>VWZU01017909.1:1210217-1231461 GCA_013397095.1 Sterrhoptilus dennistouni | reverse complement strand
CAATAGGACAAGGAGGAATGGCTTTAAACAGAGATTAGGTTTGGACAGTATATTAAGAAGAAATTCTACACTGAGGGTGGTGAGGCACTGGCATAGGTTGCCCAGAGATGTATGTGACCCTTCCCTGGAAGTGTTCAAGTCCAGGTTGGAATGGGTTTGGAACAGCCTGATCTGATGGAAGGTGTCCCTGTCCATGGAACCAGATGATCTTTAAGATCTCATCCAAAATATTCTTTGATTCTGTGTTGGGGTCCAAGCTGGGAGGGCTCACCTTGCTTTTTGTTCTTGCTTTTTAAACAGTCTTGAGCCAGAATTTACAATGATATCACACTCTCATGTTCCTATGCTGCTCCCATGAAATCATTCTGATATAAATATATCTGAATTCACAGTCATGGTTATTATATTCCTCTTGTGTCTCTCCACATCACCTCTTCATTTACACTAAATTCCAGTTCTGGTACCTTTGTTTCCTTTTAAATTTGGTTCCTTGGTATATTGATCTGGAAAAAAACCACAATGCTTTCTGGTGACCATGCTCTGCATTGCATCTTCATCATGAACCCACAGCCATCTTCCAAGTGAGTGACCTCCAGATGTCTGCTTTTGGTCTGCCATGACCAGAATGAGTGCAGTTGGAATTTACCTGTTAAATCCTGTCACCAGTGTGGAGGCGATACAGATATACCTACCTTCCTTCCTTCCTTCCTTCCTTCCTTCCCTCCCCATAGATATGTTAATTTTGTCCACAAGCTAAGAAAAACAAAACAGAATCTGCACTAAAAATGCTGCTGATTGTCTGTGTGATCCGTTTTGCATTCTTTGTTTGGTCTTATTTGCATTATTTATCATAGTTCCCTAGAAAATAATCAATTTTTATAGGAACACATTAACTGCAATTTCAAAGTGAAAAATCCAGAGAGTTTTTAGAAGTTTTGATCAAGATTTTAAAATAACATTAAAAACCTTCCAGACTATAATTAGTCTAAGGACAATTTATAGCTTACATTCTTTGGTTTTGATATTTTATTCCAGGACTGTGCTGGTTTTTTTCTCTGTCACTGAAAGCCTAAATTGTAACAGAAATATATACTTGAGAATTCCCCTCATTCCGCAGCTGTATGTTTCTCTCTCTATTCTTCTGTTCTAAACTGGTCAGGATTATTTTCCTGTTTTGTACTTCATCCACTGACAATGAAAAAGAGAAACTGAGAGCTAAAGAGCTGTGTCTGTCCTGAATGAGCGAATGCACAATCCGTTTCATCCTTTCACAATACTATATTGCAAATGCATGTACTAACATTTGCTCTAAAACAAAAACTTGTAGCTATGGAAATTTTCATGCTTCCACTCTTGTCCTTTAGAGATATATCACCTACTTAAGCAAAGATCAAAAATGCTAAATCTTCTCTAGCCATGAACACCATAATCAGAAAATACCAGCTGATGTACAGATTAGGAGGAAGGCAAAGGAAAGCCTGAAATTTTTTTCTAGAAGCGTAGAAGAATTCTAAGGAAAGTTAAATGTAGCAATAAGTTCTCTAATGATTAATTACAAATCTTCTAATAATTAATTTAAATTGAAACTACTTTTTAATTTTTCTGTAGCCCGCTATAAAATATATGTAACACTGTATGTGTGTGTGTGTGTGTGTGTATATATATATATATATATAGGCTTTTTTACTTTAAAGAGGCTGTTTATGTCATGGGAAGACACTTTCAGACAAAGCTAATTAAGGAAGCCTCCCACTGAGTCATGAGATGCAGGACTTGTCCCTGCTTTCTCACCTCTGTCGCAGAAAGGAGCCTGGGTGTTGCTGGATCCAATCTTAGCTCCAGACTTTGTCAATGGTTTATGTCTAAAAGATAGGAGTAATTGAAACTTTGTAGAACTTTGGTCAAGAATGGTCCAAATATATATATATATAAATAAAATAAATTATTTGAATAAATTGATTATGATAATTATTAGACTAAAAGATCTTAATCAAATATTTCCTACACAGTAAAGTTAGCTGTAACTACTAGTATAGTGCACTATTTTTGTAGCAGTATTTAAGCAATTATATTAAAACTATCAAAAACATCTATTAAACTGAAATTGATGTTCCTCTCCCATACCAAGAGCTTTGAGCAAATATCTTTCACTCAACCTCAAAAAGGAACCTTGAGGGGCATCCCTACTCAAGGGAGAAATCTCTACACACACTCCAAGAAGTGATTGGTTAGAAGATATCAACAATTAAAACTGAGGTGCGGCTTTTATAGTATAAAGTCATTGACTGTCGGTCATAAATCTCCAGACCAGCTGTGTCAGCTCAGTAGCTACAGATAGGTTATCAGTACTGTCACTTGTTGGTTCCTTTATGAGGTACTTTGTCTGCAGCATCCTCGTAAGTGGCAGTTTCTGTCAGGAAACACTGTCCTTCCACAGGATATTTGACTTTGAGGTTAATTAGTCAGGTTGGTTTCAGCATCTTTCAACACCAAAAGTAGCTTGACCCCCATTCTCCATACATTATTGATGGCTTTGTAAACAAGGTGTTGTGTTGTTTTATCCCCATGGCAAGAACTATGTTAGCTTTTTCCTTTAAAGTCTCCGAATTATTTCTGTCTGGCATTGTGGACCATAATCTTCATTATTCTCTCAATATGTCAATTGTACAGATGATCAGATTTGCTTAAGCCTTAATTAAGCATTTATTAATTCTACTAGGTTAAATGCAGACTATTGCAGTTATCATACCAATGGTAAACCTTGTAATAATTTGAAATCTCTTCTATTGTTTTGCAAGAACAGGATGATCTCACTGATTAAACATCAGTACACTTATGTCACTTTAATTGCAGCATCACACTGCTGACCTGGGATTTAGCTCTGGATTGTAGACATCTAGGAGCAGGTGTTGAACTAGACACCTAATTCAGTTTTCTAGCTAATTGGGAGCTAGTTAATGCAGTCAGTGGAGCCTAGCTGAATCCATCTGTATTAGAATAAGATGAGCAATTCTCTAGGCTCCTTTCATTGTGTTGGTTACCACTGAGTGTAATGAGAAATTAGCAACCCATCTCTCCTGTAGGCATATTGAGACATCCGAATTTAGGTACCTGCAGTCTGGAGTTGGGTCTATGCTTAATGATCTGACTGGCTCATCTCTTGAAAAGTCAAATATTTTATCCAACCTGCTGGATAATTTGCAATGAAACTATCTCCTAATCATGCTATAATCCAGAAAATGCACAGATAATGCTGTATTTAAAAAAAACAAAATCAAAAAAACGCCAGCAGCTTTTGCCATGTCAAAGCTTTCCTATTGTCTTCTGTTATTTCAACTACCAAGGTGGTGGGTTAGGTCTAAGACGCAAGTTCATGGAAAATGAGGTTTATCGGCTTTGCTCTGAACTCATGCATCTGTGCCCAACGCCAACCTTCTGTTTCACAGTTTCTATGTCTCCACAAACCTGTTTTTTAAGGGTCCCAAGAAAGGAAAACTAAGCCACAGAGGCAAAAGCTCACTGAAAACATTTGAATACCTGAGTTAAAGCCTAAACAGATGTTTTAGGAAGGGAAATCTCATTTTAATATAAGCACAGTCCAAATCATTCTACCTGCTCAGGGTCATATGGAACAAAAAAAGCCAGCTGTCAGCAGTAAGTTTAGTGGTGGAGAGAAGTGCTATGAAACAAGAGCCTGAAGCTCTTTCCCAGCCCTATACAACATGGAAATAAGAGTATATTTCTGGTGTAATGGCCCTCCTTTCTCTTGTTTTCTTCTCCGCTTTCCTCTCACGCATCTGTAATGTTTTTAGGTAGGTATCTTTTCAACATCTACAGATCCTGAGCTGTTCTGAAAAATCTTTGCCCCATCTCTCTCATACTACAACATCTGCCTTGACTGTTCACCTTTTGTGCTTTTGATATACACATACCCCACTCTTTTCACCTTTTCCCTTTTTTTCCCACAAAACTGCCTCAAACTGCCAAGATCTCAATTTTGTTAATATTGGATTAGGCTGTACATAAATCCCACATTCTCTGTTACCCAGTCAAGTGTTCCTTCCAGTTCCTTGTCTGGCAGTGCTGCAACAGACCATTTGGGAGTCTCAGGCAACTTGAGTGCAACTTGAGAGGTACAGAGGCCAAATTTTCTTTTGTGTTTTTTTCTGGGCTTGCTGGGATTTGCGCACTGGAAGGAACCACTGTGGAAGGCTACCTCTGAACTGCTGTGCAGAAAGCCAGGGAGAAGGGCTGGACCTTTACTCCTCTCATTGAAAAGGCTTTCTCCCAGGCTCTTTGCTATGCTCCAATTACATCCACACAAAAAAGGTCTCATCTGGAGGGAGATACTCCTGAGCAGTGTGGACTCAAGCCAGTCAGAGTTGTTTGGTCCCAGGGTACCATTATTCAGCAACACAAGTTTTGATCTTAAAATTCCTGTTAGGTCAGCATTTTGCCTTAGCTATATCACTTACTCTTCTGATCCAATCTCCTGAGCAAAGAAGCCCTGGGATTTGGGTCAATTTATTCTTAACTGAATGATACACAATTTTATTTCTACAAATTATGAAGATATGATCCTACTTCTTAGTGTTAGAGGACACCACACCAGTTATTTAACCATTTTTCTTCTTTCACAGATGAGAAAAAAATCACATAGGTAATTGTGGAAGCATGGAGAAAGTAGCCTGCATATCCTAAACAAAATATAATGTGGGTCACATGCTGAAAGAACACGTGTGTAACTTAGTAGTCAAAAGAGAAATATGCAGGCAAGATGTTAGAATATATTTCTGGTCTAGAACTAATGTGGTGTTTGTGCATTTACCTGACTCTGGCAGCATCCAAAAGGTGAGAAATTACAACACTTAAATGACAAAACTTTGTTCAATGAGGAGGTAGGAAGATTTTAATTTTCTCTAGAATCACTGTCTGCTATGAGTTTTTACATTCTTTTGGTAGATTAAATTTATTCATTAAGTATATTTTAATTATTATTTATTTTAATAAGTTTATTCATCCTATATACTATACAGTCATCATATATATAATATTAATTTCATTTTCATAATTGGCCTGACTCCTTACACATCTGAGACATCCTATGTATCTGTGCATATGCCTGTGAGAAAGGAAGAGAAAAAGACACTAAATAAGAGTTAAAAGTTTTCTTTTAACAAATTTTAAATTTCTAAGTAACATACTGGAACTGCCAATTTAAAAGAATGTAATAGCTGTAGAAAACAAAATAAAAGTTAAAGAAACGATACATTTTTTTCAATCTTGAATGCACAGAAAAAAACTATGGCCTAACTCTGTGTGTATATATGCCAATTTTAGAATACTATGTTTAGTTTTTACTTGATTCAAAGCAGTATATAATTTTAATAAAGCATTGGATTGCTAAGTATCAAGAAAAGATTCTAAGGTTTGACTACATAGGTATCAGTATCTCAATTTTTTTTTTTCTTTTGCATTAAAATTCCTCATTTCCCTTAAGATACTCTAAGCCAGAAATAATTCTATTGGAATCAGAAGAGTTAAAATTCATGTAACACCAGAACAACGCTGGGAAAACAAAATGCACTTGAAGTTCAGGCATGTTTATGTCTGGACTTTCCATTTTTCTTATCATAATAGAGAAATCTGACCCTCTGAGCCAGAGTTGATTTTCCACTATGTTTCAGATGGGAAAGGATATCTGCACTGGGAATCCTGTTCAAACTCACGATTAGTTATTTTTTTCAAAAGCAACAGACAAAAAACAGATGTTAACTGCTGTGAGAGAAAAGTGATTGGCAAGGAAGAGAAACTGAAAAATTTATGTTTTAGCATAAGGTGCCTTTAATTGGGAATGGCAATAGCACAATGAGAGGGAAGTGATCTTAAAATGTAAGGCATAGTTCAACAGCAGCATTCAGGCTGTATTTCCAAGCAGGGACTTTCTGTATTTTGAGGATATTTTGCATATCCTGCACGTAGCTAATAATGTGCTGAAATGTCAGACTTGCGTTTCATCTTGCTTCTCGTTACCTGCACTTGCCTTTGGATGGTGGAGGACAACATGGAATTACCATAGAAATACCTCATTTATCTTGCAAGCTATTTGTCATACAAATTTTCCTTTAGGGAAAAAGCTGTGTTAGTGATTATAAGTTCCCTTAAAGAGGCATCATTTCCCCTCTGAATCCAGTATTCATAGCTTAATGAAGTTAGAACAGTCATTCCCAGCTAAGATGCCTCACATGCCAAATTTTATCTCTCTCTCTGCAGAAAGAAATTTAACACCAGTCATCCTTTACAGGGCGGTCTTGCATTTTCTTCCAGTTCCCCCAGTGCTGAAGGATGCCGAAGGAAGCAGTAATTGATGTGGTGGGATAACCCCAAAAACTGTAAATCAGGACAAAAGCAGGGAGAGATGGGTTAGGGCAGTGAGATGTGCTACAAACCAGCCAACCAAGGCTTTATTTCTGCTGCATCATCACTGAGAAAAATGACGCTGTAAATGAAATTGAGACATCTAAAGAATACAAATGGAATTTTGGGGTTGAATTTTTTTTTACCTCCATACTAACTAGAGCTAACGTTATTTGGCAGAAGGACAAAATACTTTAGTAAAGCAACATTAATTCCTGTTTACTACAGGAATGAAGTATCTGAATTAGTAAGACATACATAAAACTAAGCACAGCTTTAAGTTGGTCAGGATTTTGCTCCTAAGCAACAAAGCACAGGTATTGAAAGCAATTCTTTGCCTTAAGCAGACAAGCTATTACTGCATAGCAATAATAGTTACCATGTTTTTTCTTTGTTCCCTTTTAATTATGTAGGAAAATGTTGTGCTGAGAATAATGTGTTTGAGTTGTACCTGTCCCATTTCTAACAGTACTGAAGTTCAAACCTTCTTTACCTGGGTGTGCCGTGGCTTCATTAGTTAGGATCTGTGCATGATTTGAGATCTCTGGATCAAAGTAATGCAACCATTGTCTCTCCTGCACCGAACTGAGTAAGAGGTAGCAGATTACTTCCATTACCCATCTCAGATCACATAACTGTGCAATATATGAAACAGCAGAGCAAAACCACGCTCCTCACAAGTGCCATCACTAGAGCCAATGGCTGCACAAGCAGAGGTTGCATGAAGAACAGGACTTTTGGAGACTTTCCTTACATCCACCCCCATTGCCATGGTGGTGGAACTGTATTCGTTCCACAGGACTGTGGCTCACGCTCTACAAAGTGCAGGAGACAGCACAGCAATAGAGCTTGTATTTGCTGCATGACAAAACAAAAATACATTTTTCTGACAGAAATTGCAAGGCTGATCTCATCCTTATTAAAATATATGGTAAAAAAATAGTCTTCTTAATACAGACATTCTTAAAACAATCAAAAAGGAATGTTGTTTCCTAAATTCAGTACTAAATTCTATAAGTGACAGTTTCTATATCCTGCTCTACAGTGCTGGAAGCTGTTTACTTGCACTGAAAAATGGCTTTTCAGCCCTCCTTGGTAGACATCTGTTTGAAGAAGTGGCCAGAGGATCCTGTAGGTAGCACGATATATATGATCCTAGAAGTTGGAGGGTTCCCCCATCTTACTGATGGTAGGGTTTGGATGAACCACTTATTCCCATGGCCTGTGAATGAACCAACCCTTTTTATTATTGCCACAATGTCCTAAACCTTTGGCGAGTAATAGCCTGATAAAAGGGACAAATAAAAATACACAAAGAAGTAGTTATCTCAATTGTACCATTCCTGGTTGTGGCTAATTACTGGTACTCTGAGAGCTGAGAGTAAACAAAATTAAATTTGCTGCTTGTAGTTGTAAACTCAGTAGAATTTTAGGTAGGAGGGAAAAAAATTGGAGAGTCAATTTAAGCATGAACATATGAAGATCCTCATTAAAATGGAAACAGGGAAACATACTGCCAAAAGTATAAAACAAAACCTGTTCCACGCTTTATTATTGTTTAGCATCCAGCTGATCATGTCTTCTAATCAGTGGGAATTTCTTGCAATTTTTTGATATTTAAAATTCCCTTTTCTATAATTTTTGCGGTCACTATTGCAACGTGCCAAGTTGCCAAAATGTATTTTAAGTATTTTTCCTCCATATATACACACTGCTGGTGCACTCCCACCTCTGTTGACCATCTCCTTACCAATATCCTGATTTATTCTGTTGTAAGTTGGTCACCCTTTATGTGCTTTCCTAACCAGGGAAAACTAATTCCAGTGTAGACCTGGAAGTATCCCGAGCAGATTCAAACAAATCACATAGTAATGGAAAGAGCGCACAGAAAGCAGATAAGTTGCAACTTCTGCACTTACTGTCTTTATGTGAAGTTTATTTTCAGGTTTCTGTCAAATTATTTCCTTCTACTATCTTCTGGGGGGAAAAAATTGCATCAGTTTCTTCACCTTGTGCCTGTCTCTAGCCTGGTTCCAGTGTTGCTGGTCCAGCAGTCTGGGGACACACAGTGAACATCAGGGAGCTTGTGTGGCTGCAGAGTAAGCAATGCTGAGTGCAGCACCCATAGCATCACAGCCCTGGCTGCTTTGATTGCAGCTTCCTGGTGATTTATTTTGCATATTTTTCTCCCAAGCACATGCTGATCAATCTCTTTTATTGGCTTTTGGAGAGAAATCTCTCCGTAGTTCCCTCAGACTGGAAAGGATGGACACAGCAGTTGCACATATTTCATTACTTCATTGTAATTTGGGTTCTCCAAAATGGAGTATTTTGGCTGGAATTTTACCTGCCCTATATTGTGTCCGTTTAGAAATGCTTCTCATCTTTGGGTGTAAGTTGAAGTAACTGATTATGTGATTATTGTTAAAGCTCCAGTTTTTCTGGAAACTAGTGTTGAATTGTTATTGCAGTTGAACTACTGTAGTAGAACCACTAAATCTCTGACAGATGTTGTGATCCCTAAATATAACCTGCAGATTGTTTGCTTTTTTTTTTTTTTTAGGGTTTTTTTTTAGTTTTCCTATATGACGCATTTTTTTTAATAGAAAACTTCATAATTTTTGCTGCTTTTGGTGGGAGCAGTCAACCAAGCAATCTTGGTTCCTTGGTCTTCACCCACATTATTCCACATCCCACTTTAGCATCACTTTTTATTTTGGAATTCAGATCTGACCCCCAAATAAGGTAATGAGAAACAAGAAGCTATTTGAGGCTGAGGCTCAAAGGGTTCCATACACCAGAAAACTGGGACAGAACCTTTGATTAGTTCTGTAAGTTCCTGGTGGCACAACCAGTAAAGGTTTCATGCCTCTGGGTGGGGTTAGACACTGAGAAGTGAGCAAGGAGCTGCTTCAGGCTGTTCAAGGAGAAATCCTGTTGCCTTTGATGTTTTGCTCTGAAATGAGCACAGGATGGTGAAAGCTGAGGGGAAGGGCTGTTCACAGACTGAGAGGTACACTGGCAAGTGAAAAGGTTTCAGTTTGACTGCATTGGAGTTCTTAGAGTTTTCTGCTTCAAAATATGTTTGGGGTGTTTTGGTTTGGGTGGGTTTTTCGGTTGGTTGTTTTCTTTTTGGAGGGTGTGGGTTTGCCATCTCTCTACTTTTATTTTGTATTTAAGTATACAATGAGAACAGGTTAAAATTAGAGTGGAGAATGATATCTGCTGTTTATTTAATGAAACATATCTACTTTTATTGAAAGTATTCCTACAATGGAATTCAAGAAGGTTTTGAAGTATTTAGCCTTTCAAAAAACAAAAACTCAAACTGCAGAGATCTTGCTTTGCTTTTCCCCTTTACACCCACATCAAAAGGAAATCTGATTCCTCCTCCTTTTGCTTCCTAACTGTATGCCAGCCTTTTTAGCAGTTGCATACTGATTACAGCATTTTTTTGCCCTGTCTGCATAGTCTTTGTCCCTTTGTCAAGTTTTGATAGTTAATTTATATCAAGCTCTTAGCTACTTTGCTAAAGGAACATATTTGATTACCTGAGCATGCAAATTATTCCCACTCTATGCAGTGGGTTTCAAAAGAAAAAAATGTACAAAAAATTTCAAAACACACACTTTATTTGATGACATTTTATTATTCGATTTTTTTTTAATTGTGGACACAATTAATTGTTTCTTTATGCTTCTTTCTTCAGTTTCTGGTCCTATTTTCTAGTTCATATGACATGCAGATAGTTTTTAGGCTATCTTTAGTACTGTCCCTCATTTTCTACTGAACATGATTGCCTCCTGTTATTGCTTCAAGACTCCAATTTTGACTTTAAAGATTGTACTCTCTCCTCCTTGCCCTTTAACACCTCTCAGTGCTATGACAGTAGATTTTCCAGTAAAACATATTTTTCCCCATTCAAAGTCTCTTTCCAGTGCACTTTAACATCAAAGTCTTGTCAATGAATATCTAAAATCTGATTCTCTTTTCTGCCTTCATCCTGAACTGGTTTTGTCGTTATGCTTCCCATGCCTTCACTCCTGTTCTGCAGGTTCTCTGCAATGCACTTCACTTGGAATCACAGCAAACACTCTACAGAGCCCCAAGTTCCCAAAACAGCATGTTGCTTGACTGCTTTTCTTTGCCTCATCTTCTGTTTACAACAATTGAACCACAGACAGTATAAGATGGCTTTTTCTGAATTGACCAATTAAGTCAATTTATTAGCAAACACAGTTCATACATGGATATACTACTTAAACTATTCTCTAAGAAACAAAGGCACCTTTGCATTGCCACAGCAAGTATTTTTGTCTTCTAGAGAGTCCAGGAGTTGCTCCTGGTCTGTATTGTACATGTAGCATGAGATCAAGTGACAATAACAGTTTTATTTTATTTTCTGAGAATCAGCATTGTATTAATTCACATTTCTTTTATAGCTGTCAGGAAGAGAACATTCTATTATCTATTGATTTAGTAGGAAAGCAATATCTTCTCTTTGTTTATTAATTACTTTTGGAAAGGGAAATAAATTCTCATTCGCTGCTCCATTACTGAAAAGCACTTTAGAAAGAATTACTCAAAATTTCCAGAGTGAAAAATTGTAATGAAAAGAAGTTCAAGCAAATTTCTGAAGAATTCTCCAATCAGAAAGCTGGGGTAACACTGCAGATTTATTAAAAGAATAAGGAAATTATGTTAAGCTGGTAGTTAAATACACTTGTAAATTTCTCAGAAGAGCACTTGCTGATGTAGAAAGGCTCGAAGAAAGGAAACTGTGTTAGACCTACAGCAACAAGGGTCAAAAGGACTGACCAAGAAATCAGAAATCAGCTTCATCCCTGCTGCCTGTGTCTGCTTCCAGCAGCAAAGTGACATCAGCAGGTGGGAGGAAAAGGAGTTAGAAGGATGGGTGACAGACTTCCAACTCTACAAGCTGTGCATGCAGTTTGACAGAAAATAATTTCAGCTCTGTTTCGTTACAATCTTCCCCTATGTCCATTGGTGTCGTATCCTCATCTTTCTCTTGTTTTTCTGGCTTTTCCCTGCTTGTGTCCTGAGCAGAGGCATCCTTTCCCCTCCTCTCAGTTTCTGATGTGGTCTACCGTTAGGGATTTCATACAGTGGAGATGTTCAGCTAATTGTATTTTTAAATCCTGCAGACCACCTACAGAAAAATTCTCTTTGAAGGGGTCATGCATCTCCTCCTGTTAACTTAAATATATGTATTAAATGCACATTTAACTGGACCGAAGTAAGCAGTAGAAACCCAAGAAGACAAAATCAACACCAATAACTATACCAACTGACTTCTGCAGTTATTCCAGTTCCTCCCGAGCTGTCAGACAATTTGCTCTAATCATAATAAGACCATCAGTCCCAATCCACACTCCAGCAGATAGCAAGGAGCATACACCTCACTGATCTCAGAGTGAATTTTTTGGTGCCTAATAGGTCATGAGTATCAAACAATGTTTTTCCCACTGTGTTTCCCATTAGGGAAACTTCTCTTCTATGAGGGTTCCCTGGAGGGCAGTAAGGCAAGCTCACCTGGCAGCAGTTAGATGATTTTCTTGGAAAACAGATGCACCACAAGATGGAATCCCCAAGAAATGAAATCTTTGTGAGGTCTGCCATTCACAGAGACAAATCTTGAAAATAAAGTATTAAAGTTCTTAAATTTAAAACTTCTCCAAGTTTGGATTGCTGTGCTGGCTGCAAGAAAGGAAAAAGAAAATGACTACAGAAGAGTGTACTTTTGTCTACCTCAATTTGCTGTACTTCCTATTCTCATGGTGTATCACAGCCCTGCCTTTACCTCTCTCTGGGATATTTCTTTTAAAAAAATACCTTCCCAAGGGAGAATAGTGATTAAATCCTACTACCCTGTCCCAAGTAATGAAAATGGAAGGGCTGAGAATTGAACTAAGTCTATCAAGCTCAGGTCCTACACTTTCCAAGGCAAATTTAAAAGGGAATATAATATTTATTTTGGACAGCTATGTTGGCAACTGCATTTTGATTGGGAATTTTTTGTTGTATGTTTTTCCACTTCTCCTTCTCCTTTATGTGTGTGTGTGTGTGTATGTCTGGGCTTTTTATCTATATGCAGGACTGTTGTCTTTTTATTGAAATCATTCCCAGAAACATATTTCCAGAAAATACATGAGTGGAGGTGATTTATGGCAGTGTCCTTTAAATTTGCACTGGTAATCAGCTAAAATAGAAAATATAACATCTCTAACATGTATAGTTTCAGTCATTTTGTGAACAGTGTGTCATGGGAGGTCAAAAAATGCACAGACTTGTGTGCCAGCTTTTGGGATGTCTGCGTTGAATGATTTCCAAACATAAAAATAATGATATAGGAAAGAATATAGATTTCTTCTGTAATGAGCCTCATTTATGGCTTTCTCCAACACAGTCTACCCAAGTGAATAAGTACAAAATGTACTAGAATACTGTGTATATTTCCAGGCTTGGAAAGTAGAAGAATGGCATATCTATGAGATGTCATCTCTTATCAGCCAAATGCTGCAACATGCTGTTTTGCCCTACTTCTGAAGGAGACAAATAAAATTTACCTTCATGTCACTGAGAGTCTCCACCACTTATCACAAATGAGGGACAGGTTAGGGTAACATATCTCATTCTACCAACATGGTGGGTCAGTCTCTCCTTACAGATAACAAGTGACAGGGGGTGAGACCAAATTACCTCAAGTATTGTCATGGAATACTTATATTAAGAAAAACTTTTTCATTGAGAGAGTGGTCAGGCATCGGAACAAGCTGTCCAGGGAAGTGGTGGTGTCACCATCCCTAGAAGTGTTCTAAAGGTGTGTGGAAATTGTACCTGGGGACTCAGTACATTGGTGAACATGGTTAACAGATGGATATGATGATCTTGAAGGTTTTTTCCAAAAGAAATTATCCAATGATTCTATGGTCTATGAGACAGATAGATTTTAGTTGGGTTTTTTTGAACAGGAAGATAATGGTAAAGAGATCTCCTATTTACTAAGATCAGATCACAAGGTAATCAGAACAACTGAAAAATATTGAAGTACAGAATTTCAAATGTGTTAGGCTCTGTAATTTCAAGGGAAGTAGACAAGAAAACAGGAAAACCCTTTAGCAAACATTTGTATGCCTCACTAGGATATGGAGGAGTGAAAGGAGTAAATAAAGGAACTGCACTGCTAAAGTTGTACAGTTATACAGAAGATGAAATATTCTTTTCCTTCCAGTCTCCTTCAGATGCTACAAAAATGGTAGATGACCCAGAATTAAGGTAAGGAAAAAAGCAGCAAAACTGACAGCAATTTCAACTGATTATCTATGCAGAGGACTTAAAGTGAAGTCAATCCAAAATTGCTGCTGAGATTTTACAGTAAAGAAACAGAGTGTGCAAAGAAAGACTGAGATCATGAGACTAAAGACTTATGGCATTTCTCTGCCTCCTATCATAACCTCCAGAAGTCAAACAATGTTCCAGGTTAAAACATACTGTATTATGATATTTGCATTGATTTTCATATTAATTCATTATGCCACCTGGCCAATGTGCCATGGTAGTCTCCATTACATTAATCTTTATCATTTAACAAAATTGCATTTAACCACTACGATACTGTTATGATGTAAAGACAGTCTTATCTGGCAGATTATCCATACTGAACAGAGAATGAACTGCAGCACAAAGGAGCAGACTCCTAAGTCTTCTAAGCTGCTAGCATGCGCATTATCCATTGAAATGGGGATCCAGTCCTAAGTCAGATGCTCCGAGTAAAAAAATCTATATCTCAATACGGGATGAGATTTACTTTGCCACCCTCTAAATATCAGTTATCTAACCTAAGCTAATAGTCTTCAGTCTCTTTCTTTTCTATTTTCATTTATTCTATAATTTAGCAAAATTGAACTTCACACTGAAAAGAAAAAATGCTAGTATGGGCACAGTTGCTCTAAAAACATGCATTTTCAGAGAAGCTTGGACGTTCATCAGGGGAAAAGCTTTGATTGGTGGAGAGTTCAAGGAATTTAATCCTGTCTTCCTCACAAAGAGAATTTTTTTTTCCATCTTCTGCTGCAAAGTCAGTTATTTCCAAGGACGCAGGTGGATCAGTCCAAGTAACTGTATCTCTAGGCAGCATCCAACAATTTCTCTTTTAGTGGTCAATAGCATTATTTTCATTTGGCTTTGGATGACTGTTTTTTGTCTCTGAACTGGGTGTAGGGGTTGAGGTTCTGGTTTAATTGTAAGTGTCTCAGGTTAGCAAGGGTGCTGTGATAATACTTGATTATCCAAGTCTGTCTGCCTTTTGCATTACACTGTTATATATTTGAATTCTCTGTTATTACCTCATTTTAATTGTTGTTCAACTGTTCAGCAGATAAACAGCTGTTCTTTTCTCTCAAGTGGAGGCTCTTTTCCAATAAGTTTCTGCTTATCTCCTAGTGTGACTTTGGATTCAGCTAACTACTTCCAGGTGTCTGTCATTTACCTACACTACAGGCAAGTGTCTACCTGTATGCCAGGTATTTGTAATTTCAGCAGATGAAGGGAGAGTCATTACAAGCAACGAGACACAATTCATGTGTCTTAGTGCAGGAATCAGCCTGATTTCTGATAGCGAAATCATCTGCCTATCACAGGTACACGGAACATCTCCACCTTTCACAGCACATAAATTGACTGCCATGGTCTCCAGAACATTATCTTGTTCACACAGTTTGGACTATGCTTTAAGAGATGCACACTGAATCAACAGAGTGTATTGTCTTGATCTCCAGAGATTGGGGTTTGGCACCTTTTCTTCATCTAGAACTAGATGGTCTTTAAGGCCCCTTCCAACCTATACAAATTCTATATAAATGCTGCATGTGAACACCTAACTTGGGATATCTGATGTCTCCAGTTTCCATGAGATCTTTCGACTTCAAGAAAAATCAGATAGAAATATTCAGTGTGTCTTTTTAACTACCTCAGCTCCACAAACATGCAAAAGTGCATATTTCAACATGATAAGCTTCTATATGATAAAAATGAAGTCTGGGAAGCCCCTGTACTTTTGACTTCTAGAGGAAGCATGATAAGTAGGATGGAAAATCCCAGCCACTTGCAGCACAGTTTAAAGAGTACGCTATCTAAATATTTTCTGGGGGGAAAAATAAAAGTTCAAATCAAAACATACTGATTCTATTCGAAGTTTGTGCTATTCAGCCAAGTGCAAATACTGACTTTCAAAATCACAGACAGTACTTTTAAAATTTAATTGCCCCCCAGTTGGATCTCATTGATCTGCTGTTTCTTGTTGCCTCCTTTCTCACTGAAGAGATGACCTTAACTGCAGATCCTAAAATTAAGCATACGATGGGCATAATTAAATCACAGAATCAAAGAAAGGCTTGGGAAGAAAAAGACCTTAAAAATCATGTTGTTTCAGCCTCCCTGCCATGGGCAGGAACACCTTCCTTTAGACCAGGCTGCTCAAAGCCCAGTTCAACATGGCCTTGAACAAAACCAAGGCAGGGGCATCCACAACTTCTCTAATTAAGTGGCACTTCTATAACTGTTTTGTTATTTTGTTCAATCAAAACTCTTACTGGGTCCTGGAGAGAGGTGAGAGGAATGATGAAGTGGATTAAATGCATAGATGGGAGCCCCTATTGAGATCACAATTTACCAGTACTTGTTATGTTTTCCTGTTCAGCAACTAATTCTGAAACCACTTCAGCTGATCTCAGGCCCTGAAAAGGCTTATTGAGGTAGGAGATGAATCCAGAAGATGCACAGACATGTATAAAAACTCCTGTTGAATAGAACAGTGAGCAACAATCAATAGATTTACAATAGGACTAGACATTGCTCCAGAAACGATAAAAAAGGGGATGTACATTTCTGTGAAAGTCACTGGATAGCAGGATGCTGGTTCTAACTTTCAAAGACTCAGACAGGTCAAGAGTAGCTAATAAATCATCTCTTCTTCAGTCATGACAAACTTGAAGGAAGAATTCAGGCTAGAACTTTCACAATGTGAAAAAAAACCAGAGTAGATTCTCTATGATTTATTTCAGCTGGATTGTCTGCTTTTCCAGCCTGCACTTGTTAACCAGCTAGATACTTCCTTCTTCTTTCTTTTTCTTTTGATCTTTTGAGGCTGTGAAGGCTTTATATTCCTTTGCTAATGGTTTTGCATTTGTTTTTTGTTGGTTTGGTTTTTTTGTTGTTGTTTTTTTAGGGAATGGATACTCATAGCTCAACACAGATGCTAATAATTTTAATCTAAGCTATTCATATCAGTGTTTTCCTCCAGCTGTGCAAAAGACTCCCCAGTAGTTCTAGGTAAATACAGAACCTATTGGAAATCATTTGCCTTCTTTCCATCACTGGCTATACTGCAGTAGTGAGGAGCCCAGGGAGAGCCAGAGAATAGGACGTCAGTTGAAGCCACAGAGTGACACAAAGCACAAATAAGCAGAGGAAGTTAAAGACCTCTCCCTCTACTCTACAATGACACACCTATCTCTGCTGCAAAGCTTGCTTCTTCAAGTAAACATGCTGACGTTTACATCACCTTGCCACCCCGCCTGTCCCTCCCGATGCCTATTTGCTCTTATGCTCCATGCTTTCAAAATCCTGTGTTGTGAGCCCTCTGAGGGGGCACCTGTTTTTGTGTGCCTTGGTCATACAGAGGCTTGTACAATGGGGCTTTAAAGCATAGCTCTAGTTCCTAGGCACTAAGAGAATAATAATAAACAATATTAAAAGCTGTAGCAGCTGCAATAAAACATGCATTTATAGGGGTTAGCTTGATGCATAGCTAACAAATCATTTAAGCTTTTAAATACATATATATATAAATAAATAGCAACAATAAATAAGATGAAACTGCAGCTGGGAGAGAACTCCTATGGCTGTTAATTTTTTTTCTCCCAGTTATCTTCCTTCTGCATAAGGGATAATAGGTTTGCATTGCGAATTCCAGGCAGTCGGTCTCTCCTCAATGACAGTTTTGCTATAATTCTCCTAATTTCAAGCTCCCCTTTAAAAAGGTAACTGTAAATGGCATCCAGGCCATTTTTGCAGTCATCGGCAGCTGACTCAGTTGATTCATTTCCACAGATTTAAGTTGTTGCGTGCGTAGTCAGTCCCCCTGGAAAAAGGCTGCTTCCCCATATCAAATGGCTTGTGCAGACTCTAAATCCTGATTTTAAAATAAGCATAAAAGCGAAGGTTTTTAGGGTCTGTGTCATCACTCCAGCCCAACTCTTGGGAGGGAGGTAGATGCCACTTGCAAAATCTCTTCAGGAGTTTTCATAATGGTTGATACATCAGAAACACAAGAACATACAGAAATAAGATGTGGACTAGCTCTTTTTTTTCTGTTGAAAATCATGTGTGTATTGATCACTGAATAATTTTTAGCTAAGAACTGATACCATCCAAGAGCTGACCTCTGCTAAGTAAAAAATATAGTTATGACTCACTAATTTGATATGATAAACCACTGGCCAGTGCTACTCATGCTAGTTGCCTCAATATGTTCCTTGCTATTTTTATAAGTATTAGCCAACAGGAATTTTCTCTGCTCGAATCAAGAAATATTGCTGTGTAAAACATATTTACATTTTAAAGACTCTGTTCGATCAACCTAGTATCACTATACATATGTTGAGTTTGTTCAAATTCCAAAAATGGCAACCAGACATTATGAAATCAGTATAATCCCTAAAAGAGCTGAGACTGTTTAGTCTAGAGACCAAAAGACCGAAGGAAAACAGTATAATCATCTCCAAATATGCAGAAAAGACCTTCAAAGAGAAAGGGAGTAAAACATTCTCTTTGTCCTCATTGAATACAGTTAGAAGCAAAGGCTTCAACCGCATCAGAGAGCTCTGGGTGAAATTGCTGGGAGAAATTTTTAAAAGGAAAGGAAAACACCAGGCTAAGTTGCTTAGGAGGCTGCAGTGTCTTCCCTAGAGGGTTTTACAAAAAAGCCTGAATCAGGACAAGGAAAGGGTTTTTGCACTCATGACATATGCTATCAAAAAAGAATTTATTGACACTCCCTTTTTTTTTACATTTTCTATTTATCTGTACTTTTCTCAGTTTTCCCATGAACACACAGAAGACACTGTTTCAAAATACCGGTAAAACTGAGAAATTTAAGATGAAATTTCATTTGTAGAAGTACATTTTTGCTACACTTTCTGCAAGTAGATGATTCATCATGAGACTTCTGGTCTAGACCAAAAGTTAGCTTTTATTTTGTAAAGAGTGTATGTACAGAAATCACAGCGGTTCTGCCTTTAGGTATCCTGAAAATAACCCAACAATAGTCCCAATGAGTAATGCTGGGTAAGAAGCTATATTTGTAGCAAGGAGAAGAAAAATATAGGCACAATTCTGCTATGGCTTCTGCTGCTTCTGTTGTTGCTACTTCACAAGATTGTTGCACTTTCAGGCACCTACTGTATATTCTTATTTTTAAATATATAAAATTCGCAGGTAACAGTCTAGAGACAAAAGCAGTAGGAAGTGTAACAGGTAGCTGAACTTTATGGCACCCATAATTTTTCTTGCTAGAATCAGAATCTTGGTGTTCACAACAATGCCAAGGTAACTTTCTCATGATGTTGTTGTGATGCCACATTTACATGATGCTGACATTTACATAATTGGCAAATGTGCTGCATGAAGGGAAAACAACCTCACCTCTGAGAATGAAAACCACAGGAACACATTTTTGTCAAGATATTTTATCTACAGGTATAGCTCTAAGCTCTCTCAGGTCTCTTCAAATAAGGCTGATCTCACGTGACAGCCATTTTAAAGAAAATTCACTTAAGTGTATTCATTTGCACTTTAAAGAAGGGTGTAGGAGGTAGCAATTAAAGAAGAAATTCTTAGTTAAATTTGTTCTTTTTCACAATGTCTTAAACTCTTCTTCCTAATATCTAACTTCTCTTTTACCATTCCTCCCTCTCATTTGGCTCAAAAATAAATAAACCTAAAAATATTTCCTTGACCTGATAATTGTGCAGGTTAAACTGCAAGGCTTCATATTGTGGCAAATGCAGTAAGAATAAAAAAAGCCCCAAAGTTAAATCATAAGTGCATGTCTTTAGTGCTTTGTGTCTCTGCCGAGCTTCATCCCTGCTATCTGTATTGCACTGACCTTGCTTTGCGAGCTGTATCACACTCCTGCTGCCATGTCATGGCATTCTAACTCTGGTTGTGGCATCTATGTAGATAACAAACATGAGTCAACACTGGTTCACAGGTTTCTGGGAGGAAATTTGAACTTTTTCACTCTAAGATTTCTTCTACAATTAGCATATTCAAATGGTAACAGCTACAAGTGAAAAGAAAAAAATGACTCAGTATATTTACCAGGAAGTTTTTGATAAAAGATTTAAGGTTTCTTGCAATGTTTTAAGTTAAGATAAACCATGCCTCAAAACTAAACTTGAAAAGCACATAGAGTAAATTAAAGTTACCCCAAAACAACACTCAGTTTAGCCTGTTTGGGAGTTTTAAACGAGTCAATCTGAGTTTCTTGATCTCAAGGTGGGGTTAATGTGGAAAACAATACTGTGAGGAGCAACCGCAATATATTTCAGGGTATGTGATTGCCAACATTGCTGAGACATTCTTACCTGTACTTAGCTCAATATGTACTGGATAACTCATAGGAAGAAATATTTTGCAACTCCTTCAAATATTCAGGATTTTAAATCATGAACTATCATTAAAAAATTGACTACTTTTCTCTCAGTAAGAGAGTACTTTGCCTCATTCTGCTGTGAGTCATGCTTGGACGATTTGAATTGCATTGTGTTTAACAAGATTCAGACAATTCATTTTCTCTCAAGATGATAAAATGGATACAATGTCATTTATGGTTGCAATTCTCTTTCATAATTTTGCTCAGCAATATTTTTTTTAGTGGAATGCTCATTGAAAATGGAACCATTACATGTAATGTAAACATTTCTGAATTGAGATGTTAACATTTAAAAATTGCCTCATTTCTCTTTAATGTGTTTTGCTGTTTTTCTTGCCTAATTATTATTCTTTTCAATATTTATGTTAACATGACCTTTCTCTGACTGAATGGCTTTAAGTGCTTCTCAAGTACTTATAGCATCATGATTTTTAAATTAAATTATGTTGTTTCTAAAGAGATTGCAATGCAGCCCACAGAATAGCAGGGAAAGGAGCAAGTTCCTCTTAGCCCCAGAATATGAATGCAGTGATAGTGTTTATTAGTTCACTCTTCAAATGAACACAACTGTATCAGAGGAAGTATGACTTTGTTTCTTGTTCATGATTAGAAACATTCAAGTAAATTTAATGCTAGTCAAAATTGTCAGATTGAATAGCTGTGAAAGATTGTTTAATGTTGTAAAATGTTTATTACTTTTATTTATTATGCCTTCATCCTGCTGACAGAATTAAGATTACGCCACAGATTCTGTTTGCCCATGGGAAAAGATCACAGGAACACAGGCAGTAAGATTTGGCTCCACATCTTGAACTTTCAGGTCGATGTTATTCCACAACCAAAACCTACTCTTTTGAAATCTGTGAGGTCTAGGGCTACAGTATGTGCAATAATAAGCAAATGCAGAATTTTCTTGTAAACAGTGTGAGATGTTTACCTTGATTTTCTGCATATCTTTCAGCGTGTGTCCTATTTGTCTAGAATTTAAGAGTAAAGACCAGACTATCACTTTCACTATGAAACCTGTTACTGCATTACGAGCTGAGCCTTCCCAAATGTTTTTTCTTTTACCTTCACCTTAAAAAAAAAAAA
>VWZU01017909.1:1063608-1193262 GCA_013397095.1 Sterrhoptilus dennistouni | reverse complement strand
TGAACTTACAATGAAACTTCTCCATAGCTCTTCCAACATTTTACCAAGCTTCTAAAGCCACCTTGTAAGTTTTGTTATTTGCTCAAGGGACAGCATGCTCTAAAGAAATTTTTTTTCTTTTCTGTTTTCCCTTTTCTGTGTGACAACTACTGCATCTATCAAGAAAAATTGCTTAAAAGATGTTGTTTCCTCTGTAGTACAAGGTGTTTTCTCCTCCTGATGCAGCTGTCCATCATTCCCTGAAACTGGGTAACAGGAGGTCATGTGAGACTGGATGTCTGTGTAACTTCCACTACTTCTCTAAAATTACTTGAGCATTATTCCTACTGTGTATTTATTACATTTCATTAGAATATTTTTGCCTTAAGGTTTCAGTCTTCCCTCTTTTGCTTACAGCTTTATCAGCCCAAGTGATATGTATTTTTTATGAGCTCTGTGTTGTGAGAAATAATGCATAATATATGACATAAAACCTTCTAGGATTCGTGTTTAACTACCTACAAGTTTTGCATGCTGTCGACATACAACATGCAAATGTTATTAAACATTCTTCAGTGAAGGAAATTCAAAAAATATACACTCCCTATTTGATAATTTGAAAGAATTTCTTCACAAAAAAATTAAAAATAATATCAAAATATTAATAATTTAGTGTTAAAATTTGCATAAATAACCCATTCATAAAAAACTGTTCAAAGCCAGTTTAGTGACCTACTGCAAAGCACGACCACTGTGCAATTACGCTGATATTGCAACTCAATTACATAGATAGAACAACATCTGAATTTTACATCTGAATTTGGTTTTTTTTTTTCAAATTATAGTAATTAACCTTGCAGGATCTAGGTTTTACTTTGCATAACAGTAACATGCATGACTTGGTTAAGTTCAATTTTTCTGCTCTTACATTTACTTCTTATAAAAATCTTACATATAATGCTGATATAGGATCATTCATAAGCCAATTTAAATTGAGAATTCTTTCTAGACAGTTTGTAAACAATGCTTAACTGGAAAAAAAATCTATAATATATCTATTTATTTCTGATTTTAAAGTTTGGCCATGAAATATTAAACGCCAGATCTTGTGTTAAGAAGCTTTCTATTGAAGACATTTTCTCATTTTTGGTTAAAAACTAAGGTTTGGCTTCATCTTTTCTAACTCTAGATACCTAAGATGGATAAATTCCATTTCCTTTTTCATTTTCTGCAGAGGGAACAATTTCACTAGCTTAGAGTGATGTGTGTCTTTCAGGGGTGGTCTTCCCAGTGTCCACTGACTTCCTAAGCTGGTGAATGACAAAGGCAGATTTTCCCTCTGAAAATCTTCTGTGTTCTTCTCTTCGATAGCTATCAGCACCCATGAGCCATATAGTCTAACAAAAGTGCACAAGAAATACAAATGTACAAGGATTGTGAAGTAGCATTGGCTTTTCAAAGTCCCAGTGCATACTGTCTATATTTTAGGATTTAAAATTGATAATAACAAGAATTGAATATTTATTACTTTATTATTAATATGAAAAATTGTCCTTTATTCAAAAAGATGGTTTAAAAATTATTTTGAAGCATCCTTGGTTTTCAGATCTATAGGCACAAGGAAAAGGGAAGTCTAATGTCTTTTTATCAGAAAGATTCATCCTTATGTTTCTTGTTATTATTCCACAAAATTTTTAAATGCTGTACATAAAATACCTAAGTGTTTCTAGCCAAATCCAGAGATTAAAGCTGCATCAAATGAAGCACAGGCATAGGAGTGGAGCTGAAAGTGAAGTAATCCTGATTAATGTGTTGAACAGCATTTTCAGGATAAATCTTACCTAGATGTTACCTTTATTATTACCCAAACCACACTCTCAGTAGATATTTTAAAGTCACATTTTGTGCTTTGTTGTCACGGATTTTCTTTTTATAAAAGTAGCTTAAGGTCCCTCTACTAAGAACATCCTAAGTTGGACTCCAGCAGAACTACACTATATCTCTAAAGGAGGGCAGTGGGCGAGGTGTCAGATGTAAGAGGTTTTAAACCTGCATGCTTCCAGGAGCATCTGAAAAGTCTAATCATGACCTGTTGTACATCCTTTCATTTCATAAGTCTATTTGTTCACACCTAATCAATGACATAATTTTAAATAATCAGGTTAAGACATTTTGCCTCAGGAACAGACAGTGATTCAAAGAATTGCAGACACAGTAATACCATCAACAAGGATCAGTGATTTTCTACCTCACATTGTGACAAACTTCAATTTAAAGTTTTCATATTTTATCATAAAAAAGGAAATTAAAAAATCCTGATATGTGAGTTTCATAACTATACATTTACTGTGCTACCAAGGGAAAAAAAAAAAAAAAAAAAAAAAAAAAAGAGAGAGAAAACAGTAATTTTATGAAGATGAGGAAGAGAACTGCCTTATGTATTTTTGTTATAGGACCACGTTCATTACATTTTTTAGAGATCTGTATGTGCTGCTGTTTTCTCAATGCCTATCATGGTGTTAACTAACCATGAAATAATGTCATAACAGAAGCAAATGTTTGTTCTTAAACCTTTATTCACCCATATCAATAAATCTCAGAAAGAGTTTTCCTGTGGAGAAAAGTACACTGAAGAATAAATGGGTTCATGTGTTAATTTTATTCTTTCTCCTTGGGTTTCAATTTGATAGATATATCTTTTTCTTCTAGGGCAAGCACATGGGATCTGACTAAAAATATTTTTATTTCACTGTTCACTGGAAATGCCAATGATTATTCCTGAGTGTATTACAAACATTTGGAATAATTATGTTCATTACAGTATACACATAAATTTGAATTCATGTAACCAGACGGGTAGTATAGCCTTTTAAATACATCGAAACTATGTTTATGTTAGGAAGGAAAATGGACTTCCTAACTGACACAAAAACCATCTCAGTATAAACTGGTCGTTAATAAATTTAAGCTGGTAATTAAAAGATGATGTCTAACCTTTAGAAGGGTGAGGTTCCAAAGCTGTAGTGTCATCACAGGGTGAAATTAAATCAAGTTCAATTTATTTCTGAAAAACATCAGAAACAGGTTGTGCTTTTGATGGTGGGAGGGTGAAATAAGTGAAGCAGGAGGTGTCTTCTTTGGTATCTCAGCAAGGTCAAAAGGGACACGCTTCTGCATTAGAAGCATGTGTACTATCATAGTAGCTATGATTCAGGAAAATAGCCAACAGTTTATTTCTGATTACAAAAAAATGTTGTCGTAAAAATGTTTCACGAGAAGCATGCTGGATACATCTAAATCTGCCAACTGAAGTAAACAGATTGGTGGAAGAGAAGAAAATGCTGATGGAGGAACAAGGACCTGATTAGCTCATCCACACCAGGAAAGGAATGATTCAGAGGGGGGGCGGGGTTTGTTTCATCTTTTTAATTTTTTTTCTTCAGGTAAATTCCCTGAAATTTCTTGTTTTATTAATATTTCATGTCTAACCTGCCTGTTAAGCATATAATACAAACCCATTAACACTCTTCTCTTGTTTTCCTATGTACAATGGTTTTAGAAACAGGTAGAGCCTGATTCAAAGACCTCTGAAGGCAAAGGACAAACTTTTATTAAGCTTTGGCAAAATCACCCTCCCTGTGGTTACTGCTCTTGCAGCATAAGATAAATAAATGCACTGACACATATTGTCATTTAATCAGGCTAGTTTTAGTTAACTTGTTGCAATCCAAAGTCAAACTCTCCATGTATTTTTATATCTACATATTCACATGTTTCCTATATGCTTATATACACCTTTAAAAGGTGCAATTAGGAAATATCACTGTTTGCAGTTCTGATATCTTCATCTTCTGATTCAGCATAACAGGAAGGAGTGAGTGTAAAAATGGTCATTTTGTAATATTTGTCACTGCCATAGCCAAATATATTAGATCACAATAAATTTGCCCATCACTGTAAATTACTTCTCTTCATAGCCTATTGTGTATTTCCTGTAATTATCCCTGGAAAACATTTCCTAGATAGAGGTTTTGAATTAATCAATCAACTTTTGTTTTTATAGCACCATTCTGGAAAATTCACTCATAGCACTTTCAGTAATAGAGATAAGAAAAACAAATCCATACTCTCCATTTAAGTCCAAGGCATCTATCTTCTTGACTATGTTCACTTAAGATATTTCAGCTGTGGAAGTACAAACAGCTTTATACTTTTAGGAACTCTTTAAGTACAAAACAAATAGACACAGGAGACAATAAAAGTATCCAAGTCACAAAAAATAATATGGAGTCAACTGGAGCTTTGATTTGACCCTACAAATCATGTCTTAATTTAATAGTTTGGGAAAATTAGGAAATATTGTAAAGTCATTTCTGCAGGTCACAGTGTGGCTGCTGAAGGGCAGCTGTGGGATTATTCAGTTACCCATAGATATTGACAATGTGGATATCTGCAGCTGAGCTAGGATCAAGGTCATGAACAATAAAAAGGTCTCTTATGGCTCCAGTCAACTCAACTGTTCAGGGCCTGACCACTCATGGCTTTCAAATGTCTTTCTCTCTTTCAACCATTAAAGGTTTTGAGCATGATTAGCTCTGGTGCAGAATCTATAGAAACCTCACACGTTTACTAAATGAGATTTGGCATGAACTATAGCCTGACATCACAGTGAAGCTTCAGATTAGCAGTGAAAGAGGAATGATACCTAATAAGAAACCCAGCAAACCCCACATCAGACCTGTGTAACAAGATATTAGTGGCATGAGCTTGTGTACTAAATAGTAGTGTGCAATGCCATTAGAGCTTTGGAAGAAAATAGTGCCATGAAACGATGAAGCAGAAGCTGTATTCACCAACTTAGATAAGATTTTGTTACTTTTTACAAGAACTAAAATGTCAATACAATTATTATTTCCAAATTTAAATAAGCTGGAAACTTACACAAAGTTCACAGAGGTGCCTAAATGCATTCAAAAGCTAGTTCCTCAGTAAAATAAGGTGCTAAATGGATTGAATGTAAATTACATGCCAGGTTTTGTTAGATGGTTTATTGACCCCTAATCCCACAAGTCATCCAGAGAAAATTATTAAGACGTGGAGAGCAGAGCTAGAGCCAATGCAGATGTACAACTGGGCAGCTACAGAAATATGCAGAAGGGCAAAATGAAGGAATTTCTCATATGTGCAATACTCAAAGAGAGCAGTATTTTGAGATCCAATTTGAGAGTTCAACTTCTTGGGAAACTGGAGAGGAAGATCTCTGAACTATAAAGTGAATTTTCTGCTTCTGTTAATCTCACTGCCTCCTTGGTTATTTTGCAAAACTTGTTTCTGTTCTGAGTTGTGTCTGATTTTTCCTCTAAGCACCATGCCCCTCATTGTTTTGTGTTCACTGTATTTTATTTTGCAAGCTTCCCTTGTGCCAGTTCGACTGGTGGGCAAATGATCCATCTGCCTTTCCCCTGTGTGTTAGCACATTTACAGAGGATAATTTAGTAGCATCATACATGTGCAACTTATGTTTTTTCCAGATAAAATTATATCTATATATCAATAAGTATCTCTATTCTGAATGTAATTGAAAAGTGGTTTTTGTTAGTGAAAAAAATCAAAGAGTTACAAGGTCACTTATCTCTAGCTGTCAGGATGCATCTACACGTTTATTTGCACATTTGCTTACAAGCTCTTTCTTCCCCTGGCAGGCTTAAAACTTACTCCTTTCTTCTGTTCTCAAGGTAAATGCAAGTCCTATATGCAAACAAGGGTCTTTTGGAACAGCCCTTCTCTCACACCATGCTCTCCTGACCTGAATTTGCTCCTTCAGTAACAGTGAGATTCCAGGCATGTAACTGTACCTAAAAAATTAATCATCTAGTGCTATCGGTTAAGCTACCTATGGTCTTTTAAGAAGCCAGGGATTTTCAGACTGTGAAAGGTGCTTTCCTGTCTTCATGAAAAATAGCACACAGCCAAGGTGGACATGTCTCTGTAATTTTTTCTTTCCTTGGTTGGCTCTAGGACATCAGTGATAGAGGAATCAAAGACTGTTAATTTACTCTGCTGTGCAGTCTTCCCCAAAACCTTAGAAACCAAAGTCCCAGCTAGTCATGCCCAAAGAGAAGAGGGCAAGTTCCTCCCTGCCCCTCATGGAGTCTGGGAATCATAGCTGCAAAATCACTTCCTCCAACATTGCACAGAACATTGGTTCTTTTCATCATTTCTCTGTGACCATTTCTTTAATCAGAGCAAGAAATAAGGATAATGATGGGTTGGTAACAGAACCAGGAAAGAAGATTATAATGTGAGTAAAATTCATTCTAGTTCCATCAGAGAGCCAGCAAACTCCTTGTGCTGCTACCATAAGAACTATCTTGAGGACTCCTATAAAGGCTAAAGTAATGGCTTGAGTCAGGAAAAATAAATAAAGCCTTCAGAGCTCAATAAACTGTAAAATTTACTTCCACTCACTCATATGCATTTTCAGAAACTCCAAGTTATGTGAGAAAAAAGGGATTGCAAAGATGCAAGTATTTTAGTATGTGTGCAGAAAAACCACCTAATACCTGCACAGATTTAAGTACACTGCAGTGACCCCTCTCACAATGAGGAAATGACTCATTAACTTTTGACCAAGCAAGGTGGGTTGACCTTGGCTGAATGCCAGGTGCCCACCAAAACTGCTCTGTGCATCCCATCTTCAGCTGGACAGGGAAGAAAAAATATACTGAAAGGTTTGTGGTCAATATAGGGACAGAAACAGATCACTCACCAATTACTGTCATGGATGAAACGGGCTGGACCTTGGAAAATTTATGTATTGCACATTGAATCAAGGAAGGTAAGAAAAACAATCAAAACTGAAAATGGTTCCCCCCCACACCTCCTTTCTTCCTGGGCTCAACTTCTTTTACAATTTTCTCTCTGTCCTCCTCCTTAGCAGTGCAGGAGGATGGGGAGTGGGAGCTGTGGTCAGTTCATCACAGATTGTCTCTGATAGTCTTTCCTTGTTGGGGAGGGGAGGACTTCTCACATTATTCCCCTGCTCCAGCATGAGGTCTCTCTCACACAGGATGAATCTCTACATACTTCTCCATCATAAGATTTTTTCCCATGTGCTACAGTTTTTCATTAACTGCTCCAACATGGAGCACCCCTTCTGGGGGGTGCAGTACCTCAGAACAAAAGGCTCCAGCATGGGTCTCCTTCAGGGTCACAGATGCTGCCATCAAACCTGCTTAGCATTGCTCCAGTGAAGAGAGAACCAGGAGACTGAGGAGCCTGCTCCAGCACAGTCTTCCCACAGAGTCCAGCCTCCCTCAGCCTCCCCCTGCTCCAACATAGGATCCTCCAGGGGCTGCAGGAAGATATCTGCTTTACTGTGGATATCCATGTGCTGCAAGAGGGCAACCTGACTCACTATGGTCCACACTACAGGCTGAAGGGGAACCACTGCTTCAATGTCTGAAGAATTTATTCCCCCTCCTTCTGCACTGACCTTCAGATCTGCAGAACTGTTTCTCTCACATGTTCTCATTCCTCTCTTTGGCTGCAGTTTTTGTCCAGTTTTTATCTACTTTTCTTCCTCTTCTTAAATATGCTATCCCAGAGGTGCTACCATCATTGTTATGGGCTCAGCCTTGGCCAGAAGTGGGTCCACTTTGGATCTGGATGTCATTTGCTCTATCTCACAGGGGGAAGCTTCTAACAACTTCTCACAGAAGCCAACACCTGTAACTCCCCAGCCACCAAAACCTTGTCACACAAACCACACACAGTAATATAAAAGGTATGGCAGCATTATTGTGTAGCAAAATAACCTGTCATTGCAAGTGCATTCTATTGACAGAAGAGAATTTTGGGTTAATTACCTGATTTCTCAAAGCTCTTAGCTATCCACTTTCCAGCCAGTAAGTATTGAACATTTGGTGATCTCTGATTCCTTACAGACTTCTTCTGCCATTCTGTTTGCAAGCCACTTACTGATGATTGTCCTGGGAATGCCCTGGCTTTCAGAACAGCAGTGTGTTTTCTACTGCTTAAGGTTGTCAATAAATTCAACAGATCTAGCAAGAGCAACGCATCCTTGTTCATCGGGCACAGGGAACATGAAGGCATCATCAGATTGTCAGTGGGGGATTTAATAGTTTGGATTGCCCTGAAATGAGGTACCCTTTCATACCTCTAGCCTTCAATTCACAGGAAGCTCATTAGTGAAATGCTCCATAAGTACCTCAGTAGAATCTTGGTGTTTGAGCTGACTTTATTCTTACAGAGACAACAAAAACATTGTTTAGAGGCTGCTCATCACTTACTTACCTTCAATGAAACCTCATCTCTTTGCCAACTTTTCTACATATGTGTAAATACATCTCAAGGTCTTAGAATTATAGAGTCACAAGACAATTAAGGTTGAAAAAGACCTCTAAGATGGAGTTTAACCATTAACCCAGCACTGTCAAATCCACCACTAAACCATGCCTATTAAGCATCACATCTACAGGTTTTTGAACATTTCCAGGGACAGTGGTTACAGCATTTCTCTGGGTAGTCTGTTCCAGTGCTTGACCATCATTTCAGAAGAGATTTTTTTTTCCCCCCTAATTTCCAATCTAAATCTCCCCTGGTGAAACTCGAGGACATTTCCTGTTGGCCTATATCTGATTAGATGTGAGAAGACACTGACCCACACGTGGATACAACCTTCTTCCAGGTAGTTGTTCAGAGCAATAACATACCTCCTGGGTCAGCTTTTCTCCAGAATATAGAACCCCTGTTCCCTAGAGTAATGCTTACAAGTGCGGGGAATAGTCTTATCTATAAAAATATATGTATGCACACATATGATGTTGAAAACACGTGCCATTCGTCCTGCATCTTGAGGTAAGAGAAATTACTGCATCTTGAGGTAAGAGAAATTACCATGGCAGATATCTCCATTTCCCTTGAGAACCTCATCCCAGTCTTCCCCACAAGAAACTGCTCAACCCTGATGCTCTCATCTTGGTGTAGCTTTCTCCTACATGAGGACCCTGTGCCCAAAGTTGTAGACACCTTTTCCTGTTCTTTCCCATGGGATATTTTGCTGTCAATAGGGAATGCTGCAGTTTCTGGTTTCTGGTAATTAAAATCATCAAGCCCAAACATTTTTACTGTTTAAGCCAATTGTTGCTTAACTTTTTTTAAGTGTTCGGTATAGCATAAACAATGATCAGAGAGTCCTTAATAAATAAAATGGATTAAATAAGAAAGAGAAGGAGGAGACTGTGGAGGATAGAATGTAAATAAGCAGAAGAATAAGGAGCTTTATACTCTTCTCAGTCCATTGGAATTCATCACTAGCTCCTGCAGGGCTGATGTAGTTATCTTCAGTCCTTTCCCATTTGTTTGGTTATTTGTAATTCCACCAAAAAAACCCAGAAGTTCTATTTCCAGATTGTACATGCTGACTTTTGAGGAGGGAGTTTAAAATTCATTACAGGCATAAAACAAATCAAGCTGACAGAATGCTCAAATATACTGTGCTGCCCAGATTTATAATTGAAAAACCCTCTGCTGCATGAAATGAGTGAAATAGAGCAGATGAACCAGCAGACAAGCAGGAGACCAGAATTAAACAAATTTGTGTAAATAAATCCCACGTATTTATCAGATACCAGGAATTCATTTTCTCTATATTTGGCCTCTCTGCCAGATAATATGAGCAAATATTAGTTGGGATTGGAGGGCAGAGGGCAATCAGATTGTTTTTTTATTATTTATTAATTTTTCTTTCAGGTAGATGATGACAAAGGCCTGTGTGAAGTTTTGGGAAGAAAAGACTGAAAGGGTGTTTCTAATCATGATTCATAATGCCATGGGATCAGTTGTCCTTTGGGATGCTCTAAATACTATGTTTGGGAGCCTGGTTTGCTTTTCAGATATGGACCACTAGATGAAAAGTGGATGTCTGGCTTTGTTTAAACATCACTATTAACATTACCAGAGGGTTTTGGTTGGGAAAGTATTTTCCTGCACATCAAAAACTAGTTATATATCCAATCGTGGCACACAGTTTAGCAAAAGTTATAAGTACTCACTTAGTTTTGATCACATAATTAAAGGTACATTTTTTTCTGTTGAGCAGTTGTGGATTAAACATTTAGTATTTCTGTCTCTTTAATAAGACCTCTGAAACCCTTGGACTGACATCTTCCTGAAGTCCCCAAAACCCCCTTAAAGTAATAAAGATGAGGTAAACAGTTGAGATGGCTTAACTGGGTGATTATCCTTGGTATCTATGTATGTCATGGTGGCAGTTTTTAGGAGGAGGACTTGATTGGTAGCAGGAAGCCAGCCTTTGTGTTCAGGCAGTGGTCCATATAATTGTGAACCATTTCTCATTGAATTTAATGTGACTTCTCACAAGCTGAAAGCCAAGCAATGGCAAGCCACTATGACCAAGAAGCCAATTGCTACAGGTGAGTCTGACAGTTCATGGAGACCCTTCCAGCCCTTCTACTCTGTTAGTGGCATGGCTGAACTAATATTGCCTTAGGATCAACCATTAAAATAAAGAAAGGAGCATGGTTTACAGGGTTTTTTTCCATTTATTTTCCTACTAAAAGTATTTGCCCAGACACTTTCTCTGGTACCCTACTAATTTTTCATTTTTGCTTACAATATCCACCAATTTTTATAACAGTGGGAGTCAAATATTATAAGCTTGGCAACAGATTACTAGATGAGAACAATTCTGTAAGATGGCTTAAAATATGAAAGAAATCTAATTAGAGCCTGTTTCTGAGCTCTTTGGCTCAGTGTAGTAGCAGTTGTGAGAACAACACATGAACAGTTATGTCTGTCTGCTGAAAGATGCTACTTCAGAAGAAAATTGGACATTAAAAATATGGATAAGCCTTCAAGTTTAAAAGAGTTTTCTTTGTCTTTTTGGAATTGATGATGCACCAAGTACTGTGCAATGGAGACTTTTATTTGCTGGTGTTTAGCCATCAGAGGTACTTTTGACAGTAATATTTAAGTGCCAGAGGTAATCACATATAGTTTTTTTCATTTGCCATGGTCATCTTGTAATGACCAGTGCTTACATTACCAAGTTGTTATCATTCAATGCTGACCATTTTAGAAATAGAAACTCTAGCTACCAGCCACAAGGAGGGTCAATATTTTATTCCTCTTGTGCAGTAGCACACCTTGGAGGTTGGGAAAAATCTCAAGGATAACTTGGATAAATGTCCAAAAGCTCAGAGACTTATCCAGACCTAAAGGGTCTGTAAAAAAAAAATCAGAAGCTTTGTGATTTCTGGTGGATGATCTCCTTAGAGACTTGAAAATTAAAGTTAAATGGATCTTAAAAACTGTTCTGAAATTTGGGTAAGGTTTTCAAGGAGAAAGTTTTCATGCCCATAAATCTTCGTAAGAAAGATTTGAAATTTCTTTTTCATGACAAGGCAATTCATTTTATAATGTGTAACAATGTGTATCTGGTATTTTAATAAACAAAGAGAAACAAAAATTTGAAAGTTTATGCAGAGACAAAATGTATCTTGTGCTTCTGAGCTGAGTTTCTCAAAGTATATGTGTACAGTGACATTAACCTCAGAGAAGTCTCAAAGCTTTCTGCTACTAAAGGGTTAAATTTTGTGTTTTACTGAGGCAGAAATGGATGTTGAGGGTGAAAGAAGGAGGGATAAATATCTGAATTTTTCTAAATCTGGTATTATTTTCCTGCTTGTAAAAGACTTGCTTAATAACCCAGGAAAATGCAATATTTTCCCCTGTAGATTCAGCCTCACTCAACAAATCTTAGCAGAGGATGGGACCTGAGGAGGTTCCACATTATCATTAACTGTGACTCCCTGGTGCCTTTCCCTAGTTCATCTCTCTACCCAACTTTTATAAATTATCTGTTTGGGAAATTACTTAATTGCCCATTTCCCAAGAGTTCTCTGAGAACTATTTAATTAGTCTGGAAGGTGTTCTTGAAACTATTCATTTATTTAATTTTATTTATATTATGTCTGATTAATAAGTGCTAGAAGTGCAAACTCTGTTCAAAGTCATTGGAATTATATTGGGGTTTTCTTCCTTCTTACTTTTTTTTGTTTTATTTCCATCGAGCTGGCCAAAAAGGAAGACAGTGACTAAGGAGCTCAGACTTTGAAGGTAGAATCTTTTAATACTTGTCAGTGCCTGCTTCAAGTCCCTAGTCAACCATTCCCATGATTAAATGACAGAACAGGTCTATTTCCCAGTTCCAGAGCTAGATGACGATAATGGTAATTTCATTATATTTTCTCCACTGCTTTCAACTTATTCTTTTAATTAAAATGTAAAGGAATGACAGATTCCCCCCTTCTCATTCTGACTTTAGTGAAAGTTCAACATCCCAAGTGGGACTTGAACCCGCATTAGCACAGAGCAAAAGTTCAAAGCACTAAAACAGGAGCCATTAAGGTGTCAAGCAAGTAAGCTAGCACTTACCAGGATCAATTTTCCACTTAGGCAGCCTTTGCCCAATTGTGCTAACTCCCACTGAATCTATACCCACTAATGGATCAAAGATAAGAGGCTAGGAATTCTTAAACCATTAATTCCCAAATTAATGTAATATTCATTAATTCCCATTAATGTAATCTTACAATTGCACCCACTAGCATTGCCATGAGAGGTAGGTCTTTACAGGTTTGCTTTAATACAAACTCTTTTTTGGCTTTGGGTTTTCTTGTTTTCTTGGGGGGAGGATTTTGGACCCAGTATGAAAGCTTACCATCTTAATACTTCAAACTGACTTGCACATTGGATGTTCATTATTTATTCAATAAATTTGCATGAGTGTTCAGTGAAATGTTAGTCTACTAGAGTAGTAATAAAACCAAGGACAAGATAGTGTGATATTCAGTAGCAGATTTTTGTCATTGTCATATGTTCTATTAGATTACCACTGTAACTTCTGGATGGAGAAGACAATCACAGTTCAGTCATGAATTTGTCTTTCTACTCCCGCCAAGGAGAGCAAAATCTTCAGAATGTAGGAATATTTTATAGCTTTCACTTGTTATTTTAGAAATAATATTAACATTATAAATATTAAAGAAAACTCTTGGTGAATGGCACGAGGACAATGAAAACAATAACAATGAATTTATCAAGGTGTTTGAAAATAGTAACAGTAGAAGATCCCTCTCAATTGTTCTCTGTCTTGCTTTTCATTGCTTGGTTTTAAGAGGCAGGCTTAATGTATATTCTTACAGTTCATCCACTTTAATCTCCTAAACCTTAAAATTTGTTCATTGATGCAATTAATTTGGAACAAAATCAAGAATTTCATAGAGGTACAACAGCATCAGCAGCAGATTTCTAGACAAGGACTGTAAATCTTCTGGCTTTACCTATGCTCTTGAAGCAGCTACGATTGACTGAAGTGATGGACTCCCACAGTGCTGCAGGGTTGAGAGTATATTACAACAAAATATCTCAGATTTGATATAATCTAGCAGCTGAATTGACCCCTAAGGCTCATGTAGAAACAAAGGTGGGCAAACTATACAACCTATTTATATAGAATCTATGCTCCACAGTAAATAAAGGTAATTTTGCTGTAGATCTGGTGTTCTTTAAAGATTTGATTAAAAAACCTGAACAACCCTTTTTTGAAAGATTTTTAGCCTTGAGACAGAAGTCCCTGTTGTGTGGAAAATCAGTGATTCCAAGCAGAAATATATACATAAAACACGTTTAGTTTTGTAATAGCTGCATAATTCTAGACTGGGAAATGCACAAAATCTCAAATTGCAAAATAGTTGACTTTCAAAAACTGGGTGCTGAAGTAACTTCTGCAGCAAAGCTTCCCTTTCTATATTAAAATATCAGATACACATTGTTACATATTATAAAATGAATTGCCTAGCCATGAAAAATAGAAAAGCTTGAAAAAAAATTGTAAGCTCTCTGAGCAGAACTACATTACTGAAAATGTCTTTGGAAATAATATGGATTATAGAGCAAACATTAGGAAGCCACAGTGATGCTACTCAGTCCTGCATGGATGTACAGGGGAGACAGTATGATTTAATTATTCACACAATAGTTTAAAAAAACCCTGATAGGTATGAACTTGATGTTCTGTAAACTGACAAAATAATAGAAGCGAGGATTTGATCTGCATGCATTGCAATTGAATATCTCTCTCTGCAATAATTCATAACATTCAGAGGTTAACTAAAGAGAACCTAACATCTTTCTGTTGTCAAGGTTGAGTTAATTTCTCATTATAAGCCATATTCTAACAATCTCACAAATATAATCAGTTGTAGGGGAAGCTGGTAGCAATCAGTACATTTAGGCTGCTGAATGCATTTCATTATGAGGTATTACAGTGACTGTTTTTTCCTCTGAGAAGCAGTAAGGCCATTGTCAATTAACTGTCACGTTGACATTTTTTACATGATCACAGGGGATCCCTGTATCATTTAGTGCATTGAGACAAAGGATCTGGTTTCAAGGGAAACCATTAAGAGTTTCTCAGTTCTTCAGCCTCAATAACATTTTTATAACCTTGCTTAGTTCCCTGTAAGTAACATTTAATGCCCACCTTTCTATTGTTCCTTTATATAAAAAATGGCAGAGGTGTTTTTTTTCCTTTTAGCCCAAAAGGCTGCTTCTTTCATGACATTCTCCATTTTTCTGATACTACTCACTATTCTCTTCTTATCTTTTGACATTTTTTCAAAACTGTGTAATAAAAAATGTCAAAGGAAATTTAAATCACAAAATCCATAAAGTTCTCTGTGAAAAGTCAAACTGAGAATCTAGTGGTGGCTGTGTCAATGCATGGCATTATTTTCTCTGCATTAGATGCTGAATTGACAATTGAAAAAATCAGAATTGCATTTAAATCCTTTCTCTTTGCCCTATTTGATGTTCATAGGTGATGGGGAATATTGCAGGCAAAATATACTCAGGATGATCCAGGAGGAAGTCTTTTCATGTCCTCATGGATGGCAGTCGGTTTTGAGCTTTTCACATGCTAAGCAGTTTACTATTTCATCCTCAAGAATATTTGCCCAGTTTAGGTATGGACTGAGTGAATGGTTATTTTGAATGAAAAAATGCACTTAAATACGACCACTGATGACTCCATTCAATCATAGAGTAGTTTAGACCGGAAGGAACCCTAAAGTTCATCTAGTTCCATCCCCCTGCCATGGGAAGGGGCACCTTCCACTACACCAGGTTGTTCAGAGCCCTACACAGCCTGGCCTTGAACACTTCCAGGAATGGGGCATCCACAGCTTCTCTGGGCAACCCTCTCTTGTTGTGCCATAACCAGAAAAGCACAGACCATCCCAAGTCACTCTGGCTGGGGCATCAAACACTGCAGAACAGGACTCTCACATGGGTCATCATATGCATTTAATGATCAATAAATGGTCTTAATATGAATAGCAACATTTTTGATGACCATTTTGCATTATCTGGCCTTTCTGCATTTTATTAAACAACTTCCACACAAATAATAATTCAATATTGTGTGAAGTAGAACCAGATGTTCACATATAAAACAAGACATTTTTTGTATGTGTATCTTAAATTTTATTCCAGTCTATCAGCAAGTATATCTTTTTTCCATTTTCTGGCACCATACTAATAAAACTAGTTTGTTTCAGATAAAGAAGTCTATCACCCTCAAGCTAGGGAGATTTCTTCTTTCTTTTTGTTTCAAGAAATGTCCCAGAGATAATCATCATAAAATTAAAGTCAGCACAGGTGGGTTCATGGAGCAGAGACGGTGGTGGAATCTAATTAAAAAATATGTCTGTAGGTTTTATCTGTAAAATATTCCTGTAACATATACCACAAAGCTTAACAGTGTAATGATAGGAAGATGTGGAGACTGATATGAAATTGGGTCTGAGGTTCACAGATGCTACATTGTCTAGCTTTATCATTACTCATTGCATATTTATAGGCAGCTTGACCAACATCCAAGGCACCTTTTTTGTATGCAAATAGAGAGTATAAGAATCCATATCTTAAAAGATTAATCTCTTTTGCCAGAAATCATTGTCTTAAAGTTTGATTAAATAATTTTACATGGAGCTTCTGAATGTCAGTGCCCCCCTTTCCCACACATATCAAATAAATACAAGACAAAGATCATGTCGTATAACCAGACAGTCTCAGAATTAAATGTGTCCAATCTTTAAAAAAACAGATTGTACCAAGATTATTTAATTTATAGTCACTGTGGAAAACTAAGAAAATGAAGGTAATTTAAACCATTGAAAACATCTTAGGAAACCCTATGCTTGTTTCATTAATTGACAACTGAATCTGAAAAAGTCAATACCAAGGCAATTGGACTCAGACTGAAATGAAAATGTCTGTCACAGTGTTTTATCCTGACTACAAGTTCTGCTAATAGGTCTTTTCTTATATAACCTGCTGTCAACTTCAGAGCTGTCACTGGTAGCACAGTTAGGCAAACATCAGATTAAGTTCAGCAATGATCAGATATTGGATTGTGATAGGAAAACACTTTGGGGTAAACCTAAAAATGCAGATTTGTAGGCAGTTTGTTCAGCCTATGTGTGAGAGGCAATTTTTTCCCACCGAATCACAGAATCAATTAAATTGCAAAAGACCTCTGAGAACATCAAGTCCAACCTTTGACTGAGCACATCCATGTCATCTAGACCATGGCACTAAGTGCCATGTCCAATGGTTCCTTGAACACCCCCAGGGATGCCGACTACCACCTCCCAGCTCCCTCAGCTGCTCTTCATCAAACGTGCTCCAGGCCTTTCCACATCTTCATTGCCCTTCTCTGGGCACAGCGCAACACCTCAGTCTTTCTTGGAATGAGGGGCCTGGAACTGGATACAGGATTTGCGGTATGTCCTCACTAGTGCCAAGTACAGGGGGACGGTCATTGCACTTGTCCTGCTGGCCACACCAGTGCTGATACAGGCTAGAATGACACTGGCCTTCACCTGGGCACTCTGCTGGCTCGTGGCAAGCTGCTGTTCACCAGCACCAGCCAGCTTCTTTTCCACTGGACAGCTTTGCAACCACTTTTTCCCCTGGCTGGAACACTGTTGCGATCCAAGGGCAGGACCTGGCACTTGTCCTCATACAATTGGCCTTGGCCCATGGATCTGTCTGCGGAGACTTCCTGCCCTGCAGCTGGTCAACACTCCCACCCAGCTTGGTGTCATTGGCAAACTTACTGAGGAAACACTTGATCCTCTCATCCAAATCACCAGTAAAGACGTTAAAAAGGACTGGGCACAACACTGATCCCTAATGGACACCTACTAGTGACGGAACACCAGCTGGATGTGGCACCATTCCCCACCACTCTCTGAGCCCAGACATCCAGCCACTTTTTAACCCACAGAAGAGTGTATCTTTCCAAGCTGTGGGCTGCCAGCTTTTCGAGGAAAATGCTGTGGAAAACACTAACAAAGTCTTTGTTGAAGTCTAAGAAAACAAGATCCACAGCCTTTAGATGGGTCATCTGGTCATAAAAGATCAGGTTGTTCAGGCAGGACCTGCCTTTTCTAAACTTGCGGTGGCTGGACCTGATCCTCATTTGTCTTGTATGTGCCACATGATCAAACTCAAGAGGATTTCCCTTGAAAATTTAAAAAAATGTGATATTAAAGCTCATCCAAGACTTGCTTTTTCTTAGTGCTATGATGCATTAAGACTTGAATCCTGCCCGAAGATGGGTCTAATATGAGACAGCACAGCTAGAAATTTGGCTATCTCGGGATGTAGCTAATGAAGGAAATAGGTGGTCTCATGATTTGTGGTCTGTGGTGCTCAGAAGTTTCACCTCATTTACCTGCAGAGGTTTTCAGTTTAGGTGCTGAAATGAATTTTCCCCAGTCCTCTGTAGAGGGAAAAATAATTGCTTCAGGGCACCATTTGTCTAACCTGGTGCAAATGTGCAGAGAGATATGAACCATGCCCCAAAAATATTTGTTTCTCTTCAGAGACTAAAGAAGGACCCCTTGATAGCTAGCTTGGATGTCAAGTTCTCCATTGTAAATGCCAGGTTTAGATGAGATTACTCTTATCTCAGTCTTCATAAGCTTCACAACAGATAGAACTAGTGTTTTGTTGCCAAAATAAAATATGCCTAGGTAGCTAAATAAAAAATAGCTAGGAAAATTCTGAATTTCCATGGATTTCATGTTTGGTTTTTTTTGTAAGGAAAGTTTCCATAAGTATGTATTGCTAAAAGCAAACCGTGGAAAACTGTTGCAACTTGAGGGAATATTTAAAATATTTATGATTTAGGTGGCAGATTTGTTTCCAACAAAATTGTTTACATATTTCCAGCATAGTTGAAAGGAAAAGCCTAGTAGGTATCATTCTAGCTTTTTACTTATATCACAGTACCTCAGCAGCCTCCCTAGTGTCTTCCCTTTTCATTTATGTAACACCTGCCTGTAGTTTCTTTCTAAAATGTTGTCACTACAATTTGTTGTCTCAAATGTTCTTTTTATCATTTTCTTCTCAATAAATTTACAAACCACACCTCAAAATAGTTATTCTCTGGTTATCTCTTGTCCTTTTGCTCCTTTTTATTTTTTTAATTGCTATAATTTGGATCTCTAAGGTGTATATTATGACCTCAAAAAGCATTTCAAGATGCAACTTGTTTAAAAAATATTCTACTGCATGGAACATAATGACTGTACTTTATAATATTACTGTTAATAATTAACTTCTGAGCTTTCTGGATATTTTCAAGTTTGGCAGAACAATATCAGGTCCAGGTTGTTCATTCATTACTTTTCTCATAGGAACAGGAAAAGGATCCACAGGAGACACATAACCTCTGTTTTCTAGAGATGTTTTATAATTTAGCATTTAATACCTTTCAAGAGATGGAAGTCTTCATTTTTACATAAATAGAGGTAAGCAGTTTCTTTTGAAGGTGTTGGATACAAGAATGATAAGGTTTGCCAAAATTATTATTTACTAAACAGATTAAGTCCTATGCCTTGCTGGTTGCTGTGGTCAACTAACATTCAGAGGCAGGGAGGGCAAGTGGCAAGGCAAAACCTTAAGTCAATTTTTGGGATGCTTTATAACCACTTAGGGATGGACACACCTAAACAAGGCATTCTCTCCTACATGTGTTTCTGTATTTCTTATCTGTAAATTTAAATTCCTTATGGTAACCTTGGGCTGGCTTAGGCTGATATTTGCACTCTATGTGAATGAATTCCCTGGAAGGTTTCCAAGACTGAACAGACCATGCATGGTAGAAAGAAGCCCGAAATACAAAGCTGACCTGAGGTGCTCAGCCCACTCAGTGCATCTTAGCAAGGGTTGGAGGAAATAACTGAGGAATGGGGTGTCTGAATATAGATATAGCACTTTGAGAATCTTGCTACATCTCTGCCAGAAGCAAACTGACTCACTGAGCACTGTGTCAGCTCTCCATACACACAGTGCTACTTCATGTCTTTGAAGGATTTTGCAGAAGGTCTGAGGAGCCAGTGATACACAAGGAGAGAGAGCTTCTCACTTCTTCAAGGGAGAAACCACAGCTGTGTGCCATGCAAAGAGTGCCAGCTTGGCGTATAGTAGGATAATAGAAAACACAGAATCTCCCAAAAGGATACAGGAGATGACATACAGAATATGTAATGTTTTTTGACCATAGATCTCGTATGTTAGGAGAAAAAATACTACAATTCTAGTTCAGCTAAAATGATATTATGTTATACATGACCTTGGTTTAGATTTTTGCTTTCCATCAGTATCTAAGACATAGAACTGATGTAATTTTAGTGATTGGCAGTACTGCACTATAGCCTCCCTAAGCAAACCCAGCACACTGCTTGTATGCAGCTTAAAAGCTGAAAACATCAGAAAGACCTGGATGTATCCTTGATGGAAAAATCTGCAAAACAGTGATGGTCAAATATGAAAAGGATCTTTTTTTGCTGCTATTGTTTTTCCCTTTAAAAAGTTCTGAGGAAAATGTATTTAACATTAGTCTTTAAATGGTCTTTGCATTTGTTCTCAATCTGCTTTTTGTAATTAAACAAACATAGAAATTAAGGGAAGGAGGAGGAAGAAGAATGAAATCTGGTAACAAAAGGAAACAAAATATGATAATCCACGGAAGTAATAAACATAGACAGAAGAAGTTATGCCACTCTAGTGCATGTTTCTCCTCTGTAGATTCTTTGATTATTAGGTTGAGTTTATCCAACTCTGAGCAGAAGCATTAGAAAGGGTGTCTCTCTACCTCTTCATGGCTCTGTGAAATTTGAAGGAAATTATTATTTTTTAATGTCTCTTCATAGTTGTTGAACTCACTTTGAAATCAGGTTATTACAATTTAAAGAACTGGCAGATAGTCATGCAAACATGCAGAAACATAGACAAGAACATACATTCCCCATTAGGACAGTGCATAAACTTGTGGAATCAGGCTAAAAACACAGCTGATATTAAACATATTAAGATTTCTTTGCTGATGTAAACATGTTCCAATGATGAAGAGTTAATTATTTACAATCAGAAATGGATACGAAATCATAGTACAGTGAGACCTATTGTGGGGTTTTATTTCTTTTTTCCTTTCTCTTTTTTATTTTTCCCCCCCAAAAAAGCTTTTATGTTGAATACATGATTATAGGATATTTGAAAGAAAAGATCTAAAACAGAAGATTTGCCCTTATCTGTTGAGAAATAAAAGACACATAAAAGAACTGTAATGCCAGAGAATCAATTGGATTGAGCTCATAGATAGTGCTGTAGGCCTGATAGCAGGGGACAGCAAGAGACCAACATGACAGGAAAAGCAGGAAAAAGAAATACTATATGATTAGATAAGGGAGACAGGTAAGATTTGTGTGATGTGTGATTTTAGTCTCCCTAATAATCATAGAGAAACCTTTGGGATACTGGCTGATGGCATGTGGCATGACAGACATAACAAATTCATAGTTTCTGCACCAATATATGAAGGGCTCTGCTAACAATAATTTATTTCTAGATTTGGTGCTATTCCATCTCCAAGATATTAATAGGCACATATGAACTACTTGTCTATTTTACGTAGTGTAAAAAACGTAAAGTATGGGATATTTCCTGAAAACTGTTACCAGAATTTCAGGAGATTCGGAATGATGAAATAATATTTTAGGAAAGGATTACATGGGAGGGTGTGTCAGTATGATTTGCTCCTGGAAAGGAATATGAATACTTCGTAGTGTGGTTTCAGTCCCAGCTTAAGAGCCTTTACACAGCCTAGATTCCAGAATGCTTTCACTTTGTGTTGCATTTCTCAGTTTCTGGAGCCTTTTATGCATTTTGAATGTTGCAATAAAACCTTCTTACACGTTTGAATTCGCTCCAGAAATGAATCTGGGTCAGCACAGGGTAAGAGCTGTGCATAAGATCAAAGAGTTAGAAAGCATCACAGTATACTCATGGACCAATCCCCTAATAAAGAGAGTCATATAGAGAGGGATACTCAAGGCTAATTGTCTCTTGGATGTCTCAAAGGACAGAGAAACCACAAGTTTCTGTTCCACTAGTTGACCTCCATCACAGCTGACCTCCACCATAGTAAAAAAGTCTGTAACCAAACACAGTAATCGAAAGTATAGGATTCAAAGGATTAGCATGGAGATGATTCAGAGTGAAAACCAGCTGTAATTTAAATAATCCTTAAAAAACTAAAACTGAGAACAAGGGAAAATAAGACTACTAAAGAAAAAAAATCACAGCTGAAATGAAAAATGAACATGGAAGTTCCAGAAAATGCCAATATAGTGGGAAATTTTTGAAAACTTGGTACAGCAAATGAGTCAAAAACCCCTGTAAGGGTTTCATAACAGGCTATGTACACACACAGCCTACAGCACAACAGCCCACAGCAAGTCATTTATTTATGCCACAAAGAAGTAGTTCTCATCTATTCACTCTTTTCTTTTCTTTTTCTTTCTTTTTTTTTTTAAAGCAGAAATAACTTACATCAGCCTATGTATCACATGAATACTAAAAAATTTAAATACACAATCTCTAGTTTAATGGTAATTTGATTTTTCCTTAATTCTCATTTGTTAGTGTAATCTCTACATTCTGTGAACTTTCACATTGAACTTTAAAGAGCTGATAATACTTAATTCTATTGAGCATTTGTTTACTGTACTTGATGCTTGTTCCTCACATATGAATACGTTTTTCATCCAGCATCCTCTCATAAAATGTTAAAATAAAAGTGTTGTCTCTTCTCAAATACACAATAGCTTGTTGTCCACCAGGACCCCTCGGCTCTTCTCTGGAAGGAGCAGAGCTGCTTTCCAGCAGATCAGCCCCCAGCCTGTGCTGCTCTGTGAGGTGGTTCTTTCCCAGGTGCAGCACCCTGGATTTGCCCTTGGTGAATTTCAGAAGTTCCTCTCTGCCCATCTCTCCAATGTGTCAAGGCCCTTCTGAGGGGCTGCACAGCACTCTGGGGTGTTGGCCACTGCTCCCAGCTTTGTGTCACCAGTGAACTTGCTGCAGAGGCATCTGCCCCTTCATCCAAGTCACTGATGGATAAGTTATACAATACTGGGCTCAGTATAGAACCTTGGGGGAGACAAAACAAAGAGAAACAATCCACCCCACCCACTTTCTAGGACTATCTAATCACAAAGGTGCCTAAATTTGACACAAAATTCCCCTTTCAGAATTCTAGTTTATTGTGAAATTTTCTTAAATATTCCAAATTGCCTGTTTTTTGCCTGCAGGGCTATTGCAACTTCATATTGGGTAGGAAAATATTTTTACAACCCTCCACTGGATGAGGAAGTTTAAAAGGCTTATTATGTGATGCATTATGTTTATTACGTGTGAGTATCTGAAAAAGTTAGGTGCTCAGCACAGAAATAGCAAAATTGTTTTCTAGACATTACCTCACCTATTGTAACTACTTCATATCCCACTTGTACTATGTAAAATTGCCCAACCCTTCAAATGTTTTCCAAGATATTGCTCTGGCATGTAGTGTCAATGGTGAACCCTTCTTCACTCCAGTTATCCTGTCTATGCAATTATTTAGAAAAGCAACTGTGAAAATTGCTAGTGCATTTCAGAATTCTATTGCATTTGAGCCTCTTCTGGTCTTATGAAGATAAAATGTGGTATAAAGCATGTATGCACTCCTTTACACTCCTGCACTATAGCTCAAAAATTTCTCCCTTTTTAGAGCATTCACAGCCATGAGGTGTCACACTTAGCAGCCCTGTGATTCTATCAGAAGGATGTGGTTTATAGCCATAGCATATAGGATATAATATTGTATTTTTCAGGAATGTAGGTGTAGATTCACTTCATAGTATCTTGCTTGACACAAAGCAGCTGGAATTGAAGATCGAATAAAACAGTCAATGCTTGATGGACATAGAGGTTTTTGTAAAAAAAGGACTGTGTCAAATGGTGGCAGTGGTTACCCTAAGGGATTCTTCTAAGGTGTTTTTCTTCTATTTCATTATCTGTAAGTCATGAATCTATAAAAGATTTGAACACCAGTAAACACAAAAATAAAACTTGAAATACATTTTTAAATTGTGACCAATATAGCTGCATGTGAAATCTGTAAAATATTGAGAGTTTTTATGTATGCTAAAGTCTCTTCCTCACTAACCTCATCAAAAAATCATATCAGTTATTTCTAATGAGCAATAGTGATAATTAAGGAAAAAAAATGCACTGGGCAATGGACATTGCCCTCCTATCTAGTGTAATGTGGCATAATGCTCAATGCTTGAATTCCTTTATTGCCTGTGCATGCTGGAAATTATTGTTTCCAGAATATAGACTAGAAATTGGAAGAGATCAAGCCTTCTCTTACAGTTCAGATATCAATGTAATATCTATATGATATATGTGTTGTATCTGCATATCCATATTTACAATATGATTATGAGATTAAGAAATATTCTTCTTTATAAGCCCTTCCTCTACAATTACCATATATACAAATAAATGCATAACTATTTTTCTTTATACCTGCCTGTATCTCTTTATACTTTGGTACTTCTTTTAGGACATAGCAACTTTCATACACTGCTTTTTCTGCGTTGCTTATTTTCTCATCTCACACATAGATGAATAAAAATACTTCAAACCATTAATGTAAATCAGAAAATGGAATATCTAAAATAAGAAAAAGTGGAAAAACTGCATGAAAAATAATGAAGCCCATAGGATAAGCAGAAGTATAACAGTAATGGCAGCCAAGAGTTGCAGAGAACTAGCTTGAACCTGCAACAGTCTTGCTTCCATATTAACTGACATACACCAAAAACAAATTAAAATAAATTAAAGAAAAAATATGTTTATATTAAGATGTATACACTCATAAAATTAATGAATCATAAGAAAAGCGGAAGCAAGGGTTGTGCTAAACTAACTGAGGCTGTGGTGAGGTGGGGGTAACCATCTTCTGCCAGGCAACTAGTGATAGGACAAGGGGAAATAGCTTCAAATTCTACCAGGGAAAATTTAGTTTGGGTGTTAGGAAAAATTTCTTCACTGGAAGAGTGGTTAAGCATTGCACCAGACTCCCTAGGGAAAGGGTATATTCACCTTCCCTAAAACTGTTCACAAAACAATTGAATGTGACACTTCACAATATGGTTTCATGGGCATGAAGATATTAGGTCAAAGGGTGGACTCTTACAAGTCTTTTCCTACCTTAATGATCCTATGATTGCAGGGAAATATAACATCCTTGCTTTATACTGTTTCATTCCTTTGGTTCTCCTTATTTCTTGTTTCTGTTTTAACATCCTCTTATTCTAAGTTTTTCAACTTAAAATAATTATTTGTTGAACTTGAAAACAGTGACATATATGCTTCATTTGAGCAGGGCTACTGAGAGCGCAGAATGTTAATTGTGTTTAGATATTCACAACACTGTTGAGTTTTGATTGAGTAATATTTCCTGTGAAAGGAATTACTTATCATGATTCATTGGTACATATTTTTTCCATGTAGTTTATTTATCAGTGTTTCTACTGGCACAATTTTAAGCAATTTTTGTGACAATCCCTGTGATAATCCTTTTGACAGGTCAGTTAATAGAGAAGAAGCTACTGACTCACCAGTGGATATATTTTCTATTATTCAAGCTAAATGTGGATAAAGAAAAACCTCACATATTGAGTTCAAGACTCTAAAACCTCAAATTACTCAACAACACCAGGGAAGCGTCCTTTTGCTTTAACAATACAAGAGCACTATGTCTGATTTTCTCATTGTGGTATACATCATCATCAATAGATCATTTTCAGTGTGACATCCTCATTCATATACTTCTTACTTTAGATACCTTAATTATTAATTTTTTTTAAATTATGCTCATCACAATCTCTCAGGGTGCCCATGTAAATTATTAAGAAGAATGAGTAATGGATGACTGATGGGAAACTAAATTGAAAGAGACTCAGCTGCACAGTACAATACAGTCCTTGCCCAATGTCCTGCTTCTCCCCTAAGGCTAAAGCCTCAGTCAAGGGATTTGCAATGTGCCCAGAGGGTCAATGGGTTTAACCTGTGCTGACCTTTACAGGGAAAACACATCAAAAAAAAGGAGAACTTCCAAGTAAATTGTTCCCAGCCATTGTGAGGTCAAAAATAATTAATATATGAAAGGTGGAAATAATTTCACGTATGTTTATGTTCCCAAAGTAGAGGTTTCTGCAGAGAAGGTAGGTTCCTAAGTACTCATTATAGTCACTGGAGCTGTAGTCAGTTAACTCCTGACAGCAGTTTCTCTCTTCATAAACTAAATGCGCACTTCTTAAATTGGTTGCATAATATGGAACCCTAATAATACCCTAGGCTATGTCAGGATTCTAGAGAGGTGAGAGCCACGATGCTGAATTTGCTGGAGACAATGCTTTCTAGACTTGCAGCTGGAGGTCAGATGGGATACTACCTTTACATTTAAAATAAATTCAGTCACATGTGAACTTGATCTGAAGAGACTGGAAGCAATAGTCTTCATACCATCATCAATACGGCAAGAGACGTTGCCTGCAACGGTTGAGCCTGAGATGGTGAGCTATTTTCAATTTCTTGAAAAGACATCAAATTACACTGGTAATGAATAGGTATCTTTCATTACTCTATTTAAAGCCTGCTATGAATATAATGTGAGTTTTCTATTTCAAAATTCTGTGTTTTGTACTTGAAAACCTATTTCATATTTATATTATATATAGATAGATATGGATATAGATATAGACCATATATAGATATCATATTTTGCCTATGATGAATTAGAATTCACAGAGAGTGAATTGCATTTTGCATCTTCTACAGTTGTTGACATGTCAGCAGCAACCTTTATTTGCTAAGGTCTTTTAAAAATAATTTTCAGAAACGTGTATCTTCATTAATTTATTGTATTGCCCTTGGTCAAAAGCCTGAGTATCTATTTTTCAAGCAAATCTGCAAATTACAAATCTAGTAAGGAGTAATGTTAATGTTCAGCCTTTCTGCAGAGTTTTTCTTGTTGGCGACCTTCCCTTTTCCAACAAGACCACCAGATTTTCTTTTCAGAGTTCAACAAATGCATTACACAAATCTGCTTTGCTGAACTTACCACTGCAGTTTGCAGTTGTTTCTATAGAGGAATTTTCATTGTGACATCTTATTATGTCTAAGAGTAGATCATCTTCTGAACAGCCTGAACTGGCTGATGAATGGCTTCAAGACAAGAAAAACATACATTCTGAGTTTCTGTCTTTCCAGAAACCTAAGAAAATTGCAATATTGCTACTGTCCTATCTTTCTATCACTGCCTGAAGAGATTCAGACAAGAAGGCATTATTATCTAGTTGTTTCTCAAAAATGTAAGAGCAACAGGAATAAATTCACATCTTCTGTTCGATTTTGTTCATGAACATCTTCACAAAACCTGTTGCCTATAATGTAGCAAAGACAGTATCCTAGATTGGTGGAGTTTAGATGCATGTAGATGGGAACTCCAATAATTGTTTTATCTCTCCATGGCCCCAGGGTAGAATCATTTCTATCCTTCTTTTGAAAACTCAGTGACAGGAATTCCACTGCCATCCTTGGATATCCCATTGCTTAATTATTCTTATAATTTCAACGGTTTCTTCCTACTATCTCACCTAGATCTCCACTGCAGTCTAACCCCACCAAATTATTCTCTCCCTGATAGGTACATGGAAAATTTTGTTATCTCTTTCTCTATGGAGCCTTTAAAATAGTTGAAAATCATTAGCATATCTTCATAGGAGTTTTATTACATAGACTCAACCACACTGTCTTTTGCAGACCACCTTCCTTCTAAGTCAATATTTTTATTCCTTTAATTTGTTTTTCTCTTCTCAATCCTATCTAAATGCCTCAGAGTTTCCTTGGAACACAGTGCTCACAAATGGATATTCCTGAGCAGTGCAGTTTAAGACAGTTGACTGGAACCGAAGGTTGCTTCATGTAATTTAACTATAAAAATCCCATTTATGAATTTGGTCTGAAGTTTTGATGTGTCTATATGAATATTATTATAACAAATAATCTTTTTCTCCTGTTCCTTTTCCAGTGAGCTGCTCTCTAGTCAAATTGTTTCCACTCTATATTTTGGGCATTGTAAAATGTACAGGTGGTATATAGGCAGTTGAAACCCAAAACAATGGAAGACGTAAACAAACCAAACGCAAGTGATTTCCTGTAACATATACTTGGGAGGTAAAAGAAGGCAAATACTGTGAGCAAGCTGCATATGAATAATGCACGTCTTTGATACCCTCAAAAGATTTTCCTTTAAAAAAAATTATACCTCATTTTTCCTATTTGTCTGATTGATTTCAGTGACATTGCCATTGTATTATGTTCTTCCAAGTTTTCTTTCAATTTTTTTGTAAATATCCAACATATGTTCCTAATTATAATATATATAATCAATGTGATAACCAGTGGATTACAGCTCCTTTCAGTGACTATTTTCTTTCATCTTTCCTTGATTTTTAATACTCTTCAAGCCAAATAAATGTATAAAAAGATAGGATTTAATAGAAATGAACAGCCATAAAAAGACTCTCATGTTCTCTCAGTCAAGTTCATCAGTGTTATTTTAAACTAATAAAAATCCATTTTAAAAAATCCATAAAAAGATTTCCATATCTTCTTTATGTTCCTGAAAGGAGAACTTTTCAAAAACTGTTGGCAACACTTTCGATAATAACAGACAAAAAATTCCTAAAACCTTAACTCATTAATTCTAGGGAATTTTAGTTTTCTCTTCCCCTCATGTTTGCATATTAAACAGGGAGTTTAATAAATATCAGTCTTCAAATTTGAGGTGGTTTAAGTGTAACAACTGAGGTGGTTTAAGTGTAACAACATGTTAATGATAATGCATACAATTTTCATTGCGTTTAATTAATCTTACCATGAATGTGTAAAGCTGCCAGTATTTCCTGCTGAAGAACAGGTACAGGACTGCAATTCCTCAATCCACAGGCTTCAATGTTTGAGTAGTGTGTTTCAGATAAAAATTATGTTTTGCATCTCTATTTAGAAATTATTTTATTTGGGATTTTTTCCATTGGAAGAACTACCATTAGATTTTTTTAGTTTTGCTGAGAAATCTTAAGCCTGATATTCCTCTGTCAAGAGGCAGACACAAAGAATGCAATTTCTTTTTAATTTCTTTTTTATTCTTTTTTTTTAAATAGTGAACATTGACAATAGTAAAGGAGAAGAAGGTAAATATAGGCCATAAATACTTAGGTGGTCTTCAGATACCACAAATGGCTGAGTAATACCAATATGGATAAATAAAAGTAATTTGAAGCCCCTGCGACACATAGCCTTTCCACACATATGAATTATGTATACTATTATGGCACACTGTATGAAATCCTTTATTTGACTGTTAATTATTGGAATGGTTCCAGTGTAGATTTTTTCCTGGGAAATGTCTTTCTTGACTTCAGCTGCCACAACTGTAACTTTAAAAATAGCACATTATCAACTAGCCATAAATATTGAGAGGAATTTCAGGGTTAGAAAATATCACTTTTTCAAATAACATAATAAAAACTGCCTTGATTAAGGGTGAAATTTGCCCCCTGCAGATCTGAAGGCATGTGAACCACTCAAGTACCATTTAAATCCTCCAAATGGAAGTGAAGTGGTAAACTTCACTCCAAGCACACCTTTTAGATGTTCTTCTTTACATAAAAATTTTAGTTCTTAAAATTTTATTTCTAAAATTATTTGGCATGTTCAGAGCAGTATATTTTTCATTGTGTCTAAATATTATTTTCAAGCCTATATCTCCAAAGGATTTTGTTAATAAAGAAAATAATAATGCCTCAGGAAATAGTGTTGCGATTGTAATAGACTTGGTTCAGTAAAGCTTCTGCTGTTAATTAAGAAACTTTCATCTTTGAAGTGCAGTATTAAAAAAAATTCTTATTAACAAAGGTATGTTAGGTCAGTAATAAGTAGATTTCCCTTTGAACATTATATCTAATCAATCCAGAGAGAATTAACACAATTATATTTTATCAGAAACATGTAGAGGGAAGGATCAACAAGGGGAATGGAGTGTGACTTTAGTATTAATTACAAAACTGTTTTAGGAAATAATCAATCCTTTGTTAATCAGGTCAGGTATATGAAATGACAAAGAAATTATTTATCAAGCCACAAGGGTGAAAGTCACACGCAAGGGATTATAGTGATAAGTCTCTGAATTGTAGAGCAATCATATGTGCTTTTCTTTGCATTTTAGGTTGTATTTCTAATTGTATTCTATTCCAAATATTACTAATTAACTTAGAAGGGAAACATTAAATGCTATAAACCGTAAGAGACACATGAATTAGACCATTTCATTTTTCTGTGTTCCAGTTAGACTCTTGGAACACATGATTATTATTTTTTCAGTCTTAATTTCTGAATGTATTTAACTTGATTTGAAGGAAAGAATGTATTTAGTCTCTTCAGTCATTCTTGCAATAAATCCAAGCTGCTTTATTGAAACAAAAGCCACCTGAAAATTTATTGCAAACTGCATTACAAACCCTTATTATTCTTACATAAAGCACTGTCATTTCCAAATTTGACAAGGTCCTTAGACCCTACTCTTTTTCCCAAAAATGCAATACAACTAGGAAATAGGAAATAAATCTCACTATAAAAAAATCTTTGGGAATAACTAAGCAGCAAATTAGGCACCATTCCAATAGTCCAGTCACAAGAATGTCTGAGAGAAGACCGGTTTGTTCTATTCTCTATTGTATTACATTATAATATTTAGCCCATAATTTTTCACGCTTTTTTAAACTTCTTTGAAAAATATTCAGGAGCTGTCAGAAACACTAATTTTTTCCCTGCTTATTTCTTCTTATTTCCTTCTTATTTAGTTCTCTGACTTTTTCTTTGATGGTTTTTAGTTAGTGCTTGGAACTTCAGAATCTCTGCATAAGCCTGATAGATGAAGTCCAAGAATTAATTAATTTCTGCTTCCACTTTTTTACCAATCTTACAATTTTGTATCTTTCCATGTATTTTGAAATTTGCATGTCATTCCTAGTCTGTATGAGTTGCTGCTTATTTCACTCTCTGGCACATGGAAGCTCAGTATCTACCACAGTTCAGCCCAGAAACCAGACTTGTTGTATTACGCGACCAAACACAGATGAAGTGAGAGGTTTTGTTACATGAAGTTTATGTGTCTCAAAGCAAAAAATAAATAAATATATACATATATAAAATCTGCAGCTGCAACCTCAGTGCTTCAGGGTGGGTTAATGCTTGGACTCAATGATTTTAAAGGTCTTTTCCAATCTTGATGAGTGTTTCATTCTACAGTTTTGCAGTAGCAAAAGTGAGCGTGATTATTTAATCGTGTTACACAAAATGGAAATTTATTTGACCAGCCAAGAAGAGTGTTGACAGATGAAGAGAGTATGAAATCAAAATTTAGTTGGTTTAGTGGAAATGGTGATACTTGGTTGAAGATCTGCCTTGGTGATCTTGGAGGTCTTTTTCTATGATTTTATGACTGTCGATTAAAGAACTTTTTCCTAAGAATCTTCAAATTAAAGAAATTGTCTTCAAACCACCTGTTCTTCCCAGGCCAGTTGTTTGATTCTCTTGTTAACATCTATCACAATGTTAATTGCCATTGGAAAGACACCTCCAAGGTTATTAGTTTTACTGCAGCTTTTAATTGCTACCTCATGGAAGAAAAGAGAGGACATACTATTCTTCTCCTGTGGGGAAGAAAACCAATAGAAAACAAAACAAAATCCCCTTTTTCCTTCCTTTTTTCTTTTGGTAATAATTTTTCAACATGGTCTTACATTTTTTCATTTTTCCAGACACCGCTTTCATTAGTGAAATAATGAGATGTCCATGCACAAATCTTTTCTCTTGTCTCCACTCTTTCCTCTGTCAGAGATCTGTCTCTGAGATGTTACTGTCTTGCCTGTTGCAAGCATTTGCTGGATTTCTTGAATTGATCTCCAAGCGTCAGCTGCACAATGCCAATTGGCACCCAAACAATATTCACAGTCAAGCCAAAGTCTTAAGAGCTAAACATGGGTTTTCTTTATCCAAATCCTCCAGATATCATGTCCTACTATAGTCTGACATATTGTTCATAGAAAGGAAGGCTGATCCTGAATGCTAGAAATAACCTCTGACAGATATACCTGATTTAACTGAGTACATTTTCATTATTCAAAATACCTGCTTTTTTCTCCCTCAAGACCTTCATTCACCAGAATGTCTCTAGGCTATTTTTGTCAAGGTTTGAAAAATTGTTTAGTGTGATTTTTTTTATGCAAGTTAATACAGTGATAAGCACAGTAAAATTTCCAGGAATCATTAATTTACTTCAAAAAATAAGACTTCAGTGATGAATAAGCCCCATAAGGATTCTATAGTTTTAAGCAGCTTCACCGGCAATGAATATCTGAACTGGCAAAAAGAAAACTCAAACATGTTACTAAACCTGTAATTATTCTATACAGCTAATCAGTAAATAAGCTTTGCAATGGGAAGTGCTTGGCAAAGTTGTTAGATATTAGAATTTACTAAAATGAGTGACCTTTATTTTAAACATATTATACCCCAAAATTATAGGAGAAGAGAATTAGAAGATGTAGCTAAGAGGAGAGAAGAAGAATGTTTTAGGCAAAAAAAGTAATTTTGGACTGTCATCACAATGTAGACAATACCTTGACTCATGTCCCTGTTTTATATGTATTAATAAACTGATCCAACCTTGCTGATGGAAATACTCACAACAAAATAATTCAAGGTGCTGTGATGTTTCTGGTCTGGAGTTCAATCTACAACTGCAACCTCTGTCATACCAGAAGGAAGACAAAGGCAATCTTTTCTTTTATTCTTAGTGATGCTCCATTCTGCCTATTATGGTTGCAATAATTTCCCCAAATCTCCCAATTGTCTTTTAAATCCCATCTCAGTTAAGTTACTCATAAAACACTGCTGCAATTGAGAAGAGTTTGCTGAGGCAAATACCTGATGCAATATCCTGAATTCACTAAGAATTCAGAATAATGCACTCATTAGACTGTCGGCATGACACTCTGATGTTGAGAGAGATATCCTTAGAAACGTGTCAAGTGTTTTTCATTATTTGAGATTTTTATTACCAAAACTATGTTATGAAGTGTTCTTCAGCCAGGAATTGTGAAGAGCACATTCGTAGATTTTGTAAGGAATGGCAGTGTAAAGGTATTAGTGACTTCTAGCTGGGGGAAAGCTGGTAAATGGTCAAATAGAGGCTTCTTATCAAAACCACAAGTTATCTGCCAATATGTGACTTTTTACAAGGGCATGTAGAGATAGGAAAAAGGGGAGATAGCTTCAAACTGAAAGACAATAGGTTTTATTAGATATTGGGAAGGAATTATTTATTATGAGGATGGTAAGGGAAGAGGTTTCCAGAAGTAGTCCCTGGAAGTGTTCAAGGCTATGTTGGATAGAGCTTTGAGCAACCCGGTTTGGTGGAATATGTCCCTGCTCATGGTCGGAGGGTTGAACTAGATGAGCTTTAAGGTCCCTTCTAATCCAAACCTTTCTAAGATTCTATGATATTCACATGACACTTCTAAGAAAGAAATTTAAAATTTAACCATCCCTTTCTAAAGTATGGTGATTCCTCAATTTTACTTTCAACTTAGAGTTACATTTCTGGTGGAAACTTATTCCTTCTGGATATTTGGAACCAACTGTAAGAGCCATGACATTATTTGGCTCCAGTCCCAGTTTGGGGGCCAGAGATGAAGAAGGATTTGGCAACTTTGTTCCTACTCTTTCTTTCTGTGAACAAATTTATCTGACAAATGAAATAAAAGAGTTAGGTAGAAAAATTAAAATTATATCATACTTTGGTGGCTGGAGTAATACTAGGCTTGTGAAACCAGTAGAATTAGAGTTTTTTAATTCTTCTATGAGATTTGACATTTGAATTTTAAAACACGTTCCATGCAGATCAGCAATGTGACATTTCTGTGGTATTTATTAAAAAATGAGAAAATCATCACTATTTATCCTTGTTGTTCTATAAGTCATATTATTCTGGACAAATCAAAACTCTGTGCTTAGTTTTCTGAGGCCAAAGCATACACTTGCTGAAAAATTATAAATTCTCATGGATTTTCGTTTACACAGAACTGGTAATCTCCCTTATGTTAGGAAAGGATTGGAATTGCAGGTGCAGGTAATACTGCTCTTCTGATCAGAGGCTCAGCCTGAATGATCTCTCACCAGCTCTTGAAACTCAAGAATAGCACCAAGGCAGAGAAATTTATGGTTCTGACAATTAAAAAGAGCTTTAAACTCCACACAAATGTTAACACTCTGCTTATACGTGCCGTGAATGTATTGTTCATAGGGCCTCGCACACAGAAAGGCAGATTTTTTCATTTGCCTCTTTCAAAAATATTTTTTTTGTGGAAGTGAGGGTCCTCTATGCAGAAAGATGCATCTTCTCAGCAGCCTGTTTAAAAGGATGGAAAAGAGAGATTAATTCATTCTTCTCTAGAAATCAGCAAATGGAGGTTAAATAACTGTGCCAGTAAAAGAGAACCAGTCTGCCCAATGTGGACATTCCCTTGTGCACTACAAATTTCCCTGCTGATCAATAAAACATGTAATTTACTTGGTTTGAAGATTTTCTGGAGTGAGATGGCTACAGAAAGCCCTTATCCAGCTTTTCTTATCCCTATTTGTTTCTTACACTATGTCCAGAGGAGCAATATGAAATAATCAAAATTAATCCTGACATTTGGGTTTTTTTAACACCCCATTAAAAAAACACTTTAAAATATAAAAGTGAAGTAGAAGCCCTGGATTAAAAGTTAGAGTTTCAGCAGTGGGTTTATTAACAAAGAGTTGGTTGGCAATTAATTAATTGCAGCAATAATGTTCTGCATTGGAAATCACTCACATCTTAAACAGAGTGTCTCAAAGGAACAGGAACACTGAAATGTCTTGGCCAAGATACAAAAAAGAAAAATGTAGTCAGGCAAACTGTAATACATAACAGATTGTGTGAACTGTGTTTCATGAATGAATCAGAGCCACGGCATCCTTTTGGAGATAACCTACTGGCTCTAAAATGGTGGATTTAGACCCATTGCTCTTCACAGCTTAATGTCAACCTTTCATAAAAAGCTTCGACAATTTGAAAAATAACACATGAAATAGGATCCAGAGCTCACAGAGCACAATGGGAAAATCCCATTTCCATTGATATCAGTGATACTTGGTTGAAAGTTCTTTAAGGGATCTTTGGAAAAGTGGTACATTAGTTTAAAATGTGTTGCATTAGTTTAAAATTAATTCCTCCACAGCCAATCTAATGGGGCTAAGAATACAAAGTACTCTCAAAAGAACAAGAAATCAGCATGGTTTTGTGCAAAAATGTGCAGTTTACCTCTTTCTCATCATATCCAACACGGCACTTTTTGAACATGATTTTATTCCATTAATCTTCAGAGAATATGTACAAATACAGCTACAGTCTTTGTTGTTCCCAGAGTTTGCCCAGCAGCTGAACAGTTTGGCTAAAATTTGACTTACTGAATCTTGATTTTCGGTTAAGATTCAAGAGAAACTAAAAATCCACTTGCTTACCACATCGTATTTTTTTCTTTTCAGGCTTCTAAAAGCAATTATTTTTACTAATAAATGGCATGCTTTTGATGCAAAATGAGTCAGCTTTTAGATTGTGAAACCTTGGGATATGACTGGCACCCTGATGCTGGCCAGGAGAGGGGGTCTTATGCTTTGATGGCCCTGCGGTCTCTTCTGCTGTGTGTGTATTCTCACCTAGTCCATGAGAATTCCAGGCTGCTGATGTACCACACTGATGGCATAGCCTGAGCCACCTCCAAAGAGAGGAATGAAGCCATACACCAAATATTTTTGCTGGCTGACTTTTCACTTTGGATTCACCTTAAGTTCATCTCATGTACGCTGGTTTGAGACACACCTTAGATCACCTGCATTGTGGTGCACTGGATGTGTCAGCCACACTTATTCCATTAATATTTGCTTGGGGCTATCCCATATTTTGTGCCACGAACATGCCTGTAATGAGACTCTCTGGGTCTTTGAGAGGAGCTCAATGACTTGCAATTTAATGAAGGAATAACCTCATCACCCATTGACCTTGAATACTGTGGACTGATTAAGCAATTATTCTGAATATTTAATTTCTGCATATTCTCCATACTATAAAATTAATGGTGTTCATAGCAACAAAGATAGAAAATCATCATAAATACATTATATTTAAATGACTAGCCCACACTTCATGCCTTTATAACAGTTAATAGAGCATCAATACAGAGTAAATTGGAAGCCAAGAGCAGCCAAAGCCATATAAGATTACTTCCAAGTTACTTTGGCACTAACACTTTTTTTCTGAATCTTTACTTCAATTTTACTATAATGTTAATTATGTAAATTAATATATTCAGAAAGCAGGGAGTCCTTCTGCAAAACAAAGATAAGATTGAGGGTGTTTTCTTCTTCTTAGATGAGGTCTACAGCTCAAAAAAAGGTAGCTTTACTATTTATACAAGGGAATTCACACCTTTTTTTTTTTGGTGCTACACTGGAAACAATTCTATCTGAATCATTAATAGCAGAGGAAAAGAAATCTTAAGGTTGAATAATTGAGGAGGTTGGCAATGACAAAGAGATTGAAAGGCAAATTGAATGAAATTGAAGGAAGTGTGTACAGAAGTGGACAAAAAGGATGGTGAAAGAAAACAACCTGATTTTTCATTTGGATAACTGAGAGAAGCTGTCAAACGTTTTCACCTCCAGGGCTCTTTTTGAATTAGCACTAGTTTGACAGTTGCTGCTGTGAGGTGCCTCAGGATTAAAAGTGTGGAGAATAAAGATGTCATTCTGACTCCAAGAGAAGATGACATTCAGTAGATTTGTATTGGATTGCATCTTTATCACAGTAAAAAGCATGTCTCACTTGTTCTAGTAAGTGTCTTGCTTGCTTTTCATTTTCTGGACACCAAAAAATGCAGACTGACAGTCTGATTAGCTCTCATAACTTCCATTAATGAGTCTTCATTCAATCACATTTAAGGGATATTTATTCTTTAAGATGGAGGTTATAAAGGACAAGGCAGTAATGCTGTACCAATTATTTTCTTCTTTCAGCTGTCCCTATGAAATACAGAAAATGCTATGTTATTCAGCCAAAATGAGAAAATATTTATCAGGGTCGTCACTGAATGTAAAATGTTGTCTCCCATGAGAATTCTACCTGTAATTGAACAATTTGGAAAACAGCACGGGTATTTATAGTTTCCATGTCTGTTTAATTCACATTTATAAAGAAGTCTGAGAATTTGTTGAAACAGAAAAAAAAAAGTACCGATGGATTAATTTTGGAACTATTCCTAATGCTTTTAAAGAAAAAAAATTAAGCAATGTCGTCCCCTGGGAGGAATGAATTAACTTGAAGGAAAATCTCTATACAGAAATCATTCTTTTTAAAAATACAGACATGATTACAACTTCAAAAGAATAATGTTTGAAGAGATTTTGGAATAAAGAAGACACCATGAATATTATCCCAGGATACATTCAAAGAGATTAAATCACAGGATAGCATATATAAAATGTAAAAATTTTAGTATGTTCAGTATTTTGCCACTGAAAATAGTATCGTCTTAAGTGGCTAGGCCCTTATGCAGCCATTGATATTACGCCATCCTCTTTTTTCTGAGATGCGTCCCCTCCCTCTCCTGCTTCCCCTCACCAAAGTTAGGGTTCAGTTTTGGTATGCAGAAAATGTTAATAAACTAGGAGATTCTTTAAATTAGGTGTTCTAATTAAGTGGCATCTAGATGCTGGGGAAGAAAGAGTCTTAAAGCATGATGAACATGCTGTTCAGAGGCAGAAGTACCAACAGAATTTATATCTGTTGCAATGTTAGTCCTAAAGCCTACACTTAACAGTGTCCCTTCTGTAAGTATTACCAAATTGGCATAGAAATCTAAGTGGATTAAAGAAACCCAACCAAAACAACGATGACAAAAGCCAATCACCCCCCCACACTTCGTCAACAACAACAAAAAATCCCATCCTGAACTCACAAAACTTTATGGGAATATATATTTTTTATTCTTTACCCAACCAAGATATTTATTCTCCCTCATGATGCCTTTTGCAAAAAGAAATCATATTCTTTATTCAGGCTGTGCTTAACCTGATGAAATGAGACAAGCATTTTAGTCCCTTTTGGTGAAAAATAATCTGTTCTTTTTTTTAAGCCATTCTATTTTCCTTAAGTTTACTTTATGATTTCTACTGAAATTGTGTTGTTTAATGCACTTCAGTTCCACATTTGCCTTTTTCTTGCTGGTTTGAAATGACACTTTTCAAACATCCTATGATGAACCAATGTCTCCTTCCTATGCTATTTTTGAGCAAAAAGCCCCTAGCTCATCTGAGAAATTTTAATTACTTCTTCAAGACTATTTGATGTCCTAAATTTCTTTACAATTCTATTCATCTGCTCCTATGATCTAACGATTCTGCCATGACACTTGGATTCTGTTCCTGTTGTGCTGTCCTTCTTTGAATCATCAGCAAATTCTGTGAACTCACATTTAACCTCTGTACCCAAATCATTAAGAAACTTTCATAAGGCTCTTATCCAGATTAGTTCTTGGGACTCTTTCCTGTTTACTGTCTCCTATTCTGTTTATCAAGACCTTTCTTTAACTTTTATTTTTTTTAACTGATTCTGTTTTTTTCCAATTTCTAAATTACTCACTCATATGAGAGTTTATGAAGTGCATCATTGAGACCTCAATTAAATCTTTTCCTTTGTTAAAAAAAGTATGCACCTTGCAATAAACAGATCAGATTAAATATTTTGTTGTTGTTACATTATCTGTAGGATACAGTTGTCAAATGCTTATAAAGCCAAGGCAAAATGGACAGTTTGATTTTAGTTTCTTGGAGAGGTACAAAGAACCAAAGAACAGATTTTTGTTCACTAAAATTATGTCATTATGTCAAATACAGCTGAAATTAGAGTAAAGCTCTATCACATAATGATATTGATTTAATAATTTCATTTAAGTATATTTTTATTTTAGTATTTCTCAATTTGTTCCTTAATATTCACTTTAAAAATATTTTCTTTCAAAATTATAGCAGTTTTTTTTTTCTAAGAAATCAAAAAGTTGTTATATCATTTTCAAAGTGTTTTTTTTCTGTACAATACCATACAATACAAATTTTTCCAAACTGATCTCATTTCAGACCAAGAGAAAAATTGAACTGGTTTTGCCTGATTAGCACTGAATGGGAGAAAAACTATTTGTGTGGAATTTTTCCAGCCAGTTCTTTTATTACCATCCTTAATTTCCTGTGCTGGAGTTATAACTTTAATTAATTTTATAAATGGAATTTTATATTAAAATTCAAGTCATGCTGTGAACATGGCAATATGTGGACTGGTCACTTCTGAAATCTGCGCTCCGCAGGGAGAGACAGTAATAATGTAGGGACTACAGTCTCAGTTGTCCCCCAGAATCTCATTAACCAAGGACAACAATTTGACGCATGAAAATAATTTTTAGAGAGCACAGAGCTGAGTGAAAGAACATGAATTCTGAAATGGAGGAGAGCCACAAAGACATAGCATCTGCTTTACCTTTGCAATTAAAGAACAAAGCCCATGGTTGCTGTTTGAACTGAAAGTTTGCTTCGTTTTTATGAGCATCAGTGCACTCATTCACACACCCTACTCCAGAAGTGTAAGGCTGATGTTAGATCAGTGGATAGAAAGAGAATTTTTCTCTCTTTCTCTCTGCTTCTACAGAAAAAAAATGGACTCAAATCTCAGTCTCACTGTGATGGGAAACATCAGAAAGAGAAGAAAAAAATTCCCTGTGTTATGTGTAGCTAATCTGTTGCCATAACTCATTTATGTGATTCTCAAAGGGTGTAAGTCAGTAAAATTCCCCTCAATCATATTATTTAGCATTTTCCTTCCTGTGAAAACCTACCTTCAGTGAAAATCTGATGATGTATAACAACGTCTTCACATTTTTAAATGCTTGATTTTTCTGAACAACACTGATCTTTTGAAATGCAGACTTTAAGTCAACATCCTATGAAAGTAAAATGGAAGTTTCTGCCACTGAGACATGTTCCTTTTTATTTTCCTCTTTTACTGAACTTTATTTACATGACATGCACTCTAAGAGTACAACACTGCTTTAGCAAATGAAGAATCTAAATCCTAGTAAACCATCATTCTTCTTACAACTGCAGAAATCACTTTCATGACAAAGAACATGAGATACTGAATGATATGCCTTTATTCTCTCGCACAGTTTTATTCTATCTTTCATCTCATATAATTACATTCTTTTTTTCTGTAAGGTTTTCTTTGGCTCTATGTACAGTAATCACATTGTAAAAAAAAATTTAAAGACATGTCCTCCCATATTTGAATTTGAATGACAGCCAATCTTGACTGCAGAACAGAGTCATTAAATTTAGAAGGTATTTCAGGTAGGAAAGTTTGATTAATATAAAACAAAGCCCATTTAATGCTACCCCCTTTTCAGAATGGAATGGCACATTTAATAATTATATGAAAAGGCTTTAATTTCTAGCACCTATTCTATACCACTTTCATTTCCATAAGATTGACAGGATAAGAGTACTTAATGCCCAAACAAGAAATTCTAATATTCAGAACATCAAACTTTTGATATTTTCTCAGTGTAACTCCATAATTGAAACAAAAATTGTTTCCTACATTACTTCCTATTTTGTTTTCCTTTCAGTATGGAAAAGAACAAAACAAAAATCCCTCAAACTCTTGTTTAAAGTTGTACATTTCCTAGCCCTTCCACTGAGTTATTAGTCCAAAATATACCAAAACTGTGTATTGAAAATGCAAAATTCCATCCAGACAGAAATATTTTAAGTAGAAATTTGTTTGCATATTCCTTTTATTCATATTTATTCAACTACCTCTTGCAGTGATGAATAACAAATGTGTATATAAATAAGAAATCTCCATATGTCAAAGATATGTCAACACATGGAACAAAATATATTATTCCATGCTACATTATAAATTACTATCTGAAACTCTGAAACTGAGTGTGTTATTTAGTTTTCCTCTTATTTAACATTCCAAACAGTAGACAACATCCCTTGAACTGACAAAGAGAGCCCAGAAATGCTGCCTTTGAAAAAAAATTAAGCCACACTTCCGGATAGTTGTTTCTTCCACTGCATACTCAGAAACAAAAGCCTGCTCCAAAAGACTTATTATTAAAAAAAAAAAAAAACACCCAACTCTTTGTATTGTTAGATTCTTCCTAAAGATTTCCAAACTCTTTGTCCAGACCCAAGGTAATTGTCATCTTGCTGTACAAGTCACTAAATGTGTATTATGCACTGTCCATTCATTTGACAGTCCATGCAATTGTCATAAATCCATCAGGCCTGAAAAATGGATTCACTGCTTCTGGAGCTTATTTTCCTGTATACAGCCTTGAGAAAATCAAAATATCCTTCTATCTTCTTGGTGATCCTGTTACTTGCGCAAAATCCTTTCCAACATATTGAAGGTGGAGGGCAGAATAATAAAAACAGATTAAAAGTAAATGGGACAAAATAGCTTAAAGGAGTCACAGAATTGCTCTTGTGCTAACTCAAACATTCCAGGAAATTCCCCAGCACAGCTTTTGGACTTTGTGCTGAACTGAGTTGCCAAGCAAGACAAAAAGAAAATTTTTTAAACCTTTTAAAAAAGAGGAAACTCTATGATCTTTCCACACTTATCATCTCCCATGTTCATTCATTCTTACTTGCTAATAGAAACAAAACTCACTTCTTTCTTCCCCATGTTCCTTTCTGTTCTTTAGGGGACAAATTGGGAGATGTTCTCACTGACAAGAGCAAAAAAACTGAGCTGGATTAAACTTAATAGCAGTGACATCAGTGTGTTCCTTCCATCTCTGGATTTCTAGACTTATTTATTAATTGCATCCTTTTGAAAAATTATCTACTTGATGTCTGTCTGAATTAAGCTGTGTTGTATAAGTATTCTTGATTGATGCCTAACAGAGGTGCAGAACACATACTCTGGTTTTAATTATATGGGAGAAAATATGTTATAATTAATTTATTAATTGGAATAAGTAATGCTGCTAACTCATATAGACTTCTTGCTTTTTTCAGTGGATGACCTCACTTTGGTGTCAGGTGTCTCCCTCTTAACATAAATTTGAAGTATACTTGCTGAAAACATACTCCGTTCTGTGATTCAATTGTAGTGTTCTTTGCACACCAAAGGTAGATGAAATAGGTCTTGTAGAAGAGTATTACATGCCATAGAGCAAGAAAAAATAACTATCTTTTCACTCTGGACATTAAAAAAATCATATTTCTACTTGATGGACAAAGAGAGTTGATAATCAGATGTGTCATATCTCCAAACACTCATAAGGTTAAAATTTGAAAGATCAGGAAGATTAGAAAACGACAAAGATTCCCAAGTTTCATTTTTTTACATCCCTTTCTGACTTCAAGGTTCTTTGCAAAGCAATACAACACTTCAGAAATTACTAGCTATGGAATAACACCTTGTGATAATTTTGATTGTTTTATAATTATCAGTAAAAAACAGAATTAGAAGTACAACCCATTTCTTAGAAGCATCCTAAACCTAACCTTCATATTTATTCATGCCACACTAATGAAACTGTAATGATCAAGATTTATTGAAATCTCTTTGGCTTACAAAATCTGAAAGAATTCTTTCTTTCATTAAATATTAAAGAAAATAGATTAGAGGGAAATTTCTTTGGGGGGGGGATTAATTTTTTTCCTACTTATCTGATGGTTTCTCACCATTTTATATAGTAATGCAGAATTTCTCCTCCAACAGTTTTGTTCAGTGTATTGGCCCCTGAAATGTTTATGCGTTTCAAAAATAACTACACAAGGTGAGATTGATTTTTCATATTATTTTATTCACTTTCTTTATCCTTAGAAAACTCCTTTAAGTTTAAACAGTTTGAAAAGGTCTTTCAATCATCAGTAGCATTCCCTCAAGAGCCTCCATTTTGACGATAAACATTCAAGTCCATGATTTTTGCTTTTTCTTTGATGCCTTTTGCAACAAAGGAGGAAAAACACACCAAGTAATAAACTTTTCCCGAAAAACTCTGTTGTGTCAGCACATACATAGAAAATACTCTTTTTTTTAGTTTTAGATTTTGTTTGTTTTTTTTCCCACCATTCCTGCTTCAAAAACAATGTGTACATTTCTAAAACATATATTTATTATGTCATATGTGCTGGTCAGGGAAGTGAAGTTGAGATTAAAGTTGGCCCTTTTCGCATTGTTAAGAATTTTTCCATACTCCAATACTAAACAAGAGTTGCATTAAGTATCTCATTTCTGTCACTTTTAATAAAGGAAGAGTGTGATGTAAAGGATAGTGTCCTCTTGGGTCCTGTTCCTGGCAAATGAAATCAGAATTCTGTTAAGCAGTGTTTTTCACATTCTTTACTTGGAAGAAAATGCTGAGCCCACTTTCTCTTTCATGAATAAACTTCATTGAACTGCATTAATCCATTAAACACAGAGAAACACTGTTGGAACAAACCCTGGCATAGAAGGGAACAGCCCAGGTGACTCAATAAATCATCTCCCATTCATCACCTTTGACATGTGGCAAAACGCATTCCAGAATTGGCTTCACCTCCATTACTGGGATCCTGAGCAGAGCTGCTGCCTCTGCCACATTGTATATTACCTGTTCCACATGAACAAGATCATTAAAATAAAAGTGGGAGGGAGAATTAGATTGGAAGGAAAACCACCTTTCTTATTTCTTCTCTCACAGTCATCCCACTGACACAAGTATATCTGTTTCTTCGTTCTTAATGTTTGAGAAATGATCAAGTAATTTATAGTTGGACAGGATTTTATGCTCATATCATCCTCATAGCAGGGATCCAGGTTTCTTCAGATACACTTCTGCATCTGAATAGCACACTTTTGATTTAAAAAATCTTCGGGGTAATGAAAACCATCAGTGTGTGACAGTATCATAAAATGGCATTTATCTCCCAATTTAAACTGTAGGTAATCTCAAGAAAAAGTTAATTGTGGGGCTACTCTAGACTAATGTTATTGTTCTATGATCCTGTGATTTCCAAAATGGAAGAAAGCATCTTCTTTCCATCCCATTATCTCTTCTCTTGACCTTTTATTTCAAATGGGCACATTCTCCATCCCTCACCCGTTACTTTCAAAGAAATAGGAAGGAGGAAACACGCTTGTAGATCTGCTTTCCATCCACAGTTGTGAAATTTTTTATCTGTTCAGGAATTTTATGGCCATATAAATCCCTGAGTTACATGGAAAAACAAGGTAAGAAATGTATGATGCAAATCTAAAAGGTATATTGGAAGATCACAGAACTGTTAAGACTGGAAAAGACCTTTAGATCAAGTCCAACCCTCAGCTAAGCACCACTACCCATGTTCACAAACCAGGTCTTCAAGTGCTATAGCCACATGCTTTTTGACTGCTTCCACCAATGGTGACTGCCACTTTCCTGAGCAGCCTATTCCAATGTTTCAACCCTTCCTGTGAAGAAATTTTTCTTAATATCTGACTAGTTGGGCTCTGGCAAACTGTGAGGCCATTTCCTCTCCTCCTATAGCTTTCTACCTGGGAGGACATACTGAAACCCCCATCACTACAACCTCCTTTCGGGGAGTTGTAGAAGGCAATGAGCTGCCTCATTTGCCGACTTTTCTCCAGGCTAAACACCTCCAGCTTCCTCAGCTGCTCCCCATTGGTCGTGTGGTCTAGATATATCCCCACTTCTGTTGCCTTCTCTGGATATGTTCCAGCACCTCAATGTCCTTCTTGTAGTGAGAGGCCCAAAACTGAACACAGGACTCAAGGTGCCACCTCACCAGTGCAGAGTACAAGGTGAAATGGTCATCGCCTGTTGTTGTTGTGACCCAGATGGTGTTTGGCATTCTTGAACCTCATACAATTTGCCTTCTCCCATCAATCCAACTTGTCAAGATCCCTTTGTAGGGTCTTCCTATATGTCAGTAGATCAACACTCCTGCCCAGATTGGTGTTGTCTGTGAACTGGCTTAGGATGCACCTGGTTCCATCATTCATTTCACTCATGAAGATGTTGAACAGGACTGGCCCAAACACTGAGCCACTTGAGACCAACCACAGTTGGAATCAATTCCATTTGCCACCATTCTCTAGGCCCAGCTGTCCAAACAACTCTTTACTTGCTAAAGAGTACATCCATCCACACTGTGGGAAGTCAGGTACTCCAGGGAAATGCTGAACATACTCCTTGAAAGGACGCAACTAGTATTTGCCAATGAAGAACCCAGTTACTAACAAATCACCCAACATTGCTATTTGAGGTTAAATAATCAGGAATTTCTGTTAAGCAGCCAAGGAAGAAACAAGTACATTTTTGTATTTTCACTTTTTAAAAAAATAATTATTTTAAACCTCCTAAAAGAGATTTAGCATGTAAAACTAGAATGAGTGAAGTTGAAAAGAAATTCAAAAGTATAAAAATAATATTTTCTATTACATGAATCTTTTCTCTGGCCCACATTACCTTGTGGGATCTACAGATATTTTTGTCAGTGCCAAAGTGGAGAGTAATGATCACTTGTGTGAGGACGGATATATCACCCAGAAAAAGAAGGAAGGGAACTTCTTAAACTTGTTTCTTATACAAAAAAGTACACTGGTGAACTAATTGTTGTGGATGAAAAATCTTAAAAATATAGTGAATTTATCAGTTTCCAACCTGCTATAGTCTTATCTGTACCCATCTAGGCTTGTGAAGAATTTGTGTACTCATCTTTCTCATTACATATTTCTACTCCCATTGAAAGACATGGCAAGAGGGAAAGGGTTTTTAATTGTAACAATTAGGGCAGAATTTCAAAACTGAAATTATTTCATTTCTGTGACACAAGGTCAATAATCCTATTAGTTATTAATGCATTTGTATTCCCCAGGCAATCACGCTGGTAGCATTATACCTGTACACTCACAGTACTGTGATAGCATTGCTCGATAAGTGCACTGACTATCCATTGTAGTGGTGATTTACTTGTGGAATGGAATTATTTTTATTGTTTAAACAGTAGTTAAAAGTCCACCCAATTTTTTTGCTGATGGATGGCTTTTGCATGGAGTTCCAGCTGAGCAAGAATGGGCCATGAAGATACTTCAAGGAGAGAGGGAAGGAGAATAATAGACAGAGAGAATATATCTGCTGAAAATCAAAGTTATACAGGAAACACTTCAATAGTAAAAAATCCTGAGTTTTCTGAGACTGCCGCTGTGATATCTAGAGTCAAAGTGAAAATCTTCACAGTTTTTTAGTTACTCTTGTTGGTTGCATCTGGGACAACCTAAGGATTCTCAAGTGAGAGTGTTGATACAGTGTGTTAAAGTTTGTAAGCCTGAACACTTTCGGTTTTTCCAGCTATGTTACTTTGTCTAAAAACAAACCAAATCAAAGAATCACCTCTAAACCATGAGCTTTTCCTACTCATACTGATTCTGGACTCTCTGTAAAGAGAAAACAAAAACACATCCCATATATTTTTGCTTCTAATTGTTGAAATTGTATAGTTGGTTGTATGTCTGGGTGTATTATACGTAATTTCACTAGTTATACACATCCTGAGTTCCTTGTGGTCCTTTGAAAATTAATTTCCTTCATGCTTTGCTGGTGAAGCTATTATTTTCCACCAAGAAGCTGACTTTTTGTTACTTATAATGCATCAGTACACTGTAAGGGGAGGCACAAGTAGACAAGGAAGAAGTCCATGGTAGGATGATGTGTTTTTCTATACCATGGAGCTACATTGGAACAATATTCCTGAGCTAGATGTTGCTTTGGGCAAATACTATTAATCTTTCTTTAGGTGTTAGAGGACAAAGTAAACTGTAGCAGAATAACTTTTAAAACAACAATATGCTTGGAAGAGAGAATGTATGGAGAGAAAGAGGCACCATCATTTTATTGCCTCCTTGAAACACAAGAAACACCCTACCAATAGTTCCAACACTTATTCTTTCTCCAAAAGTACCAGCATAAAAGGCTGTTTAGGGAGGATATGCAAGTCTAAACTTTAAATGGAGATGATTTCTTCCAAAGTTATTGTAGTTGGGATGTTAGAGGGTACTTATCTCCATATTCCCTTTCATGTCTGTTTAAAACTTTCTATTGTCTGTGTCACTAAAAAGATTAAACCTCCACCCTCACCCACCAAAAATACCAAAACTCCTAAAACCAAAGCACAAAACCCCTCAAAACTTACCAACAAAACAAACAATAAGCCCCGAAAACCTCTGGATGAAAGGGAGCCCTGAATCTTGCAAAACTGCTCAGAGCATGACTGCTGATAAAGCTAAATCAGGTCAGCAGTGATTGAGTAACAAGATCTGGAAAACCTCCAAGGATGTAGATTCTTCCTCCTGTTCCAGTGTTATGTGATCATCTCAGAGAGAAAGATCTTTTTAATATCTAGTCCCCCAAGCCCCAGCTTGTGTTCATTCCACTTTGATTTAGCATCTGCCACTAATAAGAAGAATTGGACATTCTAATCCTTGTAACTGCTCTTGAAGCAATTCCAAGATGACATTAGACTTCTTCTTTCACTCACCTCAGCCACATTAAATATCTTCATCTTCTTCTGCCTCTCCACATTCTGTACCTTAGGGCCTTAATCACACTTGTCACTCTTCTACCTCAGGTTTTGTGACGTACTTCTTGAATTTGAGAGGTCCAAGACTGAACACTCTTCCAGGCGTAACTTCATCTGCACTGGTGAGAATAACATTCACTCTCAGTCTCCTGGCACTGCTCCTCATACTGCGTACAAATATGCGCCGCGCATTCTTCACAGTCAGAGTGCTCCTGGCTCCTGCTAAATATAGTGTCCACCCACTGTGCCCAGGTCCTTTCAGCAGGACTCCTATTTCAGTCTGTCTGTCAACAGCTGTAATGATAAATGGCTTTATTCTGCTCATGTGCAAGACATTGCTCTTCTCCTTTTCAAATTCCATGAAGTTTCTGCTCATTCAACCTTAGAGTTCATCAAAGTCCCTCTAGACTAAGGCTTTTTTATTTGTTTTGTCAGTCACTCAATAGTGCAGTATTGACTTTGCTCATTTACTGTCTAATTTGTCTCATCTAATTTGTCTGCCTAATTTCTCTAATCCTTTTTGAACCTCTTGATACTCTGTGTCTCCACAATCTCCTCTGGCAACAAGCTCCAGCATGTTATTGCTTCACTCATATTGTTTCTACTTTCAATAAAACCCAAACATCTTAACATTCATAGCAAAGTCTGAACACTTCTAGGGACTGCAATTACTTGTAATGTTATAACATACATTGCAGTTTCCTCAAAATCTATTTATCTTTATTTTTTTTCACTGTGATGCACTCTATGATTGCCATTAACATTTGAGTTCCATGGGGACATGGTTCTCCAAATATGAACTGTTCAGCTCTACTGCTTGTCTTTCGTCATTAACTCCCTAATTCAACAAAACACCTAAGCACATCCATCAGCACGTTTATGGCATGTTTTCTTGAATAATGAGGATGTATGTACTGCTGAATTAGTGTCTAATGGAGAAACTGCTCCTTTGCTTTTGTGGGTTTGTTTGTTTTTTTTTGTGGTTTTGTTTTGGTTTGGTTTGGTTTAGGGTTTGTTTTGTTTTGTTTTGTTTTGTTTTGTTTTTGGGGGGGTGTGTTTTTTAGTATTTTGGGGGTTTTGGGTTATTTTGGGGGGTTTTTTTGGCTTTGTTTTTTTTTTCTCTGTGTGCATAATGAAACAAGATTGCAACAGGTATACATCATGTGTCACAGCATGGTCAAAAATCACAACTATGGGAACATGTATTGTTAAATGGGGAAATTGAAGAAAGAGAGGGGTGCTAGTGCAGCCAAATACGTCCCTTCTTTGCTAGAGAGAGAGAGTGTGTGAAAATCACTATGCTCTTTTTAAACATAAAACGAAGAAATATTATTTATTTATTTTATTTCTGTTCAGAGGCACAGAAATTTTTCAGAGGAACCTTCACACCATGAGGAAGAGAGGATGCTTTGTGTCACTTACCCAAGTTGTTAGTGAGGATGTTATTTCAAAATCAAGTATTTTATCAGGGAAGGAAAATATAACAAATTGGAAACCTTTCCAAAGAGAGTTTCATTCTCCAGATTCTATCAGAACTGTTTCTATATGGTAGAAGTAGGTTTTACACAAATACTATAAAATCTGGTTTTGTTTTTTTTTTTTTTCTTTAAGAGCACTCATGAATTCTAATTTATTAATGGACAGGTCAGGTAAAAAAAGGCACAAATCATGACAAAGAAATTAGCTGAAGGGAAAAAGAAAGATGGGAGTCAGTGGGACTTTGACTTCACCATGATATCCCAATATTTTCTTTTAAAATAAACCAGAAGTGACAAATTCTTCTCCTATTTGAACCCCTGACATCGTTGGAGGGTTCTGAGATGTCAGCACGTATGGAAGTGCAAAGAATGTAAATAAAAAAATAGATATTTAATTGTGTTTAATATCTAAACCTGTTCTTCTGACGGTGACAAACCACTCATGTGATGTAAATAAAGTACCTAAATTAAAATGTGTACAGAAAATTTAAGATCTGTTTTAAAAAATACATTTAAATTTCTGTCCATTAAGGGAACATCACAGATTTCTTTGCATACCTTTTACAGTGTTTGTCTGCTTTTCCAGTGAAAATATTTTCCCTTCTACATTGCTTCCTTTTCTTCTGCATCCTTCTGAGAAGGTCCCACATACATCTTCTCTAAAACCTTCCATTAGGTAAGCTGAAGACCACTACAAGCTTTCACTTCACTTTCTCTTTTCAATGATGTCCAAAAGCAACTCTTTAAGTGTGTGATTCTTATACATCACACATTCTCAAGCCTTGCACTACCTTCACAGGTCTGCTGCTGGACTTGCCTCGGCGTGTGGGTATCTGTGCACAACTGAGCACAGTACTGCGCACGTGCTCATGCCAATTTGGTTCAATATCAGGATGAACTCTAATTAATTCACTACTAGAGTAGAGAATTAAAACCACAGCAAAAATCTGTGCAAGTCTTTTTATTGCAAACAGACACATGTCATAAAGCTCAGTTCAAGAACCATAGTGGAATACATTTAAATACATCTTTTAGTTAGCATAGTCCTTAATAGATATTTAAATTGAGACCGTGATTAGTAATTTTAATTTTTAGCCACAGAAAGTCAGAAATTAAGCTACTAGATCTCAACATTTATTAAATTTAAATGATTAAATCTTTACTTGCTTTTAACCTAGGGAAACAAAAAGCAGGTAATAAAAATGAAGCCACCTGAAATATATTTGTTTTACATTTTCTTACTCCATTTTCTCCATGCAAAGTCAGAAGTGCATTAAAAAGTAATATTGTGCTGAGCTCACAAATATGCAAACGCCTCTAGATATCTTGTCTCAATAAAGTTTATAGAATGCATTCCCAAAGGTCTGACAACAAAACAGAATAAATCGCAAGGCTCATAAAAAGATAATGCATGCCATTTTTTTGCTTACATAAACACAAACAAATGCAGCAAGAGGCAGGAGTGACTCTGAGAGGCCTCTTCCTTTCAAACTAATTCCTCTTATCATCACAGACATTTGTAATGAATTATCACTACCTAAGGCAAAAATAAATAAAAGATTTTCTGAAGCACATGGACATCTGAAAAAAAAAATCTTCATTCTTGTAAATTCTATGGGAAATCATCTTTGCTTCCTTTCCTCAATTCAGATTTGCTGTTGAGGATCATATCCTATGGGGACTGTACTCTACAAAAGACAGAGAAACAAGAGCAACAGAAAAAAATGCTACCAATGTTACCATACAGCAGAAAGCCCCCAGCAAAGTCTATTGTTAATTTATAAAGAAATACATAGAATGATGTTACATATTCAGAGCACAAATATCCCAGGAAAATCCATTCCTACATCACAAATTGAGGAAGTGGCTTTCCTCTTCTTTGAGCAGGACCTTTATTCAAAAAGTGAACAGAATCCGGGTATGTTCCTGGTTAAAAATGAATCCTGAAAAAAAACCTACATAATATTTAAGCCTTATTAGCTGAGCTACAGAGGTCTGACCAGAATTGTTAGTGTGTGGCTGTAGTCTCCCTGGCTACAGATTTATACATTTTATTTATAGACATTTTTAAATGGTAAATGGAGTTAATTTGGGTTGGTGGCTGATCTCAAGTGGTGTTCTCAAGGGCTCAGTATTTAGGCCTGCTTTGTTTGTATCTTCATTAGTGACCTGGATAAGGAGATCAAGTACACCCTTGATATGTTTGCAGGTGATACCAAATTAGATGGGAGTGTTGGTCTGCTGGAGGGCAGGAAGGCTTTGGGAGGCTGGATAAAATGGCTGATGCCAGATGTATGAGGTTCCATAAGGCCAAATACCAGTTCCTGCCCTGGGGTCACAGTAACCCCCTGCAGTTCTACAGGCTGGGGAAAGAGAAGTTGGAAAGACGCCTGACAGAACGGGACCTGGGGGTGCTGATGAACAGCAGCTGAACATGAACCAGCAGAGTGTCCAGGTGGCCAAGAAGGTCAATGGCATCCTGGCCTGTATCAGCACTGGTATGGCCAGCAGGACCAGGCCAGTGATTACCCTCCTGCACTCAGCAGTGGTGAGGCCACTCCTGGAATCCTGAGTTCAGTTTTGGGCCCCCCATTAGAAGAAGGACATTGAGGGGCTGGAGCACGTCCAGGGAAGCGTAATAGAGCTGGGGAAGAGTCTGGAGCACAGATCTGAGGAGGAGAAGCTGAGGGAGCTGGGGGTGTTTAGCCTGGAGAAAAGGAGGCTCTGGGGAGACCTCATTGCCTTCAACAACCGCCTGAAAGGATATTTAGGTGAGGGGTTGGTCTCTGTAATCAATGACTGACAGGATGAGAAGAACTGGCCTGAAGTTGCACCAGGGGAGATTGAATTTGGATATTAGGGAAAGATTCTTCACAGAAAATTTGTCCATCTATGGAACAGAAGGTCCAGGAGAGTGGTGGAGCCATCGCCTTTGGAGGTATGTGAAAGACAGGTAGTTTTAGGGACTTGGTTTAGCGATGGGCTTGGCAGTGTTCAGTTAATGTTGGACTCAATGATCTTAAGGGTCTTTTCCAACCTAAATTATCCTATTCCACAATTCTGTGAAAATAACCTCTTCACTTTATGCACAAATATTAACTATGAATCTTTGAGACACACAGAAGTCAAAGGAATTGTCTGAGACTTCAATGAACTCCATACTAGAGTCACCTCATTCAGAGAGGTTCCATGACCGTCATCCAAAGGTCAAACTTTTTATTCCATTGTACCTCTAGACAAAAACAAAGACATCTAAGTTTTACTTATTTTCACTTGACCCTCAAATAGAAATGTCATGTCTAAAAATCTCAGGTGAATATAATATAAAAGCTATTAATTTTGCTTATTTAAATATTATATTTATCAGCAGACATAGCAAATTAAGAGAAGTGAGTTTGGGCTATTGTATCTTTTCCTTTCCTTTTCTTTGAGTATACATACTGCTGATACTTAATTTAAAATCTTTCCCCTTGACCTGTGTTAACAATTTCATAAATCAAATGCGTATCTTTACTGTTTCTTATGATCTCATTTTTCATTTATATCTTGATTTGAGATTCTATACCATAATGGGTGCCAAAGACATGGCCTATTTTTGGTTCATGTTTAAAGTTATCGAACAGTATTATATTCACTAAGAATAAGGGGGGAGGGGGAGGAGCAAAATCATCAAAAAAAGAGCAAAGAGAGAAAGCAAAAAAATTCCATTCCATGAATCATTTTGTCACAGATTAATGTAGGCAGCACTGTCAGAACTAGTTAGACCTAGATTATATGCAAGTTTTCCCCCATCACTATTTTTCATAACTTTGCTGATATTAAGTATGAATTTTTATGGAATGAACTGTATCACTAGTATTTTAATATTTACTATTGTATTTTTAGCTGTATTCATCAAGTCCTGAATAGATGGTGTGGGATTTTTTGTTATTTTGGTGGGGTTTATATACCTCTGAGAAATAGGACTCCCTCCAGGATGTTTTCAATATCTTGCAATATGGCTGGTGTGTTATGATTCTTCCATTCACATTGTAATATCTGCGGCAAAAGCAAAGCAATTTCAGCCTATTTTGCAGAGTTCCTACCTAATAAGAATAAGTACTCCTGGACATGCAATTTCCATTATCATCAGTAATGGAACAATTACAATGTAAATCAGTGTAATGTTTCAGAATATGGATAATTTTGTATATTATATCTGAGTTTAAACTTCCTGTAGATTTTTAAAATTAAATTGTAAAAGGAAGGAAAGATATTCTGTACAGGAAGTTGAGGTTCTTTCAGTAGCTGGATTACAAGCAAGAAACCATATCATTCAATGTTTAAGACCTCAAGGTATCCTATTATGAAGCATCTCTATACATAAATCTGACTTGCAAACATGTGTAGATGGAAAGAGTTGTCTGGTTTTTGCTACTTTTTAATGCCTATCCGGCTGTATAGCAATTACAGTGGAGCCCATTGAAGTCTTTCCACTGTCTGGGTTTGTGGTTTATGTTCACTCATATTATTGCCTTAGTCCTACAGCACCTGAGATTCCCATGTGAGCCCTGTCTAGTTATTAGCAGGGCCCAGGAGCCTCTGTGTTGGAGGGATTCAGTTTGGAGTGACTGTGAGCTGAAAGATGCGTTAATAGTAGAATAAAGCTGTCTGTATATCCTGGTCGAACTGATTTAACTCTCCCATATAAATTAAGCCCTTCAGTCACACAAGTGACAATACATTGATATAAATGTGCCTGTACCAAAATTACCTTTTCCATACAAAGAATGTAAGATACACCATTGCAAAGTATTTCTACAACTCCATAACCTGCCTGTTTTAGGGGGTGATCAAAATGCAGGGGTTGTCACTCAAAAATCCTACTCATCAAAGAAAAAGTTATACTCAAACCAGCTGTTTAAGAGCAGTGAGCTGAGATCAAGATTTCTGTCTTGGGATAAGAAACTAGAGTTACTAATTTGGGTTCAGGCAGTACTCTTGGGGCCATTTAAAGTGTTCCTGCAGTCCAAAGCCTACATCTCTGTTTCTTCTAAGATTTTACCTCCAAAGATTAGATTTCTTTCAAAGAACCCACACAAAATCCAAGCAGGATTGACTACCTCATGGTCACCTCTCTGCTTACTGCCTCTTCCTCTTAAACACTCTGATGTTATTATGTCTGAGGACCAAATTAATAGGAAAGGCTCAAAAAGGGGTGCTGCAAGATTACCCAATGTTTGTAATGGTGTCTTTAGCCTGTCTGTGGCGTGAACACATCCTTCAAGAGACCACATACCATGTTATAGCCAAGATTGTATAATTACAGAGGAAGAAAAGCCTTCGACTCATTTCTTCAATAACATTTTTAAAGACAACTGGCAGCTGTATAAGAATTTTCTAAATACATTTTCCTTGATTCCTGTCTTCTCAAGGTTCATCATTCCTGTCACTTCCATAAAGGACACTCAGTCCGCAGTTGATGAGGAGCATGGGCATCTGTTTAAGGACAGGAACAACCTGATTATTTTCCCTGCTCTCTGTTACAATTTCCTTTCATTTTCTAGGCTCATACACATGTAGGACCATGCCTCCTATTGACTGATTACTGGCAGGTTTGATTATAAAAATAGCACTCTGCAATTCAACTGAGTTGCAGGCAACAATGAAGGATTTGCTGGAGATATATTCTTTCTTTGCAGCGCCATTTATCAATGTACAGTTTCTCACTTGCCATTTATTATCTGCTTTTCTCTGCTTCCCTCGACATCTGGAGGATTTGTAGTCTGCTAAGTGGAGCAAGGCCTTGTCTTGAATACCTTACCATCCCTGTCTAGGCAACATATTCCTGATTTTCCCCCAGTTTAACTTTTCTTTAAATAAACTTGACAGGTTCAATATATCCTCACTGCAAAGAATATATTGAGAAGAGTAGTACGCAATAGAGAACATACTAAAAAGGTACAGCCCAAGGAAAAAAATAGGGAGACAGGGAGAAATGCACCTCTAATGCGTGTATGAATTTATAATAAAAACAGTAGTGATAATTGCATGTCTTTTAACTTGAGAGGACCATAAAACAGTGTGATGGAGTATACAGATGAGTACCAGGTGGAAAGCAGGTTTCTCATTTTGCAAGTACTTGCAGGACTTAGATGTGTGAGATGTAAAGAAGCTTCTTATTCTCATTAGTTATGAAAGCAATAATGCATCCTGGTGTATTTGAAAATTCTACAGTATGTCTAAATATCTCACTATCTTACAGAGGTTCCAGTATTGAATAGCTGAGGAATAAGATGGATAGGGAAAAAAATAGGACAGCTAGGGGGTAAAAAAGCAGCAAAACAAAAATAAAAGAACTATTTCAAAGAAATTGAGTTAATAAACCAGTTATAAATTTGGTTTTATAGTGACCTTTTAAAGTTTCTTTTATTTTCATTTCCAAATGTCAAAACAGGATATTTTGACAATTCCAAAGCATGATATATTTTCTTTTAAATTGAAATGTGATATTTTTCACAACTGGTCCATTTCTGCAAATGATTTCCCTTTTGAAGAAAGTTATTATTTTCATGGTTGAGGAGGGAAAACAAAAGGTTAAGAATTTCTGGAAAATTTTGATTCTCTTTACCAGTAAAGTACATGCTTGACCAAATATGGGCTACCTGTCCAGTTTCAGAAAGCAAAATGTCAGGGCCCATGTGAGTTTGAGCTTCATCTGGCAGCTCAGCCTAATTAGTACCTTAAGCAGGAAAGGCATGACGAGCTGGGAATCAGTTGGCCCCGTGTCCAACACCTGGACTAGCCAAATCCCTGACCTGGCCAGCAGGTGGAGAAATTATACAGAAGACAGTGTTTTCCCTTCAAAACAGCTACCGTGTGCATTGGCATTTGTCTGAAAGACTTCAGCATCTTGTCTGTAGTCAATGCACCAAGAGTAGGCTAAAGTCTGATGACTTGTCTTGAACTTGCATCATCATGGAAAGGCTTTCTGGCACTGCTGGCTGAAGGGTTGGGATGTGACTTGGGAGGGGTGAGCTCACTCTGTAGCTGTTGACTAATGTGACTCTAGCTGTAGACTGATATGGCATTAGGAGAACATCTTGGGGCCATTTCATGGGGGATCTTGTCTTGCTGTGTTGCTGGTGCTGCACCTGAGATCATCAGGGTTTTCAGAGTCAAGTTCACACACTGAGGAATGAGCTGATGCCCTTCCAGGCAGTATGGTCCTCTTAATATATCACACTCCTTCTCTATTTGTTTTGTATCTCTAGACTTTGTGTGATATTTGTCACAAATGTTTTCAGGCACCTCAGCCATTTATCATTGGAACACATCCTCCTTGTGTATTTCTATGCCCAAAAAAAATTTCCATACTGGAGTGCAGAAACATCAAGCTCATGGGTGGGACCTAGGTATTTCTGAGTCGTTTTGCATTTACCAGGTTTTAACTAAAACATCTGCCTTGCTTATTAGCTGCTTTCTTCTCTCAATTTCCCTACAAAAGTTAAAAGTAGATCTCACTATTTTGAGCTCTCTGTCCATCACTCAGACTCTCTATTTTGAGTTTTGTGATGCTGACTGTCATAGCAGTATCTGATCTCATTGCATACTAAATTAATAAAAGCCAGTGTCCCAATGGACTGGGAGGAGGAACAACATGACAGAGCAGAATCTTAAATGGTGTAATTTATGACAATTCCATCCAAACTGATAGAAATGTGATGGCTTTCACCAGCATCCAAGAATTCCATCCCCCCAAAACAAAATCCCACATCTGTTCACTCCCTTATCGTCTCTTCAGAAGGTTCATATACCTTCTCAATATATGCATTATGCTAAAATTTTTATATGTATTTAAAAAGAATGGAAATTCTTTCAAAATATTCTAATGAGGTAGAAGTACTCAATTAAAAAGCAGGAAAAAACTATAATAGCAACAGAAAAAACAGTAGCAGTTCAAGTAAAAGAATTTATTGCATTTATAATAACACTTAACACATTTGTCAGTCTCTTAAATGGAGTTTCTATTGATGGACAGTGGATTAGTCTCAAAGCAACTGGCAAGGCTGTCTTTGAAATATTGCTACTCATGGGTTCAGATAAGAAAATTAGCAAAAGACAAATAAAATAAACATAAATAGTTTTAATGGAAAGCTTTTACTGAGCTGCTTCTGTCTTTCTTAATCAACTAAGAATAGGCTGTGATTACAGTAATCATTATGCAATTAATCACTATAATTACTTTTTATTGGAATAAGAGTTTAAAAAGCAACTAACATATTTTATGTTCTTGCTTGACTGGAAGACATTAAGTGCTTGTCAAGAAGTTACTAAAATTATGTTTTTGCAATTTTTTCTTTCTGTTATGATTTTTTAAATGTAAAAGTAACAGTGCAAGTTTATGCATACCCTATACACAGACAATATTCACACAAAACAAGGATGTGCAATTCTCCAGTGGTAATTGGATGCAATTTTTTTGTGTACTTAAGGTGCTACATTTTTCTTTATACAGAGTGCACTTACGTATAGTATATATATGGTCATGATCATAGGTGGCCTTGTATCAATGAAAAATCAACAACAGTAAATTAACAATTTAGACCATTGTGAAATTGAAGTTTTGCTGTTCTAAGGATTCTTTTTTTGTGACCTCAGGCTGAAAGCAGCTCTTAGCATCTGAGGGCTGGGCTACGTGTTTGCAGCTTCTCCTAAGACCAGCCAGGGGACTGAGCCCTTGCAAGTACTTCTCACCTCAAGTTTGTATGTAACGAAAGCAAGGAAAGATGATAAGAGCTTGCTTCACAAAGGATTACAGTTTGTGAACATTTTATACATAGATACCTATTTCTGTATTGAGGCTGTTGTGGAAGGTGTACTGGCAAGTTGGGCTTGTATTTGGTGTTCTTCCTTCACCTCTTTTCTCTTGGGAGCTATTGTCCTGAAGAGACAAGCTCCGACGCTTTTCCTTCCACAGCTCCCTCAATCACCACAAATCTCACAGGAAAGTCATCCAGGAACTTTATCTAATCCAGCCCATCATCATTCCTGCCCTACATTGTCCTAGCCCTGAGCTACTTTTACTTTTTCAGGATACTTTTACTATTTCAAATCTGTCTAATAATATTTTTTCTTACAGAGTCTTTGCACAGCTGTGGACAGGTAGAATCCTTTTCTGTCTACTTACTCTGCTGTTTTATACCACCTCAACTCTGAACATGTCCCCGACAGCTATGTGCCCACTGAGGTGACTGTTTTGCTCTCTTAAATACAGTCAGGACAATATAGTCTATCCATGGAATTGTGTAATTAAGAAAGAAAACTTTTTCAAGGAGGCAACCAGCAAGCAGTGCATGGCTGGATCCACTGATAAACAGTCTAAAACTAGACCTTCCTGATGAAGGCTTCCAAAATGCTGAGATGTCCACCTAAGTGAGTCATTTTATGTTTCTTTCAACAAGTATAACTGGACCACAAACTTCTGGGTCACATGCTGCCCTACTTGGGTAGACAAGGAGGCTGTCAGGGTTAGAATTGATTTCAAACACTGATTCCATCCAATGATTTTAAAACATGGAAGAAGTAAAGATGTAGAGAGCCTTTTCTGCCAACAAGTTCTTATAAAAATATTTGTCTGAAATGTTGGTACAGAGCATGGATTTAGTTACCGAGAAATTACTCTATTTATAATTACTTTCACCCCAGACACCTTTTAGAGATGGATCAGCAGTGGCTATTTTTTGTTTTACCGGGGAGAAGGTGAAAATGCTTTTAAAAGCATTGATTATCTTCTGACATTGGACTCTGACAAACTACTACTAACAGGTGTAAACTCAGTGAGATGATTGTTAAATGGAAATCCTCCCCCCCACATCTTTCTAAGCATCTCTTTGAATGGCAGACCAAGAGAAATGCTTTTAAATAGGAGTTCCAGTCAGTGTGGGACCCTGGTGATAACTTTCAAAGATGGTTTGAACCAACACAACTTGAGTTTGCCCTGCAGTAGAATTTTACAGGCAACTGCTCGAGCGTTTGGGAAACTAGAGAACTTAAATTCAGAGCAAAGATACTTGTGCAAACATTGACACATTTTTACAGAACATTTTATTTGAACAGATTAATATTTTCTGACCTCTGGAAAATTTATGATTCTCCTAAGGTGAGTAAAAAGGCTTTGTCTACACTAGAGTTTTAATTGACAAAAATTAACATGTCCTAATGCAGAGCTTTTCTCTGTGGATGTCTGTGACACAAATGGTGATATAAAAGCTTTGGGTAAAGATGTGTCAATAACTTCTTTCTTTTCCATCCATTCACTAAGATTTTATTTTTTTTCATAGAATTGTACAATTTCTTGAGTTGAATGGTAGTCATAAGGATCATTGAGTCCAACTCCTGGCCCTGCACAGGACATCCTCAAGAGTCACACCATGTGGCTGAGGGCATTGTCCTAACCCTTCTTGAACTTTGTCAGTCTGGTGCTCTGACCACTTCCCTGGGGAGCCTGCTCAGTGCCCAGCCACCCTCTGGGTGAAGAACCTTCTCCAAATATCCAACTTGAACCCTTTCTGACACAACTCAGGCCTTTCCCTAGGGGAATCATGTTACAATGTTCATTACTGAAGCGGTCATTTGTTTTAAACAGCGAAGACAAGCTAGCAATTTAGTCTCTGATAAATCACTTGCACTGTGGGTTTTGAAGCTATTTTTGACTCTTTGCTTGTTTCTTTTAAAATAAATATAACTTGCATTTTTTTCTTTTAATCCCAAACTGAAAGAAATGTCTCTGAAATGGCTACTTCTTTATCATCTGTGATCATAAAATATTTCATGAATTCACAAAGAATTTAAAGAGTTCTTTAGTAATTTTTTCAATAGCATTTTTGGCATGACATGTGGGTCAGTTTTAGCCAAGTATTATGACTAATTTCCTGCTCTAGGCTTGAAGCTGTTTCCTAAGCATTTGCAAGGACACAGAGTTCCTGGGACATTCGATAAATAAAAAGAAAAATGTGTCTCCATTTTGTTTTCTGCCAATTATACTGACAACTTATAAAATTAGTTATATCTATGGGGGGGCAGTTTTTATAGTCCTTGATATCAGTTTCCTTATCACACGCAATTTCTCTTTAAAAAAAGTTTAGAAGTTTAGGTCCCCTCAAATTGTCACTAAGCTTGTTCAAGTTTTGTATAGCATTATTATCTGAGTTTTACAACCTGGGCCAGGAAGCTCAAAATCTCTGCATTATTATGACTTATTTTGGGGTGAACTGAGGAAAACAGCACGTGCTGGTTTCACAGAAACTAATGGAAGAACTTCCTCTTGCCTACACTAGCAACAAGCTTCTGGCATAAAGGTTTTAGGGTTTAGGGTGTCAGCCCTGCCACACAACATCAACACAGATTTGCCCAGTTTGGGGTTTTATCACTGCCTGTCCCTGAGCCATTGCCCCCTCACCCCCAACTGCTGGGCACCTGCATCCTTTCAAAGGCTCACATGGGAAATAAATGAGCCCGTTCTGCAGCAATGGGATCAGTGTCCTATTTTCAGAGCAAAGCAGGGAACAGTTGCCTCCACTGCACCCCCTCAGAGAAGCCCTTTGTCACCCAGTGCATCCTTCTGAGGGTGGAAGCTGTTGCTCGAGTGAATTTAAAGTCAAAGACTACATTTCCAATTGAAAATACAGCTGACATGCCTAGCCAGCAAGAGAACTGTCAGTTCTCTTTCTCTCTCTGTTTTGTGTTTCATGAGACTAAAGATTTACCACTCCAATGGAGTAAAATTTGGGAATTTATCTTCATTCTGACAAAGCAAAAATGTTTTTTGCCTTTGAGCTATGTAGGTGAACACCTGTTCTCTTTGAGTCTTGGCTTTGAACCAATAGGAAATTCATCATGCTCTCAGTCAAAAAGCATCCAGTTCCACCTGGCTTGGACATAAAACCCTGTCTTGGATTAAGCTAAAAGAGATTTAACTGAAACGTTTGAAGGCTTTTGTTTTCCCATTGGTGAGTTTGAGTTGATCGGTAACAGAACCCAGTCCCATTAGGCTTGCATGACTTCTGGATGCCTTAGGGGGATTTTTCACAAGTGAAGTAATAATACTTTTCTGATCTCCAATACATCTTNAAAAAAATCTTTTTTTGAACTCCAAAACGCTTTTAAAAAAAAAAAAAAAAAAAAAAACAAAACAAAACAAAAAAACCTGTCCTTTTTTTTTTTTTTCCTTAATTCTCAAGTCAATTAATCCTTGCAGAGCACCAAAGTAAACTAAGTCCTTTTAAAAATACTTTGTCGTATGGTACAGCTTTTGTCAGTTTGTATTTAGGAACAGGATTAGCATGTCTGGAAATTGCAGACACAGATCCCTGCACACCAACAAGACAAGAGGAAATATGTGATATTGTGCTTAGCTGCAACTTCTTACACATATACGCACCCTGGATTTTTGAAGGTGTTCTGTAGCATTTTCTTTCTGCTCAATTGACACCTGCTGATGAAAGGGAGCCCGGAGTGGTGATCTCAGATTTCTTCAGATCAGAACAAAACTGACATTCTTTCAGACTAGGGAAGACAAAAAAGATTTTCTGCCAAGCTGGGCCATGCAGAAGGATGACTTTGACAAAAAGAACTAGAAAAAATAGAGAATTAGGAAGGGCTGACAGTGGCCTGTTTGCAGTGCTATAAAGTCACTAAAACCTTGAAGGTACCTAAAATATTTGATATTCATGCCACTATATCAAAAGGTTCAGACCTCCATTAAGTATTAAAATTTGTCATTTTAAATTGCTTTTTTTTGCCAGCACGAGCAATATAGGTATTGAAATTTCCTCAGAAAGTGCTTATCTCATCAAGAGTAGAATTATAGTATATGAAATACTAATTACAGTATTGTGAAGAAAGGTGAACTTTCTGGTGACATTTTATCTATTAGTAGAATACTAATTTTCTCCTTTCTTAAAGCAGAAGATGCCACGCATGGTAGTTTCAGTTATTTTCTCATCAGAATCTCTTTTAAAAATATGTATATAAAAAAAGATTTTTTAAAATCTTCTTAAGAATCCATGATTCCAAGGAAGAAGCTGAGTTTTGATCACACTTGAATCAGAGTTCACCAGTATGTACTGAGAAATTCTTCGTGATATCTAGCCAGTAGAATAACATGGAAAATCATCCTGGAGCTATGGAGAATCATATTACTGAAAAAAACCAGTATTTTATTTTGGTTTATTTTATTTTTCTTTATTTCTTAATTTTATTTTTTATTTTATTATTTGATTTAATATTTTATTTTTAAACAATTACATATTGTTATTTAGTATATTAAAAAGTTTTGTTGGGCTACAGAAGTAATTCTTTTAATTCTTTTTTTGGTGGTTTACTTATAGTCTCAGGGAATTATCTGATTTATATGACATACAAACTTATTTCAACCTTTGATAAGATCAGGTACCATTCTCATTTGAAATGTGATCACCATTGGCTGATATCTTAATTTAAATATTTGTCTCGTTTTCTATGTGTTAAAAAAATCCTTTAAAAAGGAAGATACACCACTTTTGCTTTCAGAACTTCTCATTTTTTATTTCTTTAGTGCATTTTTTTCTTTGCTCTATGTGTGTTTTTTGTCAAAGGCTGTCAGTCTGATCTTGTGAAATGTCATACTGGGACTATAAAATATTTAATAAGTTTGTATAAGTTTTGGGTATCTAAGGAAAGCCATTTTATTATGTCTCAGTTGTACACAGTTCAGTTATGATGTGCTTCAGTCAGGATGAAAATAACTTTTTTGAAAAGTCTCCATAAATATTTTATCTGACAAATTTGTCTTCTCTTTCCATCCAAATAATAGTATCTTCAAATAGATGAGTTTACTTGCTTCTTTTCCCCCATATATTTGGGGATTATTTTCTTTTCTCTGCACAATGGCAAACCTCAAATATCCTGTGTTCACTGTGTTAAACTCCATCTAGATGCCTAGCAGAGATTTATTAAATCAGTCACAGGGTTTTGCTTTCATCATTGATAGCAAAAAGGCACAATCCATTCAACCACAAATACATTTGCATGAATTCATCAAAATGGTTCCACTTGCAATTTTAACATTCATTTTCAGTAAATATTTGACCACTCATTCTACATGGAATGTAAACAGAAATGTGCAGACAGGAAAAATGAGAATCAATGCACTGGAAAACCACATATTTTTCACACTGAAACTTTTTTCTACTCTTCCCCATAACCTGAAATTTTCTGATAGCTTTTAGTCTCTGTTTTTTGATTACACTCTTGTCCAAAATTTTACTCTGTTTTTACTCATTCCTGGAGTTGACTAGGCAAATGATTTGGGTACAGATTTCCTGCTTGTGGAACTTATTTCATGGTATATTCCATGGGTGATAGAGTTCATCTGTTTCTGATCAGGAAAGAACTGTTCAATGTGTCTCTCAACTAGACTAATTATCTACTGTGAAGGGATATAGTAGCACATGGAATTGGAATAAGAAACCATCAACTGATCTGGATTTTTGTCAGTGAGTGAGTATAGTTAAATTATTTATTTTAGTGACTGTAATAAGGAGTACTTGCCTTTACCTGTCCTTTTATTTCAAATCTGTGCCCAGTTGTGTATGAGGAGAACACAAACAAGTAAGGAACACCTATAAAAGCCACTTTATAAGGCTTGTTCCTGCAAACCTGATATATTGCTTTCTTACTGATTTCAGTGGGTGGGCTGTGCCTGTCCTAGCTGCAAGCCTCAACCTGTGGGTAAATCAGATGCTGTAAATCCTCTGTCTGAGAAAGGAAAATTTGAATTATATGCTATGTGAATGAGCTGCAAGCTGCTAATCATCATTCCACTGTAGTTCATTTCCACTTTTAGCACCTATTATGTAAAAAGAGAATATACTAAAACACGAGTTGAATTGATACGAGTGGGAGTATAAAGAGTGGTGATCATGAACCCCTCATCTTCCCAGGGTTTGACCATATCACTGTCCTGTGAGTCACTACACTGGGATTATGATAATGATTAGCTCCCCATGATTGATGTCAGGCAGGTGAAGCAGGTTCTTGTGCTGCAAAAGGACCTCCTGCTAAATACAGAACCACTTCTAATAGCTCTGTAAATCAAGTGCATGAAGATAATAGTTTTTATCTACAGATCTGAAGGTTGTTTATGATAGGTGAAGTACTCAAAAATACACATTGTCTTATTTCTCAGAGCAGCCTGTAGCCAAGAGTTAGATCCTAAAAACGTATTTTTCCAGAATCCATTTGCTGTAAAGAAATTACTGTCTTGAACAATAAATACAGACCTTGAATTCTTCACCAGCTAAGCAGAGAGTTTTCAGAGAAGATATATGTTTAGGGCATGAGGAATATTCATGGTTGTTGTAATGAATGGTCCTTTTGTATATACATAAGTAAAAAAGCAATACTATTGACTCTTACATTTATGCCTTTCTGCTGAAATTTGAACTGGGAGACAATTCAGTAGGTGATGTTTTCATGAATCAGATAGGCATTTATCCATCTATTGAGCTTATTACACAATTTGTCTTACTGTGACTTTCAATTGTGTCCATCTGCACATATTTAAAATGAAATGTGATCAATTGATTTAATGGAGAAGAGATTGATTTTTTTTTTTTTAACTCCAGTGTGATGACAATAGGTGATTTGAGTTTCAAAAATTTTAACCTCAAATATTATTGGCATCCCTGATGTAATGAAATCCATACTTTTTAAGTGCAAACCTTCCATGGTTACATCAGTTGTTTAAAAAAAAAAAGGTTTTCTTCAATCACGTTTTGTTTTGTTTGCTCCACTTATCATACTTTTCTACTTGCCTGGATGCCTTTGGGCCATGGGATCTCAGTGTAGAACGTCATGGTTTAGGAATGGTATTCCTCAATTTCGTATTCCCACTGAAACACCTCAGACAACGCTCTGCCTCTAACTCCTCCCTGCCCACTTTGGTAGCTGGAGTGGAGAATCGGAGGCACAAAATGATAAAGATCACAGGTTGAGACAAGGACAATTTATTAGAAGCAGCAATGAAATAAGAATAGTAAGAACTAAGAGTGTACAGGAAAAACAAATGATTCACACGCAATTGCTCAGGACGCAGAACCTGGTGCATCTCGACCGCATTCCCTGGAAAACCCTGAAGAGCGTGACTCCCTGATCCTCTGTGTCCTCTTCACATTCCCTGGCAAATCCTAGAGAACATGACTCCCTGACCCTCTGTGTCCCGTCCACACAGCAAGAGGTCGACATCGGGTAACCCCAGGTTTCCAGCGCTGCCGCTCCTGCCTGCTGCAAAAGTTAACTCTGGTGTGGCCAGAAACATGACGTATTGTTTGGATGCATTGGTAACTGCTCTTCCAAATAAGATTTCCCTTCCAAAAACCTGCTTTAGCAGGAGAGTTTCCCAACAAGCAAAAGGGGTTCATTTTTCTGTTCGAGTCCATTTCTATTCAGCACATGGAGTAGTTGGAAAAATGTTGTTTTCTATATTTTGTTAATAGTCTGTAGAAAACAATTGTAAAGAAAACAAAAAGTTGCTGATGTTTTTACAAAAAATAATATTTTTTCTAAAAGACTATCTGCAGAAATAAAACAAGAATTGATGCTTTTGGACATGAATATATTACCTGATAATCCTTCCTCCTTATCAGCTATCATTCCCTCCAAGATGCCTCCTTTTCTTAATGAATATTTATTTTTAAAAATCAAGAAATTTTTAAGGGGTTTTTTTATTTTTTTCTTAGAGATGTTGAATTTTTTTCTTTTATTAAAATTTTTTTTAACAGACAAGTACATTAAGAAACATAATTTTGTGACTATTATAGTAAGAATTATTTTTTCATAACACTCTAGAAGCACACATATAAAGCTGTAAAAAATTTAAAAAAACATGCACAGCTGTAATTGTTTTGATTTTATGGTAAGGACCATGTATTATGGAAGAGAAAGTTCCTTTTTAAAAGAGAGCACCTATTATCTATCCCATATAAAACCACTATAAAAGAGAATTCCCTACTCCACAAAATGTAAAGAGAATAGAATTGAAAAGCATAAAGGAAAAACTAGAGGGGTTAGATAAATAGTCTTTCAAATGTTCAGATTTTTTTATTATTATTATTATTATAGCACTTGGATTCAGAGCTTGTTATGTCACCTACTTGCAATCCTTGNTTTTAAAATGTGAATAAATGGCCAGTTTCTATAGAAATTCTTCTATATTATGAGGGTTGTGCAAGACAGTGTATAAATGCTTTGATCTTCACAGAATAAACATTCAGGGCAATAGGAGAAGTTTTTTCTGTCTGGGCCTCTGAAATACTCAGATTTCACGAAGAGTAAAGTCTCTGGGGAATTCAAAAGCAGTTTGGAGTCAAGTTTCGCAAAGTAAGGATTGCGTTGTCTGACTGAGATTTTTGAGGCTTCAGGTGTGTGTGCAGAACACACAAGGGCGTGCAGGGGCAGGATAAGGGGGAATGGCTTCAAACTGAAATAGGACAGGTTTAAATTGCATACCAGGAAGAAATTCTTTCCTGTGACGGTTGGTGAGGCACTGGCACAGTCTACTCAAAGAAACTGTGGATGCTCCACCCCTGGAAATTTTCAAGGCCGGATTGGATGGAGCCCTGAGCAACCTGGTTTAGTGGAAGATGACCTTGCCCATGGCACTGGAGTTGAATGAGCTGTATGGTCCCTTTCAAACCAAACCATTCTATGATTCTGTAAACATGAAGATAGACTGCATTGCTGAACATTACTGACTTTGCTATCCTTAAAACCAACACCCAAAACATCCACTGGTTGCAAAAATACGAAAAGCAAAGAAAAGCACTGCTTTGATAGATTGTACTTCCCTGCTTAAAACCCACACTGCAACACTTTGCAATTTGAGGATAACACCTTGGATCACCAGTTAATGTCATGCTCATGCAGATGAGTGCTGGCCTGAACACTCCAGGAGTATTCACTCAGAGCTGCATTAGAAAAAAAAAACACTTGCAAGCAGGAAAATGAGATACTTGACACCTTGGGAAAACAAAAGAGAAATGAGAGAACCTGGCAGGATGATGTTAAATGGAGGATTTACAAAACAACATACCACTAACTCATGAGGCAAAACAATCTCAGACGGTGAAGGATTCAGGAAGCCAAAGCCGTGCTCTCTTTTAGCTCTGAATAAGCAATTTAAGTGTGAGCCTAACTCTTAGCTGCACCTCCATTTACCTCAGTAAATACCTCCCTTAGTGGGAGTATTCATACGCTTAAAATTAAGCATATGCTAAATATCTTGTACAATTGGGACACATTTACATCTTTAAGTAGGAGAAGAAGCATGGGTGATGGAGTAAGTAATTTCTGGATCTCAGGCAGAAGTATACATAAAATTAAAAATATGAAGAACAAATGAGTAAGTGGTGTAATAGAGTGGTAAGTGTTTGCCTGTAAATTGTTAGCAAACTTGAGCCATTAACATGAATTCTTATGTTTCCAAAAAGGCAGTGTGGAGAGTTACTGTTAATGCATGTCATAAACATCTCTAATTATCAACAGACATAAATGCCCCCGGTATTAAAAAACAGCAACACGCAAATAAAATGTACAATATAACTCTGTGGCTATGCAGGTATAATTTTCTCATGTCACACTCTTAGGAGTGATTTTCCTCCTGTGATCCCTGCTCAGCAGTCTTGTGTGTGGATATACAAGTTCAGGGGTGGTGGGTGAGAGAAAAAAACTCGATGAGGAAGTTTCTGCCCATGTTCTGCACACAGGACTCCTGTTATGTCCCCATCCCCTGGAAATACAAAGGCTACCATAACACCTCCTTCTGCCATACCCTCTGAGGGACAAAACGGAGAAACAAAGGAGTTTGTGAGGCCAAGGTAGCAGGGGAACAATGAGGTTCATACAATAAGCCCAAGTCATAGAGAACCACCTACTCAAATTATTTAAAAATATCTTCCATATGCCTCTGATCTTATTCATCCCAGATTTCAAACAACTCTACTGAAAGTTTTCTGACAGTACAAAAAAGTGTATTTCAGCCCATCTTTCTGAGGTGGGTCAGTATTTTCAAGCACCTTGTGATTTTTAGGCTCTTGAAACACCAAAGGGGCTTGCTCCATCCAGATATATTTTAAAAAATTAATTATTGCTTGGTCTTGCTTGGATAGCTGAAGAGGAGGATTCAGTAGCCATTTCCACTAGCCAAACTCTCCCCAGTCCTCTGCACTCATGTAAATCTGAGTTGCAAGGGTTTGAAATCAGCCTCTCAAGCTGAAATATTGAAAGAGCAGTGCATGCTGAGTTTAGATAGAGGCACAAGGCAGCAGATCCCAGGAAGAGCTAAATCTGTGAGCATAGCCATGTTCCTGGTGCTGTGAATTTGACCCATATTCAATTATTTATGAGCAAACAGACTTGTGCCTACAGATAATAGAAGAAATGGAGTATAAATGAGTCTTTGTGGACACATGCAGTTCATTGTCTGCATGTTGATTTTCAGTTGTAATTTAATAAGATTTTTGTGAATATTTGGCCTATCAACTTTGAACAATAGTTTTTGATTTACGTTTGCATTGTTCAAATATGGTGCTGTTAGTTCTTCATTCCACTACATCAGAGGAAAGTCACTGATAAAATTTATACTCATAAATTTTTAGTCTTAAGGAACTGGCAGGAAAATTAAGTACACGTTGGAACATTTACCTATACATAAGCACTGAAAATCCATCTCTTCCAATTATTTCCCATTTCTTGATTTTCACAGCACAAACATTTTTCTGTGTGCAAGCACACAGCTGGACAAGGCAATCAGGAACAATAATACCAAATGTAGACTTTTTGTGTGTACTTTTATCTCTGCATCCCACAAATATTCTGTGACGAAGCTGCTTACAAATGCACATACACAATTGTCTTTATTTCTTTGTGACATCTATGACATTTTGTAACTTACAAGATAGTTCTCATCCATGTTTAGTTACAAACAAAAAATTGCAGAAAGGAAAGAATAAAAAAAGGAAGACGATATCAGAGAAATAACAAATTCCTTTTTCCTAGATGCTGGAGTGTTAGGAATTTCTTTGATTTAAAGGCTGACTCATTGACTGAACATGGAGCACAGACATATAAAAACAAGAAAGTTGAAACAAAAAAGCATCCTGAATCTATCACTTTTATGTTGCTCTCATCACCATGTTATTGGAGTGCCATGTCTGCACACATTCTCAGCAGAGGTGCAATTAGATAGTGCAAGAATTATCCTGTAGGAAAACCATTCTCCTCGAACTTTTGTCTGAGTGAATGTAAAAATATGCCCTTGTGTTTCCAGGTAGTAATAGAAGTGCCAGAATCAATTATCTCTAAGAGCTCTTGGGCAGTAGGAACAGACAGGTCTGACAAAGCAAGGGGCACTTGGCATGCCATTAATTGAGTCTAAGATATGTAACACAGACAACAGCTGCCTCTGATTGCAGGATCCACTTCTCCTCTAGTCCTTTAAGGGGCAAGCCCCTTACTAGGGATGAAGAACCAGGAATTACATGCCCAGATTGGATATTCCACATATGCAAGTTAGGAGTTTCTTGAGTCAGTTCTATTAACTAACATCATGCATAGACGTGCACTTGGGATACAAGATGAGAGAGAAGTTACAGGTCATGGGGTAGAACTGCTGCTCCTGATGTGAAATAGCAGACATCAGTGTGATGTGGCCATTTTGATGACTGCTGTGTATATCCACCCAAAGCAAATCATCTGCTCACTGAAGAATTCATAAACTGGCTGTTAACATCGTCTGGGGAGGGGAGGGTGCCTTTGACTTCTGCTGGCTTTCCTGAACAGAGATTTTCATCAGTAACTCCTCATTAGTAGTTCCTGAAATCAGATATGGTACCCAAGAACCCTAAGACTTTCTCCCCTAACTCGTATACTTCTCAGCACTAGAACTGCTGTGTTTGGTGGCTTTGGTTTGGATTTATTTTCTTTTATATAAACTTCCATATTTAAGAAGGCAAGTAATATAAAAAACTTAAACAGGAGAAGGAGAAAAAAATTCTATTTACAGTTATATGGATAGACTAATGAGGTATTTTATTAAGCTTAGATCTCTTTTCCCTTCTTCTTGTTTTATTAAATTTGCCTTATGACTCAGAAGAATACTCTGATCTGACAAATTAATAGCTACATTGTTTTGGTGTGGTATTTCAGTGATTATGAAGAGGACTGTTACTCACTGATAGAACTTGCACATGAAAGATAATAAACCCTCTTGTCAACCATGTTGCCAACAGTTGAAGCAATATGGAAAACAATCCTGCCTTGGACACCTCAGCACAGCTCGAGGGATGCTGTAGGTGCTTTTGTTTTGCTGTTGTACCTGATCCACCTCAGATCTATTGAAGAAATGTGTGTAAGCAGCCATGTCAGTGGGACTGATCTTTTAGCATCTGGTTATTTTGCAAAACTCCGACTTCCAAGAGGGTAGAAAACCTTTCAGTTTCTGTTGGAATCTTATGGAAATCAAAAATGGCTTCCAAAATACATCTGAGGGTACATTTACACCCAACACAAATATAGATAAGTTATTAAGGAAAAATTTTTCCCTAAAAGGGTTTTCAAGCACTGTAACAGGCTGTTCAGGGCAGCAATGGAGTCACCCTCCCTGGGGGTATTCAGAAGATGTGTAGATGTGGAAAACGGGGACAAGTTTTACTGGTGGGCTTGGCAGGCCTGAGTTAACAGCTGGACTCGATGATCATAAGGGTCTGTTTGAATGACTAAATGACTCAGATTATATGATTCTATTTTACATAAAATCAATTTTTAAAAAAAAAAAAGGAAGACAGCCTGTCTTTCATCAGGTATCAAACTCTGTAGGAAACCATCATATAGCAAACAGACACAGCACATCTCGCTGCTTTGTTTTGTTGACCACCTTCTCTCTTTTAGTCTTGTAGACTACAGAGTTAAGGCAGGGAGACACAAAAATTCACTGAAGAGGTGGTTAAAATGAATGGAAATATCTTTATATCTAGAAGAAATAACAGCTGCATTTATTCAGATTTTTGAGGTATTTTTAACAGCAATCTAGACACAAAAAGGTTCATTCAGAAGGTTGACACCTTGAATTCAGTATTTTTGTAAAACAGAAGGAATTAATGCCAAAATCTTCAGTTTCAGGTGCATGCTTTGGCCAACCCAAGAATGGGAAGTCTGCTTCATTCTGCTCAGACTGGATCTTTTTCAATGAGGAAGGCAAAGCCCAAAAGCCAGAATCCCAGTTAGAGAGGGAGTTAAAGAGGGGACAATTTTATCATGCTGGTGTACTTTATCAGTGCCTCTGCATATGAGAGTAAAAAAGCTGCTCAGAACTAGCTGGTATTAGATAGAGCTCCACTAAGCTAAACATTGTTAATACTCCCCAGGTAACAGAGGTAGTGGCCAGGATAAAATAATCTCATGACATGCTTAAATTTCTACAGTGTCTCAAGTCTAAATCATAATATCAGATTATTCCAATGCTAAAAAAAAAAGAATCAAACAGAAGTTTGTTTTCAGAGATTTTCTATTTTAATATAACAACAAAAAATTTTTGTTAGAGCAGTTAAGATTTGGGAAAAAAAGTAAAATATGGAATTGATTTGACCATTGAGTTTAACAACTAATGATCTTATGCATCTGCAGTAACCTTCCAAGTGACCCATAGTTAAATTAGTTTCAAAATGACATTAAAAAGTTAGAGAAACACAATGTTTTGATAACTTCTGAAGTATTGTCTTATAGCTCTTGTTGTTTATCTAATGGTTAGTTACAGAACTGAATCAAGATTATGTCTTTCAGTGACAGATGTTTTATATGTATAAGTTTGTATGCACTGCTCTATTTTCCAACATTAGATCTGAAACTAATTTGGCTAAACATCAAACATTTTTAGGAAGAAGATCTACAGACCCAGTGCTTAAAGAAACCTAAATCTGATTTTCTAACCCCATCTTAGCATGTCAGCTATAGCGAAAATCTTGTATAAATAAGATCATATCTAACATGTTCGCCATCTGTGTGAAACATCTATAGCCCCTTTCTGTACCCTTAATGCCTTTTCTGACTTTCCATCAAGTTTATCAGAAGATCTGGTTGTCAATTATTCTTTGCCACTGGATATTTTTTGCTTGAGAAATCTCTTAAGGGATATGATGACGTTATTTCATGTACAGTGGCCTGGCTGGTCCTGAATATATTGTATTCATTGTACAGACATTGCAGAGTTAGTCTATCAAATGCCAATTCAACATGGCTCAAACTGCATGGTAACTTTAGTGAGTTCTAGACTCACTAAATTCCTATCCTTTTGGAAACCAGAAATGTAAGTAGATATGCAGGATCCTTTAATGTTTTGTTTGGGGTTTTTTTCTGAGACTAGCACTCAAAGAAGGATAGTATATTTGGGTCATTTTCATATTAGCCAGATACATTAGGCCCTTTTTAAATCAATTTTATTTCTACTGATGACTTGGATATCTAAACCTGCAAGTTACGTGAAGTTTTATTTTTTTAGAAAGTACCTCAACCCCCATATTTTCTTTGAAAGCACATGTTGACGTGTTTCAAGAATCTTCTTGTTCTTGAGTGTCAACTCAAAGTTGAGAATGGATTTAAACTCTCTGGACAAAAGATTATTTTTCGTTATTTATACCATGGAAGAGAACTAAGACATTTAAGAAAATTTGGTGTATGCATCAGAAATAATGGTTCTGGTATTGACACAGAAAGACTTAATGTTTGTTAAGAATACTGTCCCTTAAAAGGGAAGAAAACCAACCAAAATACCAACCAAACGAAACCAAACAATTAGCAAACATCCCAAATCCACCAAATTTCTTTTCCAGACTGTCAATGAATTTAAAACATCAGATGAGTTTGAAAATCTCAATGTATTTACAGCTATTCTACCCATAAATGTCTTTTCCATCTAGTTTCATAGAATCCCATTGATAAGACTCCTTGCTGAAAAGCTAAAGCCCTTAGAGTTATGAACATGAAAAGCTATATTGAGGATAGTATGATTTTAAAAAAAAGTCTCTCAGAGCTTAAGATTCAAAAATATGTTTATATATGCCTATCTAAAACTAGCATCATTTATAATATATAGCTTAACTTCTCAGTACTGATACTTAAACTACAGGTATTTAGGCAAAATATTTCTATTTTTCTGAAGACTGCTGTGATCACGTTGAGATACCAATCAGCTAATGAAGTCAATGAAGACATGCAAATGAATTGTGATTTAGCTCCTGGTATCTGTATCTGGTGTGTCCCATCCCATTACCATTTCCTTGACTTGCAGCATTAATATGATGTGACAACTCTAAATATCAACTGAAATGACACAATGTAATAAGACAACAATGTAAAAGAATACACTGCTTACAGACTATTTTCACCCTTCATTTTCAAAGGGCTCTAAGCTAAAATAAACCAAAGTGATGAGATACCAGTTTATCACAGCTGTTGTGAATGCCTAGAAACAATACTGTCTACCATTTTACTCATCTGTTATCATGCAGCTCAGATTAAATAATGCATTTTAAGTAGAGTTATGTAACCCAATTTATGTAATAAGTTGCATATAGCTGCTGCGTAGCTTGAGCACATTAAATTCATTAAAAAGCTTAACTTGGAAGGATTTTCTTCAGCTTGAGTGTATGGGCAAAGGCTGCATGACTGGGGCATTTTATTTCTTCAAAGTTTCTCAATCAACAAACATCACTGCTCTTAAGCTTTTGGCTGTCAGGTACTGAGTTGCTGTATACCAGCAACTCCATGAAAAATCTCCATTCTATTATTTTGTCAGTTAATACACAAGAGGATTGGTCTCTGTCCCAGACCTACAATACACTACTACATGACCTTTTGGACCTTTTTTGTTGCTCCAATGAAAAATGGTTAGCACAAAAATTAAAGTTATCATGGGCATTAATGTATATACATACTTCTGTGTCCACTCCACTTATTCTCTAAGGGGTTTTGACAGAGCAGATTGTCTCTCTCAAGAGAATAAGGTAGGCCTCACTGGGAGCAGAAGCACCTGTAAATCCAAGCTTATTCTATTGTATTGTCTTGGAGCAAAGGCAGACGGACACACACAGCCGTGCAATGAAGCATGGGTTTAAATAACAAATGGTTTTGAAAAAGTGCTTGATCTTAATTCACATAAAACTATATCAAATTATCTACCACACATTACAATGCTTTGTCAGGAGCTTGAAAGAATATAACTGGCTCTTCTCAGGACTAATGTATGCACTGGAACAAACCTCTCTTTTTTCACAATATAAAATCTTTGTTTCCTCTTGGAAGCACAAGAGTTTGACCTCTCCAGTAAATAGGATTAAGGTTTTTAGAACCTTGCAGGCATTTGCTAGTTATTACTCACAGCATCCCACTAGCAAGATAAGAAATTTCTGCTGCTTCGTTTTATATCCTGGCAAAAAATAGGAGCACAGAAAAGCTGAGGTATTTACCAAGGCTTTTGTCTGTATCTCACCTAACACCAAGGACTCTGGACAGCAGGTGCTGAAGTTATGTGATTACATTGTGTTTGAAGTAAATACAGGAAAACATTATATTTAAAAGACTAAAAGCAGCAAAGCACTTTTTCTTCTTAAAGGTGAATGGTTATATTAATGCTTCAATATTCATTCCATTGCATTGTTTCTAAATGGGAGTATATTTTATAAACTGTTAAGAGAATCTGAAGTTTAACCTTGGAGAATAAACATCATAAATGTGTACAGTCTGCAGAGCTCCGAGAAGTGCTAAAGCTGCCAGATACAAGAAGCAGTGTTAATATTTCTCTCCCATTGCACACCAGCTGAAATCTCACTTGTAGTTTTCCACTAGGAAATTTTCAGATTTTTTCTCTTGAAAGGTTAGTTCAGTTTCTGTAATCATTCGTAAAAACCCACTCTTCCACTCTGATCTTGGGCAGACATACCCCTCACTGCTGCCTGCTAACACTGGTTCTTAATTCTGATCTGATTCCTTTCCTCAGTGAGATTCTTCCTTCTTGTTATTTGCTAGAACTTGAATATGGCATCAAACTCTTGTTGAGAAACATGAGATTCTGGAGGGAATATGATGGCTTATTCCTGTTTTTTGCTGGTATAGAGCTAATTTTCTTCCTAAGTAGCTGATAGAGTGCTGTAGGGTTTTGATTTAGTATGAAAACTGTTGATAAAACACAGATGTTTTAGTTTTTGCTAAGTTGTGCTGACTCTAAGTGCAACTTCCCACACACAAGTGCACAAGAGGCTGTAAGGGAGCGTGACCAGGACAGCTGACCCAAGGTGGCCAAAGGAATATTCCACACCACTGAACCGTGCTCAGAATATAAACTGGGAGGAGTTGGCCAATTGTGGCTGGGGATGACCTGAGCATTGGTCAGTGGCTGAGCGGCAATATCATGCATCCCTTGTCTGTCTTGGGTTTTAGTCCTCTCTTTCATTTTTTCCGTTTTTTGTTGTTACTACTATTATTATTATTATAACCATCATGATTATTATTTTGCTGTTTCAATAATATATTGCTATTATTAGTATTCTTGGGTTTCATTTCAATTTTAAACTTCTTATGTGAAATCACAGATTTCACCTATCCTTCCCATTCTTCTCAACTCTCTGGAGGTGGAGTAGAGACAGTGGCTGCATGGTATGTAATTGTCACCTGGAGTTAAACCATGACATTAAAAGAGAAATAATGCAGAAAATTCCTTTCTCTTGTGATATTTAACAGCTTTTTCTCCCTGTCAGATGCTTCACCTCTGCCATAGACTATTTGATACCCCTGCATCCATCATATACTCTGTCTTAGATCAAATGCCGTTCACATCATTTCAATTCATCACAAAGCCAAATATGTGTCTGCACTGGGACCAGGAAATATAGGCTAACAAATCCAACTAATAGAGTGAAATCTTTGACACTTCTGTTGGTTTGTGCTCCAGGAGCAGACCGGGGTTTCACAAATTTCTTGGTGTAGGAATCTTTCAAAGGGAATTTAACCCAGCTAGAGAAAAATTCTAGTACCTGTGGTCACGTGAAGATGCTTTCACCTTTTTATTCACTTACTTGTTCCTTGTAGTTTGATTGTAGCTCAGGTGGCTCTGGGACAAATACTAAGTTTCCTCTTAAGTTTTTCTGGAATACCATATTGATGGGATTCCCTTGAATGTCTGAATCTCTCTTTTGGATAGGCAAGACAAGTTTGCACCATGATCACTTTTTTAAGCATTGTATGGGTATTCTATACTGTTATTATTTTCATTTGAATTCAATAGTCATTGGCAGGAGAAGATAAGAAATTTGCATCTATTGCCAGGCGAGATTAGGAAAATATTATTCTAAAGTTCAATTATGTTGAAGTAAAGGGTCAGATTTTTGAAATGAGCTGGGGTGCAGCAAGTGCTCTGTAATCTTAACATGAAATTGGGTTCCCATCTTCTTCTTTCCAGCAATGAGAATGGTGCATTTATGGACCTTTGACCTTGAGGGGATTGTGTGGAGTTCATTGGAAGAATTCCATGCCACAAAGCCAGATATTATTTATTAAATGAAGAAAATGGCACAATGTGCAAGGAGGGCACTTATATTCAAACATTTTAATTTTTTAATGTACTGTTTAAATTCCTCGGTTTCTAAACCTCACTGTTCTACTGTGTTTTTTGAAGAAAACAAAAAAAAATTCAATTTAGAGACCAATTTCTGAACGTTCATTCTAAGGAAAACATGTAGTAGATATTCCTCAGAACTCTGTGTGACTTAGGGGTTTGCCATCCTGTGCTTTAACGCTCCTTTGTCTCAGGCACAAAAAATCTGCACACATAGGTTATGTGGGCCTGGAGATGTAGCAGCTGGATTCAGTCAATTTCATCTGATAAGCTTTAAATCAGCTTCAACATAAATAAATAAATAAATTAATAATAATAAAAAAGTCAGCACAAAACCATCAGAACTCAGCAATTATTAGGTGTTTTCAAGTGGTCTGAAAAATGTGAAGTATGTAAATACCGGTGTCATTACCAAAGTCTCATGTTTATATCTCATTGTTTGTACAAGCAAATGCTCAGAGGCTTTTGAAATTGGCATCCCTGTGCAAGGTCAGTCTATCATCACATCATCTAATTTTATCCATCTGAAAGTTAGTCATTGAAGGTAATTATCTACAGCCAACATGAAGAATGTAGCACCTCTACAGGCAATCCATCCTAAATATCTCAAATATCTAGTCTTGAAAGGAATTAATTGCTCAGTACTGATGCCAGTATCTCTTTACTATAATCACAGGGAATTTAAGCAATTTGGTTATTAAAACTGTCCAAATTTTTTATAACCAAAGTTGAGCAAAATAAATTGTGTTTAAGGCAATCTGTCTTCCAGAGAGAGATTGAGATTCCACTTGAATTATGTGAGGTCTAGTGATTAGCCGAAGTCACTAGCATCCTCTGTGAAATTTTCCTTGTGGAAAACCATGTCAATTTGGCCATTGAGGGTACAAGCTTTAGATGGAGCTTTGATGAAAATAACCCTCAGAATCTACAAGAAGGGAGGGATGGATTCATGTGTGAATACATGGATGCTAAAGGCTGTTATAAAATGAAACAGCTAATTGAGTCTGGAGCCTTTGAGGGTTTAATGGTAATAAACAACACCCAGGAATAGCACAGTAATTTGAACATGCCAAATTTTGGAGGTTTTTTTGATGTGTGATAGAAAGTAATTTGAATCAGCATGAGAGTCTGAACCAAACAACGTAAGCCCTCCCATAACCCGCTGGGGCTGGCATTCTTCTGGCTCGATAAAAGGTTTCTCAAGGCACTAAGTAAAGTCCATAGGGGGTGGGAACATAAACACAAACAGAAGCCACTGAAATGTTAATGCCAGCTTTCCCTTCCATCCCATCTCTCTTCCTTTTCCCCAAAATGAATCTGGCATGAACATAATAATGTGTGTTTAAATATATATATTTATATACACTGGACATCTAACAAAGTTTCTAGGGTAGAGCACTTGTTAAGGTATAATTTTTCACCAACTTCTTGTAAGCTTGGACACAAATATTTCACAAATGGAACAGCCTCCTATTTAAACACTGTGGTTTTGGTCATATCAGTGTAACTCAGGTTCATCATTCTTTGACAAAGCAAAGTTTGCAGCTCATCCCTGGCAGGTTGGACCTGAGGTGGAGGGAAGTTCATCCATCCACATGCACAAACCTGGCTTGTTCATCGAGATCAATGTGTGCCATTGCCAAGAGGGATCTTTTGGGGTGGTTCTTCTTCACGGAAGTGCAGCTTTTGTCACATAAAATGTTGAGTTGTATCAGCTGCAGCTGCCACTCCACCCACAAAGATGATAGCTCAAGTGGAAAGCTTTAGCTCCTGAATGCTGCATCAGAACAGCTCAGCTTTAAAGCCTTGAGATTATTTAGAGCCACTGTGTTTAGAGCCTTTAGAGGAAGAATACCAGACAAGTTAGATCACTATGAAAAATGATCACTGGGGACTACAATACATAATAAGGTGTATAAATAAGTGTCACACAAAAGTGCCGTAGAAAAATAAAAAAACAAAGTTTGCAACATTCTTCCACATAATGGATTTATGGAAACATTACAACATTACACAAAGCTCAGAGTACAATATGAACCCCTGCAGACTCTGAAATGTGGTAAGCTGTAGGGTACAGGAACCCACAGAGAAGCAAAAGCAAAGGTTTAATGGTATTTTAAATGTTATGACTACACAGAAGGAGAAATCTGCGATCTAATCCTTTTCAGAATTCTTTGTGCATGGCAGAATAGGGGGGAACTCTGATGCTGTCCTCTAAATCCAGCTGTGACTGAGCAAACACTGGTAAGGGCAGCAGTTAAGGGTTTGCAGAGGCAGGGCTTAGGATATCATCAAGGTCTGCACAGCTGTTTTTCAGTGAGCTTCTTATGGCAGTGCACCACTGGCATGTGCATACATTTCCATTTTGAGAGACCACACCCTCTTGCAACAAATAAATTTTGCTTCCAAAGGAAGGAAGACTGAAAGACTTCAATGGTCAGACTCCATTTGTCTTGAACTGAAATTCATTTCCATGGGAGGTCCCTGGAAACCTAAAGGGAAGGGATTTGGTTTTTAAAGTAAGGTGCCTCTAGGTTAAAAGAAATCACTGCAAGATTTAAAAGTATTATAAAATTGCTCAAGCTTCTGTGGAGTTTCATCAGCTAGAATTCAGACAGCAATAATGTAAGGAAAATAATTTAACAATTGATATTAACTTCTGCTGGACAGGTCTGCCTACTTTGTCCTAGGTTTTATTCAGTATGAATCAGATGGAAAAACAGAAAATCACATGAAAGTGTCATGGACATGCATTTAATGTGCTAAAATTTCCTTTCAACATATTTGTTCTTTTACAACTGACAGATAATTAAAAATGTTTTTGTTTTCATTTACATGGCCTTCTGATTATACTTTTTTGCACGTCTTGGAAAATTTAGTCGTGAACACATATATCTCAAGCATGAAAAAAGAAAACTCAGATTAATGAAAACCGTTCAACAAGACAGAAAATGAAAATAAGAAAATGAAATTATAAACACACTTTTTTAATAAAAATTTTAAATTTATTTTATTACCTTGAAATGAACCTTTGTCTGTCATAAGTCCTCTTATTAGCCAGCTGTTTTGTTAACTGAAATATTGATCAAGCCTGTCACACTTTCTTTGTCTGTCAGGAACAAGAGAAGGTGCTGACCCTTTCAGGAAATTGTAGTGACAGGTCTGTGATTTGATAATCACTTCTTCAGAAAGGATTTCACTTTGCTCTGCTCCCTAATGTAAATTCGGGCTACTTAGTTTCTTTGATTTTTTAAAAAAAATTTCAAGCTTAGTCTTCTGAAAACTTCAGAGTTAGATAAAGAAACACAATATGATCATTGCTTTTTCAGAATACACTATATAGATTTTCTCTCTCTTTAGTTGAGGTGACTGCTTACTGATGAGAAGCTATTTATCTTTTTTCTCCAATTTCTCATCATATAATAATGTCTATAAAAAATCCTGTCATGTTGGGATTTTTTCACACTAGAAGTATAATTTGGCAGCCATTTCCAATTGCTTTTGTTATTGTTGATGTTGAAGTGTCACAGAGTCATACAATGGTTTGGGTTGGATGGGACATTAAAGGTCATCTAGTTCAAACTTCTCTGCCATGGTCATGGACACTTTCCACTAGAGCAGGTTACTCAAAGCATCATTTAGCCTGGCCTTGAACACTTCCAGGGATGGGGCATTCACAGTTTATCTGGACAATCTGTTCCTGAGCCTCAGCACCCTCACAATGAAGAATTTTTACCTAATATCTTTTCTAAACCTGCCCTTTGTCAGTTTGAATCCAGTCTCCCTTGTCCTATTAGTGATGACTTAAGTTTTAGCTTTCATGTTTTTCAGATTCTGTGCTGCCTAGGGATGCAGTTCCGAGCTTCATATTAAGTGTTAGTAAGCTCTCTTCACAGAGTAGGTAGACAAAACAAATCCTTTTCCTGCTAAAGACCAAGGACGAGTACAAATCTCAGCCCCAAGAGCATAAACAATGGTAGACTAAAGAGAGAAAACAAGAAGGATGGAACTTCACAACCTGAAGTTGTAGCTGGACAATTAAACCTCAATACGCAAATGGACCAACACTTATAAAAGTGTAAGACCTCGTGACTGATGGGCCATTTTATGACCATTCTAAGTCCACACTGGGTGTAGCCCTGATCAGGTCCTGCCCAAGGTGTACCCTAAATGCCTTTCGATAAATATCTACTTTATTGTCTAGCTCTGTCCAGTCTCTGTTTCAGGTGAGTCTTCCCAAGGCATCAATTTCTGGCAACCCAGGTGGGACAGTGAGGCTTCTCTATTGCTACATGCCCTTGTAAATACTCTCCCCATCACATCAGGCTCTTTTGTGGGCATTTCCCATCTTGAAGTGACTGAGAAACTGAAAAATAACTTCTCATGGGTTTTTTAAATACCCATGAGGCCCAGATTCAGGTTCCTGTTTCTCAAGGACTTTAAGAGAACCAGATCACCTGTTTGTTCACCTTTGCTACCAGCACTTGGAAGTACTTGGGAATAGAACTGTGCATCCTGCAGAGTAGAAAAGCTCCTGTCTTAAATTTTTGAGCAGTCAAATAACTAAGTTAGGCAATCCTTCTGTAATTATTTTGTACCACTAAATGTTCTACCCATCAGAATTTAATTGTTGTAATTAACAAAAGAAGTATTCTTCCTCTTCTCTCTATGTCACTGAAATGATCTTCTGCATGCCATTACTTGGCATCGTTCACTGACTTGAAGATTGTGTTTCTTCCTTTGATGAACAAGGCTGTCACCTCACCTGGATTTTTCTTTCTTTTTAGCATGATTAAAAGTAGTAAAATATTTTCCCCCACATCTAAACTACAGCAATCATGCTCAGAGGTTACACACACCTGACCTTTTGCAACAAACTTCATTTTCCTCTCAGATGAAACCAATTGGCTGAAAAGAGATTTGGTGTTGAGGCATGTTATTAATATAGCCCCAAACTGAAGAGGATATTAGTTTGCCACTATACTGTTTGGTGCCTGATCATGAGTAATGTATCAGTTCTCTTCAAGGAAAATATCCAAAATGGTGTCACAGAACATTTTACTGAAATCCTGCCACACCTTGCAGAGTGCACAGTTTTTTACAATCATGAGATGTCAATCGTGAGATGCTTTTGCTTTTCACTTACTTAGGTTGTTTAAACCTGGAGTTCCCACGTGGTCACTAATGAGTTGATTCTGTCCTCAGATGGATTATCTGAGACCTATTTTTACTGTATTCTGGCCTTCAGAGATTAAGCACAAAGCCAAATAACTGCCACCTAAAATAAGGTAAAGTGTAAAATCCATTTTACTTAAATTCACACCATGAAAACTTAGGTTTTTAGGCCAAGATGAGATTCCTTCTATATGTATTCTGCAGAGGGAAGCTATTTAGAAAAACATTCCAACCTGAGTATTCAGGATAATGAACATGACCAGACCTGAGGATGTCTCTGTTTTCCTACTGACCATAGGCTGAACCTGAATCAGAATCAGACACAGGATCACACATGATAGGATGACTTGGAAGGAGCCTATGAGGTTCTTCATCAAGTCCAACACCTGGCCCTGCACAGCACCATCCCCAAGGATCACAGCATGTGCCCAAGAGCATTATTCAAACCCTTCTTGAACTCTGTCAGGGTTGGTGCTGTGACCACTTCCCTGGGGACCCTGGGCCAGTGCCAAACTACCCTCCAGGTGAAGAACCTTCTTCAAATATCCATCCTAAACCTCTCCTGAAACAACTTCAGGCCATTCCCTTGGGTCCTGTCACTGGTCACCACAGAGAGGAGATCAGTGCCTGTCCCTCTTCCCCTCATGAGGAGTTTTCAGAGTGCAAGGTCTGAGGTCCGTCTCATTCTTCTGAATCATGCTTAGCTTTAGAAATCTTGATGAAGTATGTCCCAAATGTACTGACAAATATTTCCTTATCCAATTCAGGAGACATCAAAATAGCATTTTTCACATCTAGAAAGTATCTGTAATTCCATGGCAACCTGCTCGTCCGGAACTCTGGATTGACATCTCATCTGTCTGTCTGATGTACACCCTGTTGCACTTTTGTTTTTGCCTCTGTAGTATCCTCAGTTTAAAACTCCTTTCATTCACACTGAAGTGAAGCAGGTGTAACTCAGTGAATGAAAAAAATAAATCTTTATGCAACAGCAGAATTACATCTTTTTTAAAACAAACAACAACTATGACAGTAGAATCAGGCACATCATGTATACAGCCTCTTAAAGACAGGGATGAAAACATTAAGGAGAAAAGGAAAAAGCAGAAAAAGTGTGTCACTTAGGAAGGAGTTGGCCAAGAATATTTTATGCATGTTTCAGTAATTGTTGCTTTTTTAATTTCATTTTTCAGTAAAACAAAATAGTGTTCTGATTTTACCATTTCTTGAACTTATTTCATAATAAGAGTATTTTTTTTAATAAGTCAATGGTTTCACAGAAACCTCCAAAAATATAGAGGATCACTGCTTACAGCTAGAGGTGGCAAGGCTTGTTGAAGTTGATATTTTTTAAGGTGATGCAATGTGATGATATCCTGATTCATTCCTTGTAGTTATTAGATTGTTCATTATGGTTCACTCTTCCCCTGTGTCTATGGAATATTTTCCTCCTCCTTTACTTTACATAATTTTCATTTGGTTACACTTTTTTTGTGTAGTTTTATTTCTGGATGTGGCCCTGACAATAGATATTAATTTTGCAACCCAGGTTTTACATATGAGACACCCCTCCCATTACTGCTACATCAGCTTTTCTTCAATATTTTTAAAATAAAAGCCCACTTTCTCCTGAGCACAGCTTGATGCCTCAACACTGTTGTTCTGAGGAGTTTTATCAACCATAGGTGGTGCTGTGCTGTAATTCTTTGATAATGTTTTGGGGGTTTTTTTAAGTAGCTAAAAGAGGCATAGAGGCCACCAAGAAAGAATCAGTAGTTACAGTTTTCAAAAAAAAAGTAATAAAATAAAAATAAAAATGGAAGGGATTAGCTCAAAACAAACTCAGTGGGTGTTCCGGTGTACTTCTCAATTCTCAACTTCTTTTGCTTTCTTTCTATCTCTCTATTTATATATTTTTAAACTTCTGTGTATTTCTTTTCCACCACCTCTGACTGTACTTTTCATTCTGGTACTTACTGAGTAGCCTATTTGGTAGATAACTCACAGCTTGACACCTTAATTTACTTTCTTTATGTGCAGAAAAGCATCATCATAGATGCTTCTGTTTCTATTTAACTTTATCGGTGCCTATCTTTTTGTTGATCTGTACTTATTATCCTTCACTCAGTATATGCTTCTGAAGTTCAACCCGAGACAGACTTGAAATCATGACATGGAGTATTGAGCCAGAATCTGGTCTGAATTTCTCCAGCTAGGAGGCCAGGATGATTTACCAAAAAAGTGCAGACGCTTGCCTGAGCCCTTTGAAACCTGCACTGGGCTAGATGCTGAGCTTGAAATATCCTAGAAAGCCATTTCTGACAGGCTTTCTGTTTTAGTTTAGCTGAAAGTGTCTGGAAGCATTCTGTCATAAGGTATCACTTTGAAAATTAGTGCAATTACTATGAATAGAAATTTTAAAAATAAAAATGTTATTTTTTTTCATTCCACCACCACCACCACTCCTGCATGTTCTCTTTAGATTTGATTTTTGTCCCAAGATTATTTCATTTTTGTGCCTTAAAACCAATGCCTCTTTTCCTATGTGTTGCAGGGAAAGAAAACCTTGCTTAATTCATATGGTTCAAATCAAATCAGTCTCAAGGAGTTATGTCAATTCATTAATGACATTATCTCACAATCAGGACCAATTCAGCAATAACACAAATAAACCACAACACCTGACACTTGCAAAATGCTAACCAACACCTACACTTTTTAAGACATCCTCCCCTAACTATTCCCCAAAAGTTTTAATCACACCCACATGCACTCATGCAGACAGAGTTATAGAATCATGGAATGATAGAATTGTTTAGGCTGAAACAAGTTTGAAGTCAAACCATTAACCAAGCACTGCTGAGTTCACCACTTACTTAACCATGTCCCTAGGCACCACATCTACCTGTCTTTTAAACATCTTCCTGGATGGTGACTCCACCAACTTCCCTGTGTTGAGTGCACACAATTTCTCCCAGGACATGGTAGTTAGAAGCACAACATCTCTCTTCTCAGAGCTGTTTTCTCTATTTTAACAGCATTCCTGTTGGAGATGTGCTGCCTGTACCACTGTGGGTACCCACATCAGTACCTGCAGTCCCTTAATTCACACCTGTGGGCATTAAGAAGTGCACACATTGGCTGTGGGTCTCTCCTTGCTGTCCCTGCACTGTGAGGTAGGAAAAAAACCTGATCCCTTTNTTTTTTTTTTTTTTTTTTTTTTTTTTTTTGTTTTTTTTTTTTTTTTTTTTTTTTTTTTTTTTTTTTGGCCATAGGCAGCATTCTTGCAAACATCTGTGCACACCAGTTGACTCTTCCACCACTGCATGTTGCAGCACAGGGGGTGTCCTTGGGAATCCTGCTAGGTGCTCAGCTAGGTTGTTTTGTGGCAGTGAGCTCCACACGATCATTATTGATCAGTTATTAATTTTTCCATCTTTTGTTAGTTATAATCAAAGAAAATATACAGCACTTTGTTAAAAATTCCGCGGAACTCCCTCCAGATATCACCCTGTGAGACCTCAGTTTACAGAGAATATCTTGGTTTAATAAAAAAGGAAAAAAATCTTAAAAAAAAATTTAGTTAAAAAAGAGGATATCTTAATTCCTTTTTTGCTTTCCTTCCTGTTTGGCTACATATCTTCATTCATTTCCGTCTTGTAAACACAAGAAAAGGTCCAAGCAATTCTTTTTAATGGAAGAGCTTAATAAACACCAGCTGGACTCCAGAGAAGCTTTATTTTGATTTAAAAAATATTCATTTTGGACATCCCTGCAAATGTCATGGACTACTGTAATACTCATGTTCTTCGTGCTTAAAAGAAAATGCACTGATCTGAAAAGCAAAAATTCTGTGATTGGCACTCTAGTGAGTAGAGCAGAGCCTATATTGTACTTCTGCTGTCCTTGTTGTGGTTGTCATCATTATATGAGTGTTTAGCAGCTAATTGATGGGCAAAGTTCTCTTCCAGGTAAGATAATTTTTTTTAGAGATAGTGGTCACAAATTCCATTCTGTTTATTATGGAAGATTTTAATCAAGCCAGGAAACCTCTTGATTCAGTCAGTCATGAAGTAGTTCAATCCAGTGCTGATGTTTCCTGGAAGTGCAGTCAACCTGTTCATCTCCAATGAAAGGGGTATTTTTTCCTGCCTGCTGTATGACTTATGCTTAAACAGTTGGAAATTATTCCAGCAGTTGCTGAGACACCTAGCATGGAAATCTCTAAGGTATATGAAGCCTTATGTATGAATTACTTCGAAGAGCAGAGTTCACCAACAGCCAGGGGATCAACAGATATGTTTATGGCTCATCTTGATACATGGGGGAGGTCAGTAACTAGCTGAGACTGTACATTATTTTCTTACATTCAGCAATATATGCAATGAAAAACAGCAGTGCAGCGTAGAGGTGAAAAATGTACATGTCACTATAACTGCACTCTTCTGTGGAAAAGTGAGGAAAAGATTCTTACGTGCTGGAAGAGCAAGAAGATAGGATGAATAATATGATACTTACAGGAAGGTTTGTGTTGCAATGGTCACATAGTGTCAGTGCTACAGAAAAAGTCTTCAAAGTCATCATCTGCAAATATGAACTTGAGCAGGACCATGTGCAAAGTCTGATGTACAAGAGGTCTATTTGGAATCTCTAGAAAATGAGAAATTTCTATTAAAGTGAGACCAGTTTGTGAATCCTCTTTATATATGCACTGGATGGGAAAATATCAGGGAAAAAGAACTAGAACCACAAGTTAAATTGGTCATAAACTGGACATAACTGTGGCTGAATTAGCAAGTATGAAAAAAAAACCCCAAATACTAGGACAAAATCTAGACCCAGAAGAGTAGGGGAGAAATGACCTCTGGACCAATTTCAAGATGTAGCTCATGTTTGGAAAGGAGATTCTGTGAGTTAGATTGTACAAAGAACTGGAGTGACCAAAGAGATTTCCTCTCTGTTGTGCATCCCAAATTTATACTGAATGGAAGCCAAACCTTTGATCCACTGATCTTCTAATCTCTTGCTAGCAACTTTTTCTGAGGGAAGACAGCATGGAGGAGAGATTCATATGGCTCCCTCAATGTGTGACAACTTTCAGAGAAGAGCATTTTCTTTCCTTGTATTCTTTGGGATCTGCTGGGATCATAAACATATGAATTATCACAGACTCACAGCTTAGACAGTCTGTCTTGCTGCCCATCTTCTGAATTTCCAGGCACTAGATATCAAGCAAGACATGTAAACACAAGCAGTGGAGTGGAAAAAAACATAAGAGAAGGACCTAGTGGTCTGAAATCCCACCTCTTACCCCAACAATAAGATGTGCAGACTACTAGAAACTCACAATCCCAAGTCTTTAGATATTTTTCACATACATTTTTGTACTGCACTCTCATCTGCTGAGCTGGGGTTTACTTCCTGCACTTTCAGATGCCTTTTTTAGCACTTAACTCAAGCTACTACTTTTTCTCTCTGTCCTGGTGTTAAGTTTATGCTCTGACATTTATATGCAATTGCCAACTAATTACCTTTATTTGTTATAAACCGTTTTGCACCTATTTTCCTTCATCTCTTGTTATTTATTACCCTTGACTGAGACAGAGATCTTTTTCATTGTATCTGAAGAGAACTTCACAAAGATCGAGCACTAGATAAATAGTCATTATTGAGGATGAAAAAATGAAGTAAAATCATACAAAATAATTCTACATTTTAGAGCAAATTGGGGTCAGCTTTCTCAGTCACTAGAAAAACTTATCCTCTATGGACCTTTGTGGAGAAAAAGAGGCATCAAGTCTGCTTCTTTCAAACACAAATTTCCAGATTATACTTTTTGCTATGTTCACTCCCTCCCTTCCTTGGACATGCCATAGCATATTTGCCTGCCTAGGTGGTTGTTTGTCTAATAGAAAATCACAGCAGACCTAGGAACCTTTTCCCCCCACATTTATATGATAAATATTTGCACGTCTTAAAAATGAAATCTCTAAATCACACAAAGCATCCAAAAACAATTTTTGATCTGTTTACGCAGTCAGCCAGCATATTGCTAATAACATAATCACATTGAACAGCATCTCTAAACCTCCAATAAATTCAGCTTATGGAAGAGAAAGTGTACTAAGAGATTGTTTTTCTCACAGATTCATTCAATATAAAAAAAAGAAATACACAATGAATAGAATACTTTCTTTAGGGACTGAAGGATTCTTCCACATATCTAGAAATTTTACTGTAGAGATCCATTTTATACAAAGATTGGACTTTTGTAGGTTTGGGGGGGTTTTTAGCATCTTAGGTTTTCAGTTTTCTCTGAATTTTTATCATTGAAGAAGAATTTTATTTAACTTTTGGTTTGGGGTTTTTTATAATTTATGTATACTTATATCAACATCAAATATTCAGCAAACAACTGTTTTCAATCATGAGCCATCACAGTTATATTGATTATCTAACAAACTCTATACTCTTTCCATTAGGGACTATATAGCACTTTTTTTTTCCTTCTACATATAGGACATGAATAACTTCTGAAAAATACTCCCAGTTCCACAGCATTTCAAGTTTTAAAAACCCTTATTAGGAAAAATATTTTAATCTTACCTTGAGATCTTCCTTCAAGCACCTCTAATACTAACATTGCTGCATCAGTTTACAGACACTATGGCAACAAGACCTAAACTTTTCTGTGATGGTCTATTCTATAATAAGTTACCAGCAGGATCAGACATAGAATTTAGAGGAATGTTATTCTTACTTTCCTCATTTCACTTTCTATTTCTTGTAAAGAATTGAGTAGAACACAATTCTTGCATTTATCAACAACAACATCTAGTTTTGAACACTTATTAAAATGTAGAATTCTCTCAAACATATCATCTGCCACTCTATAATTAAACTATGGCAGTCTCCTTGCTGACATCTCAAAACATATGCAGAAATAAATTCAGTGGAAGCATCACAGGTTTATTATTCCAAATTTTAGGGCAAGTTTAAGGAAAAAAACATGTTATTAGTTTTACTTCAAAAAAGGACACTCAGAGAGGCTGAAAATCACTTATTTTTATTTCCTTTTGTTTTCCTTTTTTTTTTTATTATAGATCAGAAAGAAATGCAGAGGGAGAAAAGGCACAGAACATAAATATGGTTAAGTTCACTTAATATTCTCTCACAGAAATCCTCTGCCATTCCTCAGCTCTTCTTAAAGGACTTCTTAAAGTGCAAACCCAATCACTCTTGCCCAATGTTTCAAGACCCCGATCTCTCCAGAGCAACACAGTTGCTGAACTGTCACAGGCGCACAGCAAACCAAGTCAGCATTTCAGACCCTTGAAACTCACTTGTCTCTCTATAGACCAGTGTTTGTGAAATGTTTAATTTAATAACAGTGACCCATCATGTGCCATTATGGCATCTGAAACCCCAGGAAAATGCAAATCCACATGTCCCACATAGCAGGAAAAAAATTGAGTATGAAAGGTAGGGCTACTGAGAAATGTAACGTAATTGAATACCCTTTAAAAGACAAAATTCCTTATAACATAACTTAGGCAGTAATTTTGATTCAAATAATGTCAGTAACATTATTTAAAATCCTTTTAGATAAGAACACCCACCCCCGCACTCATCTCTTCATCAACTGACACCTGTCAAGAAGAAACTGTGGGGGGAAGGACGCCTCTTTAAAAGAAATTTGAATAATGTTAATACATTGCTCAAAAATATTTGGCAGACACTTTTCTTCCTTGCAGCTCTCTCTTTGACCTATATGTGCTTATGCAATACCCTTGAAGAGAACAAGGAAAATATCTAACACTTCAGTCTGACTTTAAAATTTCCTTTTATTTGAGAGAAAGAGAACTAGTGGTAATGTTGAATTATTTAAGTTTTTCTGAAAAAATAAAGCTGTATGAATGATACACTGCGTAACAGATTGCAAAAATACTGCATCTAGAATCACACAATGATAGAATTTATTAGATTGAGAAATATTTTTAAGATCATTCAGGACAAGCATTAATCCAATACTGCCAAGTCCACCACTAAACCATATCCATGCCACACATTCATGTCTTTTAAATCTTTGGGTGTATTTGGGGGTTTCAGCTCAATTGGAACATACAGGCAGATGTTACATGACCTTCTAGACACTGTCCTGACATGCTACCTGTGTTGCAGAAGTTACAATACAAGACCTCTGTTGATCTCCGCGTGTTTGGCAACAGCCATGCCACATTCAGCTCCTGGCTTTGTCCACAGTAGAAGCTGCCAGCAGAGTAGAAATGTGCCAGATATATGGGTATGTGATGCAGAAAAGAAGGGTTTACATTTGTACTTCTTTCCTTTCTCATTGCCCTCTTTTATGAAAATGACTGTATGAGTAGACATTTCCTATTCCATCAATCTCTGCCAGCACACTGAAGTATCAAAATTGTAATGACTCATGCAGTCTGGGAAAGATAAAGTGAACATATACTACTTTGACTTTATCACTGCTCTGTAATTCAATTGCCTATGGTTTTTTTCATTCTCTTTGGTTTTGACCTTCCTGATCTCATAGAAATATAAGCTTACATTGTCCAAGTGCAGGTATAAGTTCTTTCAGTCAGAACAGATAAGGAAGCTGCTATTCAGTGCTTCTGAGTGACCAGAATGGTTTAGTTTTATGTTCCAGTGACTACAACCCCTGGTGGAGAATTAAGACTTCTGGGCTTAACCTTATGAGCACAACCTTTTGCTCATTTAGAGTGAGGTTGTCTCTCCTCCTTTGTAGAGAAAATGGACAATGTTAAAGGGAAACGTTTGATAAACATTTAGATTTTGGGTATAGACACAGAGGAATTTCATCATATAAAGAAGGTTTAGACACAGAGGAATTTCATCATATCACACAAGACCTGCATGAGATTATCTCCTCAACTATTTTACTTTAGGATTCTCACAAAATCAAAGGAGAAAACAGGGCATATCTAGAGGGAGGCTGATCTTAAGGTGCCCTACATTCCTTAGGTTGTTCAAGTGATCAGCCCTGTTTCCCTACAGCAGCTGGAAGAAGAATCTAAAGAAATGACTGTAGATACAAGTGCTCAATATCTAAGGAAATCAGTGTAGATACAAATGTTCTACAGGCATTTAAAAGTTAAGTAAGATAAACTTCTCTCATTAGACATCAGGAACTTCCTTGTAGCTCTCCAAGGATATGTGCTTACACCATGGCAAAGGTGCCTGATTCAAGAACAATTATACTGCCAATGAATCCATGACATTGTACTCCAAAGCAAACATAGATATGCACATGAACAGGTAGCTCAGAACCCTGCAAATCTTTCCATGATGTTTGATTATGAAAGAAGCATGGATGTTTAAACCAAGAACAGATAGATAGCACACTAAGAAAATGTAAGTGCTTTGTATCACTTCTCTTAAAGACATAAAATTGATATTGTCATCATTAATAGAAGAAAAACCCAAGGAAAAAGACTGGAAACCACTGAAGTAGGACAACCTTTTTACAGTGAAATCAATTAAATACATGCTGCTCTCTTAAAATGCACCACTTCATTTTAAGGAGCTTAAGGTATGAATAACAAGGCCATAAAATGTTAATAACTATAATAACTGTAGCTTCTACAATATTTTTTAACTGTGCGGAACTGTAATGTGACAAGTAACAATAAAAAGAACTTACAAGACATTACTTGGGTTAGGAAAGGTTGAGAGATTTTACTGAGAAAGCTCTGCTCTTTCACCTCCTTGACCTTGAATGAATAAAGGTCCAGAAAAGTGAAGTGACCAGGTAGTTTTTTCTAGCCACGCCTTAGGAATAGCCATCATGTTTATTTTGTTGCTGCTGTTGATATTACTGTAATGCCTAGAGGCCTCGTCATGAGCTGTTGTGCAAAGCACTGAAAAATAGAGATTAAAATGACAGTCCCTGTCTCTCAGAGCTTGTATGTAAACTCTAAGGCAAGAGAAAACAGCCTCATGCAAAGAGACAGGACAACAGAAGGAAACATTGTCTTTCTTGTTCAGCCTGATAAGCAATGGCCAATCTCTTGAGGGATTTTTTTCTTTTTCAGGCTCAGTGGTAAAGGACTGGCAAGAAAGTAGATCTTTGTGGAAGATTTTGGAAGGCTCCTGTCAGACAAAGAGGCTGTCTGGTAGGAGCTCCAAAAATGTCTTTTACATGTCTGAAGGCAGTCTGAAGGAGATAGGACAGTGAGCTGATCCAGAATGAGAAAGGTCCTTTGGAGGATATATAGAAAGAACAGAGCCAAGGGAATTTGGACGCATCAAAATCAATGAAGGGTAAAAAAATTTTCAGATATGCTGCAAATGAATAGCAAGCCAAGGAGAACAGGATGCAGTGTTCAAGCCAGTTTCTGAAATCTTGAAAAATATTCAACATTCCCTCTCTGTTCTGCTGCTTGTGAGAACACATCTAATAGGAAGTAGAAGCATCTTTGGAATTATTCATCATTGCTTCAGTCAAAGTCATAGAAAATACAAGAGGCTCATTCTGCTTTTGAGAATCACCTGTCCAAGAGAGAACCACCTGGAAAGTTCACTCTAGATGGGTATTTTCACCCAAATTTATGTGCAAACTTTCAGGGATTGCCGAAATTTATAGTCCAGTTAAGGTGAGGAGCTGGACCTCCATGTCCCAGGTCCAACCAGGAGCAAGTCTGGGCATTTGCCCCCAGTAGGCACATGCCTGGTCATGTGAATTTGCACATTCTGGCAAATGCAGTGTTTCCATGAGCACAAACAGCACCAATGGCTTCATTCTGTTCTCTGACAGGTAGAAAGCCCATTAGCAGGAAAAAATCTTTATGTATGGATATACTCAATGTGGATCCATTCAGGAAGGGGACTCAGCCTTCCCAGTAGCTGACACTGGATCAACAGTTTCCCCTTGCCCCCCCTAGACACACACATACACACACAGAGTTAACACAGACAACTCTCAAACACTACAGTCTCTTCACCATTTGGCTTGTACCCCCAATCCCTCATTGCAATTCTGCAATGGAACAAAAATTTGAACAAGGAAATGTCTTCTCTGGACAAACCACACCAGGTCCCATCACACTCAGCTGTACACCCCCAGAAACACATGCACCCCATCAGCTTAGGACCACTTCACCCTATTCATCAGTTAGCCTGATCTGATATTTACTGGTGTTGGCACACTGCCATGTGCACTTGCACTTGCTCCAGTTGCTGGTACCAAAACCACAAAGTTCCGAAATCAGCAGATGTTTCTGATGACACTATACCTTGCTCTGCTTAGGACTGCTACAAAGCTACACTTACAGAAACCTTTGCAGGGTCAATCCTAGAAAAGCAATCCATTGATGCATTCATTCCTCTTGGCAATGAGAAAACTAAATTACCTAATATGACAAAATTACATTTTTTGCCTGAGAAACTATGACACAGGAGAAGGAAGCTGATGTTTGCTGCTTATCCTCAGAAGCACCTAAGACTGCCTCTCCCATCAGCAAAAAGAAAAAAGTCAGCACAGAAGGATCTGTGCACAATGCAGTCATGTTTCATTCAGAGAACACAAGATGAAGAGTCAAAATACTGTTTTTGCACCACCACCTTTTTGAAATGCTGAACTGTTGTCACAGTCAGTGAGGCACAACTTTCCAGAGAAAGACGACAATGGTGTCCTGCCTTCCTTTGGTACATGTTTCTTCTGGGAAACAAAAGGAAATTAAAATTAGAATTATACTTTCTCAGGTTCTCATGTGCAACAGTAAGCAGTGCTGTTTCCACTGTCACCTCCTGTTGGGCAAAGAAGTGGTCACAGGTAAAAGGATAGATTGGCAGAGCCAGGGGTTTTCCATGACTTATACTCAGTTCATAGAATCATGGAATCATAAAAAAGTTTGTGTTGAAAGGGACCTTTAAGATCATTTTTTCCAGCCTCCCTGCCATGGGCATGGACACCTTTCACTAGAGCAGGTTGCTCAGAGCCCCATCCAGCCTGGCCTTGAACACTCCAGAGATAGGGCAGCTCCAGCTTCTTCAGGCAATTTCTGCCAGAGCCTGTCCATCCTCACCCTAAACTTAGTGCAGGACAGACCCTGTGCCAGTTCCTCTAAAACATCTTTAGAATTATGGGATCATTTAAGTTCGGATAAGTCCTCCAAGATCATTGAGTCCAGCCTTTGTCCAAAATCAGTAGGTCAACTAAATCACAGTACCAAGGGACACATCCTGTCATTTCTTGAATACTTACACTTTACAGGGTAAAGCTTTGCATCTTAGAGTGTGGGCAAAGGTGGCCCATGGCTACCTCACCATAGGGCTTAGCCAGTGTTTACTGAAATGTGGCAAGCACTGGGATAGTATTTTTGTGCAGAGCACAGGCAGATAAAACTCATATCTTTGCTGCTTTTGTCCATGCATATCTTTAAGATTTTTAATCTGTCACAAATGGGTGCATGCTAAATATCTAGGCAGATAGATTAGTTATATGCAAACCCAAAGAAAAGTAATCACCTCTTTTTGTAAGAATTTTTTTTGCATGGGAGATTGCAGGAAATTAATTCCAAATTAATTTTTAATGGTTTAACGAAGCAATGTAAATACATATTATTAGGAAATCAATTTGTATATGAATTAGCTTACTTAAATCACTTTACATTCATGTAGTTATGTAATTTGGATAAGTTTTCATGATTTTTGCTGTAGACATGAGGCTCAAGCATTTTAGAACTGACAGATCTCTTTGGACCCATCAAAAGCCATGCTCTAGAATATTAAGTATAGATATAGTCAGAGATGTTTCCATTGAAAATTCCAGTCTGTATGTAAAGAGAATGTGCTGGTTTTGCATTTAGTCCACAGAGCTGTTTTGGGATGAAAAATCTAAATACAGAAAAATTCCAGTTCTCAACAAAAAATTTCTAGTTTGAGGCTGTAACTCCTTAAAATAAAATATGGTCATTTTTAAGACTTTTAAAGTCACATAATTTATAAATAAGAATAAAATTCTTTAGAAGACAAATCTCAATCATTTTAATCTTTTATCTCTAGCATTCCTGGAAACACTTAAGTCAGTGGCTCTGACCATTTAGTGGAGATTTCGGTACAAATTCTAAGATCTGTACCTAGATACGTGTCGGTATTCAAACAACATTGCCTCCAGGCTTCTGCTTTTACTTTTTTTTTCTGTTGTGTTTACTGCAGAACCAAGTGAAAAAGACATCCTCCACCATGCTGAAATACTCATCAGGCAAAGGAAAGCTCGAGGGATACACACCCACATCTTCCCACTTTGAATCCAGAACTTTGCTCCTAGGAAAGTGAAGTTTCAGAAAATCCACCGAATTCTTTACTAAATGTCAGCTGACAACAGTAGGAGGGCCAGCTCTCACCTCTGAAAACACCAGAGGAAATAAAATAGAGGGGAAAAAACGAGGATGCAAATGTGACAATAAATGATGATGAAAAGGAAATAAGAGAAGACCAGGTCCTCTTTATCACCAGACAAATCTAGCTGTTATTTGAGTAATCTCATGTCAGTTGGGACCCTCAAAACCCCATAGTGTATTAAGGAACAAGGCCAGCAAATTAAGGTATTGTGGAGGGAGGAACTCTCATTTGATGCAGACACTCAGAGTGCAGGTGTATGCACCTGCCTGCTGACACTGGGCTCATTTCACAGAACTTTGACACTCCAAGGGTGCAATTGAACTCATCACACACATCCAAAAAAGGTCAAATGAACCACAGCAAAGAAATATCTCTCTCCAGTGAGAAAAAAAATTATCTCTAGTGGCCAGCTCAGGTGGCAGACACATCACAGACAGATACAGATGACAGCAGTCTCAGCCTTCCATCTAACACCCAAAACAAACTCTTAACTATAACCAAAGTACAATTTTGTATTTTTTTTACAATGCTTTCTATCTTCCTAGGGAAGTGAATACCCTGTAATTGTGATGTGTAAAACATCTCATTAACCTCCAAGGGTAGTGATTTCTTATTCAGTAGTAATTAGGTGAGTTTATACTGTGGAAAAGTTACAGATGGACATTTAGCAATTCTGCAATGGGAACAAAAATTTGAACAAGGAAATGTCTTCAATTTCTGATCAGGATGGATTTAGGACAGATATAAGTGTCATGCTTCAGGTTCACCCATTCACACTTTGCTTAGCACAGGTGAGCTGTTACTAAGTACAGACTAAAATGAAATCATTTGCCATTATTATTTAGTTCTTAATGGCTCTGTTTCAAAACTACCTCCACACTTATTATGACATTACTTGCTAAGCCAGACATGCCACTGCTCTGCCCACAAATTAAAATATGATGCAATAGCTTGTGGTTGCACCTTCCACTATTGGCTACATAGCCCATGTAAGGTAAGGAATAAGTCTCTAAGAACAGTATGTGCTAAATCTGTAGATTATATCTGTAGACTATTCTTACAAAGGATCATATTTTGCACCTGAGAAAAGGGGAAAAACCCCAAGTCTGACATAACAAGCTTGTCATATGTCATAAGGACATGTAAGAACAGGACAAGGAGGAATGGCCTCAGATTGAAGGAGGGTAGGTTTAGATTAGATATCAGGAAGAAATTCTTCACTGTGAGGGTGGTGAGACACAGGAACAGCTTATCCAGTGAGGAAGTAGCTGTCACATCCCTGGAAGTATTCAAGGCCATGTTGGATAGAACTCTGAGGAACCAGATCTAGTAGAAGGTGTCTATGTCCATGGACAGGTGGTAGGAACTAGATAATTCTTAAGGTCACTTCCAACACAAACCATTCTATAATTCTATAAATGGAATTTCTATAGATACACAGGTCAACTGTACCTATGCTGCATTCTGTTGTAATATTATTTGGCTATTGTGTGTATTAAAAGAAGTGAAAAGTTGCTGCTCTGTGTTGGTCCATTACCAAAATACAATTAATAAAGTTACAAAATGAAGATGATTTTTCTGTAAGAAATATTTAATGTTGCTTGAATTTATATATTCACAGAGGACAAATTTATAAAAATCCTCTTTAATAACAATGGCAAAGTCTTTAATACAACTATCAGCCCTCTATCAATTAATGGCTTGTTGTTGTGCCTGTTGTCCTCAGATGGTGTGGATGTCTTAATATTTACCAGACAAACTGCATAGTTGCCGCCAATTTCAGAAAAGTTCTAATCAGCCATTTAATCAATTTTCATAGATTTGGGTTTTAATATCAATGAAGCACTCCCTATTTTATTCTCTGTTATGTTTCTGAAAAAATATTTGCTTGGGGGGATATTTTTTCTGGAATTACTGGGATGTATTCCTGGGGCACATTGAAAGGATAGAGACAAGGGGGAGCGACCAAGATGAATCCATTTTATTGAAAGAAAAGAAAGGGAGGAACTTTGTCTGAAATGCACAAACTCAAGAAGTGCTCCAGCACTCTTCCCTTCAAAGAGTCTTCACTCAGAAAAAGAAATGCATGATTTAACCTCCAAAATCCAATCTTATTTTTTTGAGTAAACGTTGATGAAATTAAATATTAAATTCACGGAACTTCACTGTTGGTATTGCCTGCAACATTTTGTTTGGTAATATTGTCACTCTTGACTCCCTTCAGAGGAAAAGCTAATTTTTAAATATACTGACTCACCTAAAGGCAGAGTGTCCCCTTCCATAAAGAATATATTTCAGCATTTACTTTCCATATGTCACTATTGACAATAAAAGGGGAAAGAAATCCGATATCTTTTCAGTATCAAATGTGTTCCAAAAAACTGTGGAAGTTACTTCTCGTGCTAAAAAGAGTTTTGCAGTTGGCCAAAAATGATGCATCACTTGAGGCGTGTCTGATAAATCATTTTTCATCTATAAATCATTTTTCATCTATAAATCATTTTTCATCTTTCTCACCCATGTCCCACAGGATGGGCTTCTGTTTCTTAAACTAAGTTTTCTAGTATTATAGAAGACTCCTTGGGATATCCCATTTGGTTTTGAGTTGCTGTTCCAGAAGTTGCTCGGTCATATCTACCAGCACCATGGGAATGTTTTGGATACCCTGGCATGACTAAAGCACCACTTCAGTATTTACACAATTGAATTCTTTCCCCTCTTTCCAATCCAGCACTGTAACAGCATCCTTATCTACAAGGAAAATTTATGAACTGAATGATGAGAAGCATAAATTCACACAGGGTGGGGAGAAGAAACTCTAAGATGTGATAATCTCAATATTTATATACAAACCATAAAGCTTGGGCAGTTACAGCCCCTCTGTCTACCTCCAAGCTGTTTCAGAGCTTGGAGCACACCCCATGAATATGAAAAGAAATTATGCCTTTATAATTTTTCTTATACAGTTCCTCCATGTGACATCAAACTGTGCATTGTTGCTGGTGTATTTTCTTTTGGGGAAAAGCTTGAAATTAAAAAAAATAAAATATGATAAGGATTTTGTACCATCATACAAGCAACTTGCAGTCCTACTTTACTTATCATATAAAATTCACTCTTACTTCTACTCTTATGGCTGTTCATATACCAAGATTCTGAGATTTTTCATGCACTTATTTATAAGCTGTGTCCACAGAAATGTAGGCTTTCAGAGCATCTTCAGTGATTCCTTTAAGAGAAAGGGTCAAAACAAGGAATTCTGTCCTTATAAATATTATAGTATCTGGAATATTGCAGAAGTATTATCAAATGCTTTGGACATCAGATAGAAACGAGGAAGATAAAGTTGTTCTTCTCCCCCCAAATCCAGTGGGCTGTATTTGGATCATATTTGTCCCAAACAACATATGGATGACCATAAGAAGTGCATTAGGTGACATTTTGTGGGCTGTGATGGATAGAAAATCTACCCCAATAACAACAAATTTAGCAATTTCTTCTGGCTGGGGCATATTCAAAGCAGTGAATGGTTTAAATATTTCCATGTGTATATATATATATTTCGGGGGTTTTTTATGGGAAAGGTTGAAAATCCTTTAAAGTTATCTTAATAATATTCAAATTTGGACAAACAAGCAAACTGTCTCTCATGATTCAATACTGATAGGCTTGCTTCTGTGGTAGGAGACTTCTTGGTGTACAAGTGTCAGTACTGCCAAATATCTTAGTCCAGAAAATTAAAATTTCAATTTTTTTTTTTTTTATTTTTTTTTTTTTGTTCCAGTACATGAGACAATATAGGACACATTAAGAAAAACTTCTAGCCCTTATTTGATCTTATGTGCATGTGGCCTTGTAAATCATTTGCACTTAATACTTCCACAGCACTTTCATTTTTAATGAATGCCTTCTAAAATAAAGCATTGGGGTTCATATATTCAGCTTCTTCTAAAAATCACTGGGCTATTCTAAGTAGGGAGGTAGGGTATACAACTGGAGAAGTCCTTTCTGCTTTACAAACTGAGAAATTAAAATACATAGAGAAGGTCACACCTCTGAGCATGTTCTGCAACAAAGGTTTTTCAAAATGCGTTAACACACAGAAAGGAACCGTGAAAATTACCACAAAAATAAGGTCCAGAGGCCAAAACTCTTCCTATTCAACTGCAATCAACTGGATAGACCAAATACAGGGAAAGAAAATGCTGTATTCATATAACTTAATCATGGAGAGTTGGGCAGGATTTGGTTACCTTGCACATAGGCCTTGGGTGATAGGTCAGCTGTGCAGTACATCCCAGCTGAACTCCAGCCCCTGCTTTATGGGGATCAGGGTTCCTTGTGCCTTGCCTTTCATGTGGAGAGCATCCATATTATGGATGGAGACATCCTTTGCCAAGAACCCTGCTGGGAATTCCCTGCAGCCCCAGAAGAGGTGCAGAGGATCCTGGGATTGGTGTTCGATGTCTGTTATGCCCTTTCACTGGTTGTGGTTGAGAAGCAGATGAGGATGCTGCATTCCAGACTGGTGCAAAGTTATTTTTTCCAGAAGAGCAACAGAGCTGGACAGGGCAAACTACGTGAGAAATGGGCTTATGCATGTGCTGGGAGCCACTGGGGCAAACATAGAACCAGGGGCAGAATGGTGAACAGAATAAGAAGGTTCTTAATCCAGAGCTTGTAGAGGGAAGGTGGGAAGAAAAGGATCTCCCTAAGGAACAGATCAACAAAGAGGGGGTTTGTTTCAAAGTCTTCTGCATTTTACTTAACAAGTTCTGTGGCTTCTTGGTTTTACAAAGTTTGATGACCACATTGATATTCTTATAAAAGTTAGGTCTAGATTTGTCAAACCCCTTTGGTGGTTTTGGGGCCCTCTGTTTAGGAAGGAGGTGTTGACAGTCTCAGCTTTAAGTCCTGACTGACTCTGGGACTCATCAAAGACACTTTGTAGACCCAAAGAGAAAATTACCCCCTGAAGCAGGAGGCTATAAAGCCACTATAAATACCTCCATTTGCCACACACCTTTTCTTCTCTCTGCCTCTCCTTCCTTTACTTGTCAGCTCTTCATCTCCTTTACCTTCCCAGGGCTGTTTCTTCCGTACCTCAAGAAGTCAGGTTTTCCTAGGAATTAAGATATAAACAATAAAGTTCCTATCACATTTATTCTATAGCCTACCTCATAGGCTACACTGCTTTGAGATAAGATGAATGATTACATAAAGAGAGGGGTTGTTTCAAGTGAGTCTCTTGGGAGCCACGGATATACCTGAACCAATCTGGGGTGGTTGCTATAGAGAATCATTAACCCGTCATTACAGAATAAATAACACGAGAGTCAGGAAAAGGTCATACCAATCCTGTCTCCTTTGGTAAACTATCTTTAAAGTGTCTGGTCAATGTCATGTCTCACCTGCTCACCTACACAGCCGTTTGCATTTCTGCTCTATCTGCTTATCCTGCAGTGCAGTAAATCTGCAGAGCAATGCCATCCCTATCATGCAGCTGTAGCATGGCCCTGTACTCTCAGTGCCTGCCCAGACAACTATTCTGTGTAAGAAAACTCTTCATTATTTCTAATGAAGGAGTTTAAATTTAAAGAAGAATAATGTTATCATTGCTATTTAAATTCTTTATTACCTCATTTTTCATACAAACAAATGGGCACTGGCTACTGAGCTAAAACAATTTCAAGAGGATATTTAGCCACAGAAAATACACATATGCAATAAAGAACAACTTTTCTTCCATTCCACTACTTGATCATTGCAATTTCCGTTCAGATTTTCCAAGCTATTGTCCTGTTTGTATTACAGCATTATATAGCTAATATCACTGTCAAAGCTGCAAAGCGCTTGCATTTAAAATTATCTCTCCTGGCAGATGCACCTGAAACAGATGCAAACTGTTCCTCAAAAGGACTAAATATCTTGGTCTTTTCTCTTTATTTACACAGGGGAAATGGCTTTCACCAGCCTTTTCTAGCAAAAAGCTTATTTTATCCTTTTCTTTCAAAGGTCATATTTGTATGAAACTAAAGCAGTCCCTTAGGACAAGGAGGAACAGAAGTTTCTGCCTGTCTAAACTTGGTCGTTGGAAAGAAATATCAGTCCATGAAGTGGTGTAGTTTGGAAACCTGATCTGTTTTAACAACAGAAGGCTGTATTTAATTAAAAGTGGACCAAGTTTAGCAGTTGGACTGGGGAGTAAAATTTCATTGCTATTAATATAAACACCCAAAACATGATGTGCAGTATATTCTGCATCTGCCTAATGACAAATAATCTGCACTCCATAGAAGTTTCCTTCCTTGTTTCCCAGCAGATAATGGCAGATAAACAGGTGGTATTGGGAATGGGTTTTTTTGAGGTTAGAGAGAGATTTGGGAGTGGAAAGTGATAATTTGTGAGGTACTTAGACTGTTCACAAGATTCAAAGTTTGAAGGAATTGATAATGGTTGGAGTCAATGTTCTTGGAGGTCTTTTCCAACCTATATGGTTCTATGATTCCACTCTATGAATAACCATAGTCAAAAACCTGAAGAGAAAAACCTTTAAAAATTCCAAAGACTGATGTTTACTACAATTCTAGTTTATTTGTCTCCAAAATGGGAGTTGGAATTCTGGATTCTTCCAACTGGAATTCTATTTCATAAATTAATAATTTCAAAATAGTGATGGAATTAAAAATGGAAGAAAAGTGCTAAAATGGACAGTACAACTTACAGTTAAATCAAAAGTTTTTTATTGGCCTGAATGCCATTTTCAAAAGAAAAATATATTACTTGGTAAGAAAGTGTACATTTTGGTTTGGCCCAAAAAGAATATATAGTGAATTCACATATATACATATAAATTTTATGTATGTATAATATTTATTCATTTATTTATTCATTCACTTATTTATATCTGGGTATCAATATTAATAGTCTCTCATTTCTAGGATGAGTTAATGCAAATATCATGAGCACATGAGATGTGGAGAGGGAGTTTGGAATCCAGTTCACGTGTGTCAGCATTGGGAAGGCACAAGCATCAGTCAGAACAATGCCTGCTTCTAACCTCTGGATGTACAGATATCTAGAGAGCCAACTTGTTGAATACATCAAACAATGCTTCCATTTATCCCTCTGATGGGGAATTGTCACTGAAATAGAGACTTTGACTAAATAGTTATGTACAGCTGGTAACTAATGCATGGTTGTCTGTAGCAGCCTGAACAAGGTTTAATGGAGCTTTATTGCTTTTCATAGAGTTCCATTGTTTTCAGCTCTATTGTCCTATAATCTCTACTAGGGTAATTTTAAATACTTTTGACACTTTTTTTTTAACAGAAAAACACATCTGCTAGTTCTTGAGACCTGAGGATCTCTCCTTTCCTGGACTTTTGGATATAAGGCTGCTATTTTTTCCATTTTGGGGTCCATCCATGAGCAGGGCTGAATGTGTAACCCCATGCATGCACTGTGTGTGAACAGACCAGCACAAACAGGGATTCATATCTTTAACAACACCAGCAGAAAAGAAGCAGTGCAATGTCGCATACATTTCAGTAGTATTGATGGTCCTTTCCTGTGCTTTCCTCTCCAGCTGGTCAGGCTTCAAGTTTATTCCGACTTCATATTCCACTGCTTTTCTATTTTAGCATGCTGGTTCTTTCACCGCTTTTGTCTCTTCTCAAATAAACAATCTGCACCCAATTGTTTCTTTCTATTGGCCCCGGTTTTGTCAAATCTGAACTCAAATATTACATTTCTGCTATAGTTGCTCATGTAATCTCAGCCCTAGAAGTCTTACAGCTGCTGCTGTGTGTGCACTGAGTGTAGCCCTAGCAAGACTCTGCTCCCCAAAAGCTCCTAACCAGTCAGCTCTGTATTTGTGGGTTTTGGCTGTGTCTGATCAGACTCCTTCTTAAAAACCCACAAAATCCATCCATCCCTACAAGCTTCTTCTAGAATCTCACAGAGTAACTTGTTGAATCCCCTGGTTTCTTGTGTCACATCCAGTAGCTTTTTTCTTGTTCTACACAGAGTAGAGCTTAATCATCTGGCTTAAACACCTTAACTCCTTGTCCCTAAGTTTTAATCACCCACTTTTAGGGTTAGATCCAAACCTACCAACCTCAATAGATACCTTTTGCTGGCCTTAGATGAAATCTTTACTGCTACTGCCTAACTTTGAAAGATAATTGGGAACCTTTAATACTAAAAGAGTGAGCAATTTTTTGCCACCATCTGGGGAAAAATAATTTTCTCTGAACAGTAGAAGTAACCTTCCACATGAAGCAACTCTAGTAATTGGGAATCAGATACCAAGTCCATCTGCCTAATGTGTTGATTCTTTGGTTTGACCATCTGGCACTCAGGTAGAGGTGGATTAAAAGCATGATCTTTACTATAAATTTGATTCCCCTTGGGCTGAATTCCCCAGGTAACTGTACCATTATTTTGCCATTGCCTGTGTTTTTGACGTTCAGGCTAGAAATTTAAATTTAAAGCTGTTTAAGCTATACTTGTGCTTGTTACACTTGTGTTTAATTTCTAACCAGAAAACAGAAGAAAATGTTTCCTTCTGACATTTCTCACCTCTTAAAATCAATGCAAGACTACAATGCATAACATCAAGATATCAGCTCTCCATAAATCAGAACTAATAGAATTAACATTTCATATTCTCTGCACTGATTCCTTTTTAGTTGACATTACTGTATCTATAAGGGTTCTACATATTTAACTCATTAATTCAGACATAAGGATACTACCTAATTAAGTGCACAGAGTAGTCCCAGAGAGTCTTTAGAAAAATGTTTGCATTCAGGAGTCCCATTTTATAAACTGCTATTCATTTAAAAAAAAAAAAAAGTTAAATTAGTTCTCTTTTGAGTAAGGATAGTATTTCCAGCATCAAGATTTGGCAGAGGTCAGAATCTATTTCTGGTGTTCACAAGAAAAATTGGATAAGACAATGCACTAGGTGAACACTGATATATTGATTTAATTTTTTAATCTCTTGGCGTTACAGACATTACACAGTCCTACACTTTCTAAGTGCAGTCCCCTTTCCCCTTTTGCCCTCCAAAATTGGTAATGTATTTTTAATATATTAACAAGGAAAAGAAGAACCACATCATTAAAAGCAAAGTTATTTTTTTCTCTGTTTTGAAATGTTATGCTCTGACATTTCTGACAATTTCCTCTTTAAACAAAGTTGCAAATGCATTTCTTTGCTTGTATATGTATCAAGTTCCATGGATTTTTAATGACTGGAATCTTGCCATAAAAATAAAAGCCTATAAAACAATTAGGAAGTACACAAGCTAATAATAAATATTAGATTTTTTAATGGACTTTAATTAAATTATTCTTATCTGATTATATATGTTCAAAGTGACTTTTTAGGAGTCAGCTTTTTCCTGGATATGGCTATCCATGAAAAAAGAAAATAAAAAGGCATCATCTTCTGTTTATTATCAAGGACTAAATACTGAACAGGAAGAAATTTCTCTTCTTGAAGAAAAATATTAACAAGCTCAAAAAAAAAAACAAACAAAAAAAAAAAAAAAAAAACAAAAAAAGCCTTCAAAAGCAACAAAAAGTCCTTTGCAGACTTTTGGTGAAACACAAGCTTAATGAAAGAGTCACAAAGGTTTGGTAGGTTTTGGAGTCTTGATATTTAGTACTAAAACATGGATATCTTGGTTACAGAGAAAGGCTTATGATGAATCTAAGATAATACAGATGGGAAGAGATCAAATTTGAGATTGAGAGCTGTACAGCTTGTCCAGACTGGGATAAATCAATCTCAGTTAGCTTGTGCTTCTAAGTCTAGACAAAGCCTCTGTGGCAGGCAGTAGGGGGTGAAAGAAATGCTCAGCTACATGACCCTAAGTAGGAATGTCAGCAAGAGGACTGGTTGAAAAACAGAAGAGGAAAACACTGAAAAATTAACAGCAAGTGGTTTGTGGGAAGTCCAAATATTAATTAATTAACCAGTGTAAATATTGGACATTTGCAATTGTCTAAATTAGCCTGAATTCAGCCAGGAGGAAAAGTGCTGTTTATGTCCTACCTTACCTCATATACTGCAACACCACCTTTACCAATGAATTATACCAGATGGAGGAAAACTAGACAATTCCACCTGAACTCTACAATCTGAAATCTGAATTTCATTTCAGATTTCATTGTTTTCAAAATTAAAAAACGTTTAAGGAATAAATTCCACTCAGTTTTTAACAACTCAGGCACAGCCTACACATAGATTTTGCTGGGGAGGCAGAGCTGAGCAGATGTGTTTGAATGTAGATCACTAGGCATGGGTGCTCACGAGTCTCACATGCTCCAGCAGAACTGGGACAGTGTCTGTTCCTTCCTGGTTTTGGTATTCTTACATGTTGTACTTTGCAGGGCATGATCCCTGTGGTCCATGGCCCTTAAGACTTCCACAGAGTTCAATGAACTCCGATTAATTTAAGCTTCTTTATGTAGAAGGAAGTGTGGCATTTCACAATGAATCCTGACAAAAGGTTCACTTGGTAGTAAATAACTCTCCCTCCAAGCTTCAAAAGTCTTTCTGAGCAGAAGGAAATAATAATGACAGCCATATAGATGTGATAATAAGCAGGTTTATATGCTTTTCTCTGGCTTAGTTTCTTTTGTCTCCTGTGTGTTCCTGGGTAGTAGGTGTGAGAATGACCAGTATGGCCAATCACAGCATTCCCATGCAACAAAGTCTTCATCTGTGAACACACAAGCAGAATTTCTGAGTTTTTTAGAGGCAAGTTATCTAACTCATTGAACTCTTAAACACTCACCAAATAAAACCGTATAAAATGAATGAGCCTTTCAGTATACATGATGGAGTAATGAATTGTCAAGATTTATCAGTGGATCTTTACAGAGAATTGTATAACTCAGAATTTGACTAAGAATACCTTTGCCCCAAATTTGGGCCACCAAAAACCTTGTGTTGTACCACACCATTCTTTCACACAACTCCCCTCTCAAGCGATATGATGATGTGGTTCTCCAGATCCTATAAATCTACCCTGGCTCATTTAATTCAGTGAAACGTCTAAAATCCACCTGAAAAACAACACTTAAAACCCAAGTGTACAGTTTTCAATGTATACCAAAAAATTCCCCGCATATCAATTCAGTTCCCTGAGACCTGCCTTCTATACCAATGTTCCTAAACAAAATCCATTATTTGCCAAATATTTCACTGATCTACACAGATGAACTGTTCTGGTTCACAATTTAAGATAAATTATTATTACCATGTTTTAACTTTTAATCGAGTATGTGTGTACTATGAAACTTGCACATCTTCTCATTCTAATAGAGAAAAAGAAGGAAAGTGTTAAGCACGGAAATAAAAAGTTTAAAGCAGACGTCTTCCCCTTCCAATAATATGACATTGCATTTTTTAATAAAGGGAAGATTATAATTTTAATGTAACTCTTAAAGGAAACTACTTCTTTAAAAGTAAAAAAACAACCCAACTCTTCTAAAAAATCCTAATAATCCTATTAATTCTCAGATGAAAAAATAAAGGCTGCTAATTTTTATCACAATGTTCATTTTGTAATCAAAATTCTCACAGAGATGCTGCCATGTTTGTGAAATGTGGGCCTCATTGTATTAAGATAAAGGAAGTTCCTATTCATGCCACAGATTGCTCATCTTTTGAGATATATTTTGTAGTCCATTTCCATAGCATGAAAAGAATGCAGAATTGTAATTAAGTGCAGTAGCGTATACAACACTATAATCATAATTGCTAGAATTATATTCACAATTTCCCTCACATGTTTTGCAGATGCATTCCCTTTTATCTACATGCCATGTAGTTCATATTCCCATTTTTTAGAAGTTGCCATCACTTTGTTGCCACATGTTTTATGTGTCACCATGTTTTTTCCCCTCCTCCTTTGTGGAGGAGAACAAAGGTGTGACTCATTAGACATGTCCTGTGGGTTTTTTTTGTTTCTCCACCTCTCCAAGCCCCAAGGGGATCATCTACTTTGCATCTGGTTTGTCATTTGCTCGGCCATGTACTGGATTGTCCACTTAAAAATACCTGTACCAATTTTGTGCTCAGCCCAACAACCTGGAAGTTCAAAAAGTGCAAAGTACTTCTCCCTGGGAACAAACTGTAAAATGCATTTGGGAACAGAGATTTTATTAATTGCTAGTGGCATTTGTAGACCTCATGTTGAAACCTCCCAGAGTGCTGTAAATGGCATCATTTGTGCCAATTTATAATGTAAAATAAAGATCTCCATCCAGGTTTAGTATTAGTTACTGAGTCCTAGGTGGGATTTTTAAATTCATGGTTCGTAATGTATCAGGATTTTTTTCTTCCCTTGCAAAAAGCAGCCTATGGCAAGTTATAAATTATGATGTACTCTGGAATATGGGCTTGATTGTTATTACTGGCTGCTCACCTTCTTGAAGGGACAAACATCAGACTTCAGCATCTGTGAAAAGATGGAGAGAAGAGCAATAGGCCCAGTGAAGCATCAGGTGACACTGGACTTGATGATCTTGGAGGTCTTTTCCAACCTCAGTGATTCAATGTTGCTATGATTAATATCTCACTCTGGCTCTAGACCTAGACTAAAAGTCTGGCTCTGTCCTTCCTCTAAAGAACTGGAATTTTTCCCCCAGATGGTCAGGACCTTTGGTTAGGTCCCAGGGAATGAAAAGAAGAGGCTACACAGACCTTTTTTCACTGGTTCTCTGTACTCCCTTACTCCCATCTAGTACATAAAGTGTTCTGCATATTCTCTGCAGAGTATTTTTTCCTCTTTTTTATTTTTTTTAAATATATTTGTAGAATCTCTCTGCCAAGAAATGTGACACTGCCTGGATAGCCTCTTGCATCTAGAATAAAATCTTCAAAAAAATCAGTGGTTACAATTATGAGATTTTTTTATTGCATCACTTGTACTAGTTTCAGAGTACTTGAAACATCTTGCACAAAAAATGAGACAAGTGTATCCAATGATTGACTTCTCCTCGAGTCCCTCCATGGCTGATGATGTAATCCCATTTTAACATCTTCTTTCTATCATCTCAAAGTCCTGGGAACAAAAGAAATCAAAGGTTACATGTGAATCTCTTAATGGACACATACCAGTCTTACTTTTGCTTCCCCAAGGTATCTTTTGTTCGAAGTTAGTTAGAAATTTAAAACATTGCATGTTTTCTTGCTCTGTTTTTCATTTAATCTTTTGACTGGCAGACATTTCCTTAGGTACACCTTTTATTGTCTTGAGAATAATTTGTCAAATTCAGAGCAAAATAAGGGGGTTGCAGTGCTATTTTGTCCTTCGGGAATGCATTTATGTTCCATGTTTATATTCTTTATTTATAACAGTTAAATGCATAAAATATTAACACTGAAATAGGATCCTTGAGGGGCAGTGAGTTAAAAGAGAAGTTTGGGATAGAGAGAGGGAAAGCATCCAAGAACAGATATTTGATTTATTTTGTAACTATAACAGCTGAAACACAGCAAACATTTCACAAGGAGCCACAGTGGGTTTATGTTGAAGTCAGCAGAGTCTGTAACAGAAGATCAGTAGAGCTGGTGTTCACCAGAGCTGTGTGCCTCAAACACATACCATAAATGGAGCATGGGGTTGGGTTTCCTGGAAAAGATCCTGGTGGGATCCTGAGGTCTGAGGGGTGCTCCTCCTGTCACTGTGAGTCCAGCTATGGACATGGCTCAGAGATGTGCGCCTGCAGCCAGAAAGCCAACCATCAAAAGCAGAGTGACCAGCAGGATCAAGGGAGGTGATTCTGCACCTCCTCTCTGCTCTTGTGAGACTCCACCTGCAGCACAGCATCCAATTCTGGAGCCTTTAGCACAAGAAGGATGTGGGCCTATGGAATCCCAGAGGAGGGCCATGATGATCATCAGAGATCTGGAGATGTGGAGACAAGCTGAGAGAGCTGAGTTTGTTCAGCCTGGAGAAGAGAAGGCTCCAGAAAGACCTTAGAACCTCTTCCAGTACCTAAAAGGGGTTACAAGAGAGCTGGGAAGGGACTTTCGTAGTGATCGGACAAGGGCGAATGGCTTTAACTTGAAAGAGAGTAGGTTTAGATTAAGAATTATGAAGGAATTCTTCATTGTGAAGGTGGTGAGGCACTGGAACAGGTTGCTCAGGGAAGCTGTAGCTGCACCATCCCTGGAAATGCACAAGGCCAGGCTGGATGGGGCCCTGAAAAAGCTGGTCTATTGGAAGGTGTCCCTGCCCAAGGCAGGGGGATCATAACAAGAGGTCTTTAGTGTCCCTTCTGGCTCCAACCATTCTACGATTCTATATTTCTATGAACTGCACCTTCAAATCTCAGTGTCTGTTAGGATTGCACAGTTCAAAGGACAATCTGTGTTGAGATATGAACTTTGAACCAATCAAAAGTAATTTGCCATCATACAGGGAGTGGGATTGGATGCTCGAGGCAGGACAGTGGTATTTCCTGTTTCCATATCAGCAGTCTCAGCTTCTCAGTCTGTAGTCTTAACCCTCAAATCTGTCCCCTAACACAGGAAAACATTGTCATGCACATTTTGAAAATAACAATACTTAAGGCAAGAAATGAAATCTGCTTCCTGCCTATAGCCTCAAGGATATGAGAACAAAAGGCAGGTTGCAATTCTTGACTCCAAGTCTTACGCACAGATCACGTCGCGCCTCCCACCTTAACAGAGTATAAACCACACAGGGTCTCTCTATGCCAGTGACATGCTCATGCTCCATTCTCTGCATTTTCTGCAATGGAAACTGTGATAAAACATCCATTATAGCACCTTGGAATTCAATCTATTTAAAATACATTTTCTTCTATGTCTGTGTTTGCTCTAAAGATGAAATAGCAATTTATGTGTGACAATTTTCAGCATCACAATACTGCTCCTTTAAAGATTGAAGGTAAACTTTTCTGAAATTACCCTGAAAGGTATTCTGTGCTGCCACTGCAAGCTTATGTCTAATTTTCTCTGTTATCCAGACAAAAAAGGTCTGTCTGGCAGAAAGCCTTGTTTCTGTACAGGGTTTTGGGTGTTGATGGGTTTGGGTTTTTTTTAATTACAGAATCTGAGCGTAGCCAATCATGAGACTACACTAAATAAAAAGGTGCTTCTGCTGCGTTCAGCACTCAGTCAAAACAAAGAGGAAAGAGGCTTCATTTTCTCTGTGAAAATTCACTAATCTATTTTTATCCCATGGTACATGACTCTAAACAAAATAATTTCATAGTAACCATTTCATTTATCAGTGCTGAGAAATTTCAAAGCTAAAACCTTAAAGCTTTGGATCTGCTTCATTGATTCAACCTGTATTTTGACATTACATCCAGAAAAAAAAATCCACTTTTAACTGGCAGAATGTGGAGAGGTTGTCTTAATGGAGAGAGGTCTGACCTGGGCTTCAGAGAATCTGTACTCATTTTCCCTTTAACCTACAGGCTTGATGTGATTTCATGTAACAAATACACTAAAAGATAGCGCAAAAGTAGAAGTATAGAGAGCTCATAGACTCAATAGAATTGTAAGTGATACATAGATGATTCCCAATGGACTGGCAAAACACATTTTTTAAACAAAAAAATACCCTCTCCAAAGCTGTTTAAGACTTACAGCCAGACTCAGTCTCCAATAGAGAGCTTCTCATTTCATTTTCACTCTCAGACTTCATCTGGGATTAGAAAAAAAATTGCCTTGTATTACTTGAAGCTCGGATTCCCATAACTGTCAGGAATTTCACTATCTGCTCAATTTTTGCAGTCTTTGGAGGTTTGGATATGATCCACAGGACAGGCTCAGTTCTTGGAAGCTTATCTGAAAATCACGGACTATTTGGAAACACAGTGAGCAAGACCTTCATGAGATGTCTCATAATTTCTACTGGCTTTGGGTACCCTTTCATTCTTCGTGACACCAGTCTGCAAGTGCATGCCAAGAAACAATCAAAACACATTCTTGAAAGTTATATATAACATAAAACAAGTAACTTAAAAGTTATATGGTTCTTTGAAGAGCCGAGAAGCTTCTTTGGGTGTCTCATTGTTCCCTGGGCTCATCCAGTACAGCGCATCCTCCAGAGAATGGAGGACAAATATGATCAGGATGATTCAATGGATGTGTTGGGGAAACCTAAGCAGGTTCAGAGTTAGATGGGGAGAAAAAAAGTGTGGAAAGAGTGATTATATGGAGATCATGCTGAGGCTGAAGGTGGCAACCTCAAAATCATCACCTTTTTGATGCTGACATCATGAAGCATGGCTGCTTTCCATTCTAAAGCCAGCCTGAGGGATTTTTCATTGTGTCCATAACACAATGCAAGTGCACCCTGAACTTCCATACCCATTAAGGTAAACCAGGTAGTATTTTAAGGATATATCTGTCTATTCCTAGCCTGGTACGATCCAGGCTCTGCAAAAATTGAAAAATATTTTTTTCCTCTCTCTTCTCACAGTCAAGCTGTGGAAGGAAGAGATATTTATTTGAGTCAAAACCAGGTTGGAAATAGGACAGCCTAGGGAATTAAAGTAAAAAGAGCAGTGTTTCTGGAAATGGAAGACTGAGAATATAGATTGAGAGAGGTTAAAGGGAAGCAAGTGAGCTGAGTATTGTGTGTGCATTACGAGGTGTAGGATTTAGGAGAAAGTTATAATAGCACTGTAGGTCCAAAGTTGATGAGGAAACTGAGGCCAGATAACAAGCAGGAGAGAATAAAATGGACTGGAGGAACAAAATAGCTTGGGAAGGATTAGGACTGAGAAGAAGGATGTGAAAGCAAATCTGGAGCTATTGAAGGGAAACAACAGGATTAAAAATGCAATGAATGGATGCAATGAAACTAAATAACAAAGGAGGAAACTGAAAGGCTTAAGAGGAAGGAGAGAGCCACTCTGGGCTAGAAGCCTGGGACTAGCACTAGGAAAGACTAGAACAAGGTCTTTCATTAGCAGAGTCATAGCAGATTAGGAAAAATAAACAGCAGTTTAGAAAAGCAGATATTTTTGTTCATCTAGAGAATCCATTCATACTACTGGTGTTGTCTGAGTGGGGAATGAGCCTCTGCTTGGTACTATCAGCCCACACGGATTGTCTGCACACCTATCTGCAGCTGGTTTACTGCAATGTTGCTCCTTTTAACAGCCTGAAGAGATTTTAACAGTGGAATCTCTGCAATGCACATCTGCAGCATAAAGGTTTATGGGACTTGCAAAATCTGTGCCAACCGTGCCTTAAGAGCCACATCTCTGCTCTTGCTGTTATCCCTTATTTTAGTGACAGAACTCTGTGAAATCACAGAATCTTACAATATGCTGGGTTGGAAGTAGCCCACGAGGACCACTGAAATCCAACTCCTGGCACTGCACAGGACAGCCCCAAGAGTCACACCATGTTCCTGGGGATGTTGTCCAAATGCTTCTTGAAGAGCTGAAGAGCTGCCTGCTTTTCTGTTTCTGCCTCTTTAGTTTACGTTGTGTGGCACTGAGGGACTGCATCAATGGCCCTTAAGCAAAAGGAGAGTTCATGGTCAGCAGGTGATAGAAATTTAAAAAGAGGAACCCACAAATCCCTAAATGTTCTTCTGTGATAGGGAACAAATTAAAAGTGCTTCTGTCACCCTTGCCTGTAGAAACGGCAGAAATTCCTCCTGCTGTACTGTGGGGGACAAGCTCTGTCAGGAACATCCAGAACCTGAGGAGGATGTCCTCCCACTTCCCTGGACTCTGGATTGAGAGTGCTAGTTAATAAGAGAGAAGGACAGATGTTCAGCCTTACACGGTGTTTGTGGCATGTACCACAATTTAAGGATTAGCAAGAAAGGCCTGTGCTTTCTGCTAACACTGAGCTGTAGCATTCCTCTGCACCTACATGGATGCCATGTTCACGTAACATCCAGTAAAAATATCGCCCTAATCCACACCTAATCTAGGTGAGGAAAAACTACACACAAGGAAGGAAAGGTTAATGAAGAAAGCAAGAGAGAAGGAAGTTTAACAAGGGGAAAAGGGACTCAGCAAGAGAGTTATACAACAACAGCAGCTGAATAACCAAATGGTGGTAAACCCAGAAGAAAACTCTGATAAAATATTTATACTTATGAAATCTTTTAGATTACCACTCAGAAGTTCTTATTTTTTAATTTCATTGGATGTAACTAAAGTTTCCAATCCTGCCTATGGAATAAATATTTTTAAATACTATGTCAGGGCAGAAGATTTTGCTTTGTTTTTACTACTGTAATTTTTGAAAATCTAATAAACTACATGTGAAACACCTCCCTAAAAGCATAATTAAAATAAGATTACAACAATCGAGCACCCAAAAGCTAAATGCATGACAAACCTTAAATAATTTTATTCTTTTCTCATACTCTATCCTGCACTGGAATACAGCTGGAGTTCATTAATATTTTTGAAGCATTTCAAATGACAGAAACTCCCATATGGAAATGAACAAAAAAGTTTAGCTAGATACTGTTCAGAAAAAAAAAACCCAAACCAAACCAAAACAAAAACTAGAAACCCACTGACACAAAACAAAAAAAGATCTTCCTACTGTATAAAACCAAGAAAACGACGTTCTGTATCATTGCCTTTCTGGACCAATGGAGATCAGGTCATTCAGAAATATATACATGCACACACATTTTTTATGTTTACTTAGGGGCATATATATAATTAAAATTCTCTGGAGAGCTTGACCTTCTGTTTGTTAATACTATTCTTTCAGTGTAGCTTGGGATGCAGAAGGGGGACAGCATCTGTGTGATTGTGTCTGTATGTATTGCAGGTAGTTACCAAGTCATCATTATTAGATAAGGTCTAAAACCTAGTAATTTGTTTCCTTTGTTATTTAGGACATATAAACTGGTTCACCAAGGCAAAATGATTTCTGTGGCAGTCCTTTACATTAGTTTTGGTATGAGGAGACCAATGCAACAGCTCAGCCTTGAAGTGCTGAAGATGTACCTCCACAACTACTTAAATGTTATAAAATGCACAAGTCAAACTGAAATTTATCTCCCTCTGTTATCTCAATGAAATGACATGATGATCTATCAAAAAATTAAAATAAAATTTAAAAAAAGAAAACTATATTTCCCATTTTTAGGTCCACTACATTTTCATAATCAAAGGCAACCAGCTTCACAGATGTAAAAACACCAAGTCATGAAGGATTTATTCTCTTTATACAATCCAATTTTCTAAAGATACAGCTGGAGAATGCTCATCTACAAAGCAAGAATTACCAAAAAACACACTATATAGATTTTTATCAGTGTCCTCTTTACTGCAGATTAATCCAAATACATATATTTAAAAAATGCAAATAATGCCTCCATATGCAATACAAAAACCTCTCCTGAGAAAACGTTCTGCCTTGTAATATTTCTTCCCATGAAGTCAAAATGAGAAAATGGGACATCCATGACAGATGTTTCTTGTAATGCTGAATTTTATGCTGTGAAGGCACTCAGCCTCTACTGAATAGATCTGCAGCCTGAACACTTGAAAACAGGGCTGGTCTTCTTTCAAAAGGTGTTTCTGATTAATGTTGATAGATCACCGTGGAGATGACGATCAATTAGTTAGTGTTTGGACAGGACTTTGGAGATGTAAAACTCTACAAGTACTGAGCATTGCTATTATTACGAGTACACTTCAAGATCCTTAGGTAACTGTTGGGAGTACAGTAGACACGATCTTAATCTATTAATAGCCCTTTATAAGTGCAGTAGTTCCGAGACTGCCAAAACATCCCTATTGTAGCATAATTCTTTTTTCTTTCCTTTTTTTTTTTTCAGATAGCATGGGTGTCATGAATGCTAATAGCAATGAACCAAAATTACTCCTGGCAGCTTCTTCCCATTTTTATACATACAATGTATGAAAGAGTCTGTTTCCTTAAAATGACAGGAGAGAATCACATCCCCCTAAGACTCCAATCCTCTGCATAAGGTCTTTAATTTGGGATTTGAGTGCCAGATAATTAGTAGTTGAGGCAGAATCACACTGTTTTGTGAGTCCCATGGCCCAATTAGTAAATCAGATTGCAAAAGGTTACTAGAAGGGGCCTTTAATCTTACCAGCATTTTACTGTTATTGCATGTGGCAGACAGAGCATCCTGTATCAGGGGCAGGAGAAAGGAGAAATTTCGTGTCATAGCAAATTATCTGCTGGTGAAAATTGGTACAGCTCCTTATTTACATCAGCTCAGAACTTGGCTCCTGGCCTTATAGACACTTCACATAGTGTCTGCAAATGGGTCTCCAGTAGCCACTAAGGGTAAGTGGAAAGCTACTCGGTGAGGATGCATGAGTTTACTGATGTAAAGCAAAAACCAGTAATCCAAAATCAGAAGAAACAAGCTTTCTGAACAAAAGAAGTCAGTGCAAATTCAATTTAAGCCAGGGAAGAAAGTGCAAGAAAACAATTAGGACAATAAAAATGTATTTTTGAGTTGTTCTCTTATGTCTGCACCTACAGACATGCACAGTGACACTCTCACAGCCCCAGGTGTGTACTAGTGTTGGTAAATTCTGGGAGAGGGTTTGTCAAAAGGATGTGTTCAGAGACAGGGTGGAGGTGCAGGTGAGGGTCATCATGTGACTGATTTAATGCTTTTTCCAGCCTGCCCTGATAAAAAACACCATGCCTGACAAGGGGCCAGCAGGAGCTGGAGGGACTTTCTGCCTGTCTGCACTGATGCAGGAGGGACTATAACTGCCAGGGGTCCCCAGGGTGTCACCCCGGATCCAGAGAGTGGGAGCAGTGTAAATCAGGAGAGGGATACCTCAGCAGTGCAGAGTTCCAGGTGTGCAAGGGGTGGGAGGGAGGAAGACGGGCTGGCAGAGGTGGCCCAGGAGCTTCATCCAGTGCATCACTGCATGCTGGGCGACGACTGAATCTCTGTTATGTTCATGCTCCTTCCCCAAAATGAAGTAACAACTTTGCAAAATGCTGCTTGTAGTGGCAATACCAATTCTGTTTACCAGAGTATTTGTTCCTCCCAGTGTTACAGAAGTCTGTTATTAGTCCCCAGATCTCATTTATTTTTACTCAGTGCTGTCCACACAATTACCAGTTCTCATTATGAAAATAATTGCTGCCTATATCACTGTGGTTTTGTTTGATAATATATTTCATGTTCAGAAGGGCCTATTAAAATTATCTAGCCTGACCTCCCCCACAAGGCAAGCATTATATTCTCACTGAGACATTCTTACAACAACTCTCACACTGGAGCTGTTATAAATACCAGCATATGTTCATTGACCACTGTACCAGACACATAACAAGGCATCACTCCTTCCCTGAACAATTAATAATTTCATTGGATCCTGCAGTAGGATAAGAAGAAAGAAATGTGGCTGTCCTTAAGATTATCAGTAGAGTAGGTGGAAAGCCCAGAAAATAAATATAGCTCCCACTGTATTTGTTGTTTTCCCTCCACAGCCATCCTTTTCATGATGACTAAAAAGAAAATCTTCCTTTGTTGTGGTAATTTTCCACCACCTCTTTTTTTAATTGGTGCATTTTTTAAAAATAATATTCAATTTATTTCCTGAGATAGGAGACATCTTCCAAACCTCTTTGGTCCTTAAGAACATCTGCGTCGGTGTGACAGGATTTTTGCCTGTGCCATGGTCCAATCTTTCTTGAAATTACACAGCACCCATCACTGTCATAGCCAGCAAAGCAGCCTTGTGAAGATGGAAAGCCTACCATGTTAATTTTCAGAGCCATGCTCTCAGCCTGCTGCACGGGGCATTAGCCTCACAGCTCCCATTAACCCCCACTGTGTTGAGTCAAGAACCAAGTGCATAAAGGATGTCAGGCATTATGCACCGGCAGTAATCAGATTTGCTGGTCACTTAGCCCTATCTGCACTGAAAAATGTGTGTTTGGAATAAAAATACTGGATAGCGGCAAAGCTGAAATACTTGACAGCAGGGGTTGTTTTTTCAGACCATCTAAAACAGATTTGAGATGTGAACGTACAAGAAAAATTGTCCCAGATTGCTAATGCAGTGTTGGAATTTAGGCAGACTTTTACCGGAGCCGTCATTGGTACTGTCATGGCAATTAAACTTTTCAGCACGGTCTTCCTGCGTGTGTGGAGTTATTTATATGATTGTTTGCACTGTCCCCAGACCACAGTCTCTCTTGAGCCTCCATTGTGCTGAGTGTCGGAGAAACCCAAATAACCAGACAGTCCTTCCCCTGTTGAGCTTTCAGTCTGCAAAATGACATCCTTACTCCTCAGCTTGGTGTCACAGTTCACGAAAAAGCACCCTGGCTGGAGGGGAAAGAGCTGAAACTGCAGGAGTGGTCCTGTCTTGCCCCTTTCAGGGAGGAACATAACACATAACAACAGCTGGCTCTTTCCTCTTCACCCCGTGCTCCTGCTGTCAAATCCCTCTTGCTGCCGTGGCATCTGACAACCAAACCTTTCCTTCACCCTCACCTTGGACTTCTCTTTTTACAGAAGCACATTATTAGCAACATAAATTATGGTTTGAGAATGGTGTCATTGAGCACACAGGATTAAAATTGCATGCTTTAAAATAAAAATGTCAGTCAGACAGGTGCACATAGCTGCATCTGGGGAATATTTTTAACAAATATGAGATTTCTTTTAACATAAAAATTTGGAAGGGAAAAGTATTTGCAAATTCATTTTTAAAGTTTGAAAGTTCGATTAAGTAGGAAATTATTATCAATATTTTTTCTAGATGTTCCTACATTTCTTTAAACGTGATCTATGCTGAAAAAAGAAAGATGCATGGAAATACTAATTAATAAATGTTACTGCAATAAAATAGAGCATTGGAACTGAATTAAAAATGAAGTATGTTAAGCTTACTCAAAACAAAGCAAAATATTAGGAAGAAAAATACTCATAGAATTTTTTTTTTCAGCTCTCCTCTCACTTTAGCTTCTTGATTTGTTTTAATAACCAAGCTTCAGAATTGTAGCAGTTATGCAGCCCTGTTTATTACTTAAATTTTAGGGCCAGTGTTATTTAAATGTCATGTGAAAAGAGTTCCAGGGAAAGGTCACTTGTATTTGAAATTGTCCAGACAGAAATTCCCAATACCAAAACAAAATTACAGTGGGGGTTAGGTCTGAGGTCAAATTTGGGTTCCTCTTCAGCAGCAATTCAAACACCATGCACTTGTGCACTACGTTTAGATTTGCAAATGCAACAGACAGAAGGAGTTATTTGGGTTATTTCAGGCTCATGGAGAGTTTGAAATTAATATTTCTTATCTGGTTTGAAAGCACTGTACATGTTATAATTAGAGGTGTGATATAAAGTCTCCATCCCTTCCAATTGGCATGGCATCTCTGTTAGCCCTTTATTAGCTGTGAAGTTTATATGAAAAATCTGCATTGTCCAAGGACACAAGGAAACTTCAAGTGACAGTAAAGGCAAGCAGGAAATTGACAGTACAAGGCAAGCAGGAATATTTGTAAATCCCTTTTTAAGAGTGACACCACTGGTGGCTATAGGTCATTCTGCTTTCTAAGTTCCTCACCTTTCTTCCCCAGGACCTTAGATGCAAAAATCACAAACTAAACTAATCCCTTCTCAAATAGTATTAAAAAGTTCAGTTCTAGTGTTTCCTTTCATTTCTTGTGTTTTCTTGGTAATCCAAAAGAGACATGCAAGAGTTATTGTGTGTTGAGGGGCAGCAGGGGTAGAAATTTCCTTTTTATCATATTTTTATGATAAATTTAATTTGCACATGCACATACTGGAGTGGATCACAGAGAGGCAATAAGAGCTTTCTGGGCTCATCTGAGGGCTCTGGCAGCTCAGGGTTTCACCTCTGAGTTCTCTCAGCAGCACTTATTAGATTATTTCTGCTAAATACTTTGCAGCATTCAGCTCTCACTTAGAGCCTGGCACTACTTGTCCCTTAGCTGTTGCCTGAGGATTCAGCCCTGAAGTGTATTATTTTTCCCCAGATCTATTGTTTGCTGCTGGCACAGGCAAGTTCCAAAGGCAGGACACCAGCATGGAAAAAAACTGCAGGCACTTCTACGCTGAGGTCTTAATGCCAAGTAGACAGATCTCTGCAGCTTACTCTCTTATGCTATTTCTTCCACGAATTTAGGGAATACAAATTTTTTGCTGAAGAACAGGTCTATTTTGTGTATCAGAAATATCTGTCACACTAATGTTAAAGTGGAGCTGCAGATCACTTGGTTACAGCTAGAGTCCCTTAGCTTACCATCATGAAAAAAATCTTGGTAGGACAGAGGGCCCCTAAGGCTGTGCAAAAGCAGTCATAAACATTAGTCTTAGATGAGAATAGCAGAGAAATTCCAGACAAACATTCTGGCTAAGATCGGACCACACATGTATTTTCTGATAGCGCAAGAGACTCTCTCTCAGAAGCTGTGATTGCAAGATTACAGCTGGATATTGCTGACAGCATCTTAGGCTTTTTTTCTTCCTTCTACAATCATTGCTAAATATGAGAAAAAATCTTCCCCATTGTCCATAATTTGAGGCAAATGGAATGGGAATAAAACAAATTAAGCAGAAAACCACAGTGCTCCTAGGGGTAGGAGGCCCCTGTTCCAGTAACACACTGTTTATTTGCTCCATTTACAACAACCCTCCTGCTCTGGCTCTGAAGTATTCATCTATTTTTCCCAAGTTTCTCAACACTTATACTGAAAAATTCCAACTAATCCCTCAACACCCCAGGCCCCTGAGTCACTGGTAGTCCATGCAATGAACTTTTACAGGCATGTCAGCAAGAGCTGAGGGCTGACAACTTCATGACTGTTCTTCCTGTGGTCCAAACTAGCCCAGTGACTGCTCAAATACATTTACCTAGCCCTGTGACTCACTAATTAGTCCCACTGTGGTCATACTTGCTTTTAATATTTCAGACAACTTACCCATCAATGTATACTCTGCAATTACACTCCTAATTGAAACCCAGATTTCTGTGGGCTCACATTTCACCAAAACTGAGTGCCATGCTAATATATCGACTCCTCAGGAGCAGGCAGAGGTTTCCTTCACAGTCACAGAGCTGGGACCAGCTGTCACTTCTCAGTGATTAGAGTTCTTTCACTGGAAGCAATGCAAAAATAATGGTCAGTGCCTCATCTTGCAGGGCAGCAGGACCACTTGCATACACCATCTTGTTTGTCTGAGACTCTTAGGAAAGCATAATTCATGTGTTATCCAAGTTAAGGTGAAATATGGACTTGGTTTGCTGGGTCTGCACTAGCTGTGTGAGGCTCTGTCCTCCAGAAAGCCTTGTGAGTTTAACTTCATAGAATCACAGAATAGAATCACAGAGTTGTTAAGGCTGGAAGAGACCTGAAGATACTCAGTGTCATTTTGGATTTTTTTGTGTTCTTTCTTTATGTACAGACTCATATGAATGTCTCACAGGTTTCTGGGCAGTGCTAAACAAAGGGAAATTCCATTAATGTGCAATTATCTTTGTTGAAAAAAAAAAAATCAAGCTCTGAACTGCTCTCTTCTGTAAGATCTTTAGAAAATTTACCGTTGTGGATTTATAATAAAATGGATAGGCAATATCTTTGAGAAAGCTGAGTTTGCCTTTAGGGAGGAATTAGACAATCTAAAAATTCCTCTCTGAAATGTCTCTTTTGTTGAGCAATTGAAGCTGCCATAATTAAGCAGTGTTTTGTTCTGCCACAGGTTTGTTTGCATTTGAGAAAATGCAATGGAACAATTAAAATTTAATAATATGGTAAACAAGATCTTAATAATTTATTCACAGCAAACAAAATGAATGTTGATAATCACTTTTTTGAGACAAGAATTAAAAACTGACTTCTAAGACTGTATAGAAATTTTGTTCTTTTATTTGGAACAAAATTTGATTGGATCCATCATCAAAGAAGAAAATACAAGTATATTTACTTAGGGACAAAAGTACATGAAAAGTATGAACTCATTTGAAATAAGATAAACTTGAATAATACAGAAATCATGAAGTGGAAAATGCTGATTTCTAAGTATGATATGCCAACTTTTCCCCTAAAGTAATTTTATATATGGGTACTCTGATGTGTAGTTATGCATTTCTTTATACTTTCAAAGCATTTCTTTATACTTTTAATGAAAATCATAGAGAACCTATTTTTTTTGTTGTTGCTATTAACAGTAGTGGGACCTATAAGATTAGCCTCAATAGTGCATGACCAAGATTATTATTATCATTATTTGTTACAGCAGTACCTATAAACTCTAGATAAATAAATAGATCAGAATCACATTGTAGCTATGTAGAAAGGGCTTACAAGTTAACAGAATATTTTGTTATTCTAGAAAACACTTTTCCCAACAATACGTATTTAGGTTTTTTCTCTGGAATAAACTGAAATCAGTCAAATGGTACATCTTCCATTCATTTATTTTCCTCTATATTTATTAAAATATAGATTAATATTCTAAATACAGAGAAAGAGTTTTGTGTGATTTGCAGCTCAAATTAATATGCTCAGAAATCATACTCATGGTTCATGGGTGGTTGCTTAACTCTAGAAGTCCTGGGTTCAGGTGATTCCTGGGCCAAAAGCAGGAAAGAAAATCTTTTTGGCCATTTTTAAAAATAGAAGAATACCACCAGAATGCCTTGCTGAAAAGCGATAGGAACAATACTTCAGAACATTGCATAATCCTGCCTTCCACATCCAAGAGTCCAATGCTCTAAATTTAAAGTATAACCATGGGTTTGAGGGGATGTCTAGTCCAACAGAGTAGAATTATTGCTGCAATGCTAGGGAATGGAACAGAAACAACTACCAAACCCATAAAATGCAGATAGATTCAAAACAATATGTGGACTATCTGAGGTTTAATGTCTCCTGCAACCTATGGAGAATGTGATGCCATGTAGGACCAGGTCCTGTGTCATACTTGGACTGAACCGAAAAGCAGCTTTCAAGCAGCACAGCAGAACCCCAAGGAACTTAAAAAATAGATCAATGCACACAGTGTTTTGTAACTGAAGGGCTCAGATTGTCTTTCATACAACCTGAATGATGTATTGTTTATTTTTGTGGAACCAAATACAATAAGAAAGTAGAAAAACTGAGGCCCACAGCACTATTCCAACAAATTAAAAAATGGATCTCAAATTTCAGGAATATTTTCTGTTCATGTAGCAGGCTGTAATGCTATGTGAGATCCACAGCAATTTACCAAGTCATTCATGTAAATATTCATCTAAATGGTAGTCTTGTTCTTTCCATATCCTGTGTTTCTTCCCTTTCTGTCCTGTCCCAGTCCTCCAACTTGGCATTAATCTGAAGAGAATAAAAAAAAAATTAATCTCCTCGTTTCTTCTGATTGCCCAACTGCACAAAGGTTAATGTTGACTATTTCAGTGCAATTTGTCTCTTTTTAGAGTGATAACTGAAAGCCTAGGGCTTGGATCTGCAAAAACCTGCTAAGTGCGCTACTGAGGCAATGTATGGGAATGGTATGAAGGATAAAGATATCAGGGCAAATCTTAGAGAAGTTGAATGAAACACCAAGCTGCTGACAAATTTGAAGTCTGCCAGGCTCCTCTGGCCACTGTTGAACCAGATCTCCATCATTGTTGCAGTAAGAGAAAAGAACCTCTGACATGCATTATATATATATGACAAATGACACTTAAGTGGTTCAGTATGTCCAGAAAAGTGTTAAAACAGAGCAGTTTTTGGCTTTGGTTGGGGAAAATGGGTTAAAGATCCATTCTCCACCAGTAGAGCTTAAGTAATTTGAGGGCCAGATAAGAAATGGGGGAAGCAGGGGGGTCACCACTCCACCATTCCTCTGGGCATGGTGTGAACTCCCTGCAGCTGAGAATGAAGAGAGCTTCTGTGAGCCTCTACACACACATAGTATAGGTGTGATGTCGACACACCAGGCTGGAAGAGATACCTGCTGTGGTTACCAGAAACAGTAACTTTGAAATTTAAGAACATAAATTTGGTCTTCAGGCCTAATAAAATGTATAGTAAAAAAGCTTTTCTGAAGTCTCCAAAATCTTGAAGTAGCCAGCACAGTAGCTGGAATGAACTCACTGAAGTAGTCTGTTTGTGTTTCACTGCAAAATCCATGGCTCAGCCTACAGTACAAGTCTGATAATATCAGACATGTAGTGTTAACTGCCTGAGACAGCTAAAGCTCATTAACTAACGTAGAGGTTTTTTATTATTGCTGCAAAGTCCATAAATGAAAAGATCCAGTCATCCATTAAGTACACAGCATAAATCATTTGTACCTGCAGACTGTGTCTTTTGCAAAGCAAGAAGTCATGTGTACCAGCAATAAACAGCAAAAACCCAACAAAAACTCACTAAGAACCCAGTCATCTTGGCAGGTTTTATGCTTCCTCATCCTTCACCACTAACTCTTGTACTTTATTCTACAAAAGTTTCTCATTTTTGGCTCTTTGTTATCAGTGAGCAAAAATGCCTCCTACAGATGAACAGATATATTTTTTTTCTCCATCTGTTGAGGCATTTTCTTTGCTGTGCTCTGGAAATTTGCCAGAAGGGAAGGAGATAACACTTCTGAACACAGGATGGATGGCAGACATAAATCCGATGAAAAGATGGACTACAGCAGCTGACTGATGATTTCACAAAGGCTGTTTTGTTGATTCTCACTGAACCTGAGGTTTTCTTCTTCAATTTGTGTCAGTGAGAACAAGGATGTTCAAATCACTCACTGGAAGAAGTGCAGGGTATTTTTTAATTACATGACTTTTGTCTATCTTGGATTTTTGGCACTCCAATTTAATGAAGCAAAACCTTACCCTTACAGGTGGGAATTCACTGGGGAGGTGAGAAAGTGCTACGCAAGGGACCTGCCTATACTTCCTAGCAACAGCCAATTGTATTTTCACTTTTTCACTGTGTGTGAATTACACAGCTAAAGAACAAGATATCAAGAGAAATGGTCTTTGAAAGCCACTCAATGTTTAGGGGTTCAGGTGGCCTTTGGAAAAAAACCAAACAGCTTGCTTCAATCAGGGCATCTTGAAAGGCTAAAGTTACCTTGCTTTAAAATACAGGAATAGCAGAAGACATATTAATGATTTCAACCTATGTAGCATTCTTTCATTGAATGTTTGCATTATCCTTTCCAAAGCCTCACCAAGCCCAAACTGGTGATTGACTCTTTCGCGTAAAATATCCATTCAAGCAGCAAAACTCTTTTGGCCCAAGAGAGGTTTTGATATATGCCTTCAGCATTAATTATATGCCTTTGCTCTAAAGACCATACACAGGTACGTGTCCAACATGATGGAATTCATTGTGTAGTGGCTGCTATAGCTGGATGATGCTCTCGGTTTACTGGCCTGAGGATAAATCCACCTCCCAATGCCTAGTGGGAGTCAATGGGAAGGCTCTCACTCTATCAGAGGTTTATGGATTAGGTCCCTCCTGCGCAATTAAAAGTAGCTCCTTTACAGAGAAAAAGAGAAAGAAGAAAACAAGCTCTAAAGCCAGTTAAGGATTCTCCTCACTTTTTTCTGAGGGCTGCTTTAGGCATTGTATTGAACAAGTATATACAAACAGCCTCTCAGCCTCTTGTGAATTACAATTGTTATATGTTTCCTTTGAAATAAATACTTGGCTCTTTGCCCTAAATAATACAGAAGTTGTTTATTTTCTTTTTTTTTTCTTTCTTTTTTTTTTTATGATTTTCCATTAAATTACAAGCAGAACATTAAGTTTAAACACTGGCTTTCTTCCCTAAGTAATGGAATGATCTATTAATGTCTAGGTTGGTGTGTCTCAGTCAGACTTTTTTTTCTCCCATTCTCTTCATTTATGTTATGTTTAAACAAGGTTCTTTTGGGTTTTTTTAAATGTGCTTAGCTTGGACAAATAAATATCTCCCACCCTTACTTAGCAATTTATGAGAAAAATATTTGGATATAGTGGATATTTTACTATCCACTCACAAGTGTTCAGTGAGGCTACTTATCATTTTGCAGTTATCTTTGTGCTCTATGTTCCTGTTAGTATACAATATTGAAAGGACTTCCTATAGGACTTCCTACTTTACATGTAGGAAGATAGAGATCAAATAATTAAACAGCAGAATGACAACAGGAACACACATCAGTCTAACTAGATGAGCAACGATGATGATTTACTAGCACAAGCTGTAAACTCAAGTCCTCTTGTAGTAGGTACATTGAGTTGCATTGATACCTCTTTTACAGTTTGCTTATGACAACATTGCAAACCTAGCATGGCAACCTGAAGAAGACAGGTCCTTCTATCTAGCAGCTCCCACTTCATTTCAGTAGCTGCAGTGACTTCTGTGGTGTGGCAAACATCAAACTAGCCCCTGAGGAGGGGCAGGGACAAGTATCACAGAATCATAGAACCATGGAATCATAGAATGGCTGGGGTTGGAAGGGACCTTAATAATCATCTAGTTTTAAACCCTCTGCCATAGGCAGGGACACCTTCCGCCAGACAGGTTGCTCAGAGCTTCATCCAACCTGGCCTTGAACACTTCCAAGGATGGGGGATCCACAGCTTCTCTGGGCAATCTGTTCCAGTGTTTACTACTGTCACAGTACTGAATTTCTTACCATCTAGTCTAAATCTACCGTCTTTCAGTTTAAAGCCATTTCCCCTTTTCCTGTCACAACATGCTCTAAGCATCCCAATAATAGATTTCACATCCTTCTCCCAGATGTGCCAGGGAGTTTCTATTCTGTGCAAGCCTTTGTCTGCCAACACCACTACTGACCACATCAGGTCTTCACCTGTTGACGTCTGGTTTATCTGATTCCACAAGGTCATCTCCACAGACCCATGTTCTCCCTTATTTGACATGCTAGCTATTCTTACCTGTTACTGTTTCTTGACCTTCAGCATGTTTTATATTCTCACTATGAGGCTTGCATTATTTTCAAATATTTCTTTCATATAAACAGCTCAGGATTATCTTCCAAAAGAAGGTGAGGATGAAAGATGAGCAGATGTGAGAATTATAGAAATGGAATCCAAATCTTAGAAATCTAATGCTTCCTGGAAATGTTTTCATCAAGGAAAAGAGCAGGCCTGATTTCCTTTTTTTTTTTTTTTTTTGTAGAGCCTGTGACAGAACATACACACTGTGGGAATTTGCTCAAAAACTTAACAGTGTAGTATATTCTCCATAAGAAAAAAGTCAGGTAGATTAGTGAAAAAGAATTAGAGTGTTTTTACATTTTTCACACAGTAAGTACATGAAATTTTGACAGAATATCTAATATCTGCCCTGGGATATATCAAGTCTCTGCATTGCTTGTAGCTCATGAACTGCTCCCTGGTCTTCTGCTTTATCTAAATCCAGGTAGAAGATTTAGACAAAGAGTCTCCTTGAAAGTGTCAAAAAAACCCCTTTATTCAAAGCAAATACATTTCTAATTTCCTTCCTTCCTTCCTTCCTTCCTTCCTTCCTTCCTTCCTTCCTTCCTTTTTTCCACAATTAAATTTTTAATAGAACATTGCTGGGGAATACAACGACAACAACAACAAAAAAACAAACCAAAAGAAAAAGAACCCTCCCACCCCAAAACCACAAATCAATCTGAAATCATAGAAGAATCAGGTCTGAAAAGCAGTTTTCTGCAGTCTTTTAACACAACAGAAAGGCTAGGTGTTATAACTTGTGGTACAAACCACCCCTCCAAGAAATTGCATTAAAATCCACCAAACTAGCCACAAGGAACAGGCTATGTTAAAGATTAGTTTGAGCCTTAAATATTAAAAAAGTATATGCTAATTTTAAGCTCTTTAATAATAGATTTTTCTCTCATCAGATGTATTCTTGCAACATATGATGTAAACCTGCCCTTCTATAGTGGGATTCTTCCACTGGGAACAAAAATCATGCACCTGGTAAAAACAGCCATAAAAAGTCTTCAATAATTGCTCTTTCAACTTGATCAACTCCTAATTTTTTAATTTAAAGGCTTAAATTTTTAATTTAAATTCTTATGAGAAGTCCTTTATTCTTTTTTTAAAGGAACTTCTTATATAGCTTCTAAATGATATCACTAAGCTAGGTTCTAATACCCTGATGCAGTAGTGAATTCATCAGTGTTTTGATTCCAATTTTATACAATAATTTTCTTTCAATCAATGTATCATCCACCCCTGATTTAGCTAGATACAACAGTACAATGACCCCAGTAAGTGAGAAGTTAATAAGTTTTTGGTTTTGTTGTTTTTTTTTTTTTTCTGGGCTGTCTGGTAGAGGGAATGGTGTCTGATTTTCCTGTCCTCTCAATTTACATAAGTGTCAGCCTGGCCAAGAAGAGCTGATCTTGAGCAAAGCTGGGAGTAGTAGTACCATCATCTAAACTTCCCTACATAAGACTGAGGCAGTCTTCATTACTGAGACAGTGTGCACTTTTTTAAGCAAATCAAGAATTACAAAGATGCATGAAGATTTATTTTAGTGAGAAGTTTTTAGAGACTTAAAAGTCCTCAATCACACAGCAGTTGTAGTACCATTCTGGATTGGGATGCTGTGGCTGAAGCTAGGTTAGATATCTGAGGTGACATTTTATGTCACCATCCAGCCTAATTACTGAATTATTAGAGGTGTTTTGTATTAAGGATTTAAAGATGGGTTACTTTTCAAGTCACTATCTGCCCCAGGACTCCTGTGGTCACCTCATTTTTCAAGGTTTGGCATTTCCTTCCCTTAAGTTGCTTCTCCAAATATAAGACTTATCCTACCTTCTCTACCAGCTGTAATCAGCACCAGGTCAAAGCAATTAATTATCTTCAAAGAGTTGTAGCTGCACAGACCCATATGGCTGCTTCCCATATGACTCTGTAAGCTAATTAAACTTGACTTTATTTTGCCCTCTTCCATTTTCCTCTACCTGAGGAATCAGTTCTCCACTGCCTCAAACTCTACCCCCACATTCAACTCTTTTGAAGTCAACTTCTTGCCACTAGGAAGTTTTCCTATGTATTAAACTTAATTCTTCCATATATTTAATTCAATTACATAGTTTTAATTGTGTGATTTTACATCTCCTTAAGAAGGAGGTTCTGGCACAGGTATAAGTTTATAGCCATGTAGATTTAAAGGGAACACTGTGAACATCTTAGTAGAGAAGAAGTCTACATTTATTAATGCCATGTTGAGGAGCTGGGTTTAGGACAGAGAAACCAAGGCAGTTTTCCAGGATCTTAGATCCTGGGGTCAGCAGGCCAAGTCATATGGCAAAGAGAATTATCCAATCTAGAAAAAGTTTCTGCTTGGGGAAAACACATTTCTATTGCAGTTATTTGTATGGCTTTAAGCTGAAGGGGGTAGAATTAAGTGGGATATTAGGAAGAAACCTTTACTGTGAGGCTGGTGAAGCACTGGAACAGGTTTGCCAAGAAAAGTTCTGGACGTCCCATCCTTGAAAGTGTTCCCTGCCAGGTTGCATGGGGCTTTGAGCAACCTGGTCTAGTGGGAAGGTATCCCTGCCCATGGCAGGGGGTTGGAATGAGATGGTCTTTAAGGTGCGTTTCAAGCCAAACCATTCTTGGATTCTATGAAACTTATTTAATTTGTTTTTGGTATATGGTTGTTTAGAAAGCAAAAGCTGAAAAATATCTTATTTCATTCTTATGACATCTTACTGTGGGATTGACCCTTATACTGTATTTTTCCGGTTCTTTGTACATTTTAGTTTTAAATACCATGATGAAAGGTCACAATTCAGGAGATTTCTCAGAATATGAAGTTTTCCTTTAGGTCAGTTTAACAAAAAAGGTAACAATCCCACTCTTTGTGTGGCCTCTTCCCCACATACTTTTACTGCCCTATTTCTGTCCTCTAGTGCTAAATCCCACACTGCAGCCAATGGGTTATTACAGGACTACAGACCTATTGTAAGAGTCAGTCCTGTGATATCTAGGCATTTTCTAGAGTAGACTTGGGTCTAAAAAATGCAGATTTGATTCAGTGGTGGGTAGATAAACTTAAGACAGACTTTTGAGGAAGAAAAAAAGCATTTTATTTGATCTGTCACAAGGCCTTTTATTTCAAAATCTCTTTACCTTTTCTCAAAATCTCTTTCAAAAAGGGAACTGAATTTTAGCAAGAAACACTTCTTTGAGCTGGAAAGTAAAAATATATTCTGTTAATGTTGAAAAAGTAAAGCAAATAAATTTTTTGAGCTTTTTACTCTGGGTGAAGTTAGATTGTAACAGAAATGGGTAAGTAAATTTGGTCATGTTCTGACCATCCTGAGTCAGCACCCTACAGAAAAAAATATTGCCTGCCACTTCTGCAGATACTGTTTTGGTTATAATCCATTGATAATGTTATAATAATATAGGAGTTTTTAATTCACTTTGAATATAAGCCATTCCCTGTAGCACTATCCATCCTGTTCTCAAAAATATTAGCCACTAGAGACAGATCCAACAGGATCAATGGGTTTGAATTTACCTCTTCCCAGTATCTATTTAATTCATGGCTTTTTCTTCCCTTCCACCACCACCACCACACAAAGAAACCCCAAAAAACAAAAAAAAAAAAAAAAAAAAAA
>VWZU01017909.1:1033321-1063504 GCA_013397095.1 Sterrhoptilus dennistouni | reverse complement strand
AAATTTGTTATTAAAATCATAGAATGGTTTTCATTGAAAGACACTCTACAGATCATCTAATTCCAACCCCCTGCCATAAGCAGGGACAACTTCCTGCTTGACCAGGTTGCTCAGAGCCCCATTCAACCTGACCTCGAGCAATTCCATTTTTAAAGCAGCCATAGCTCCTCTGAGCAGCATATCCAGCATATTTCTTTCTGTAATAAAGACAGTGGGAAGTGAAATAATATCGTTTTTGTATGAGGTATGAAATAGTTAACATTCTGAAGCCAAGATCATCACTTGAATCCCAATACACCTCCCATTTATTCCATCTGCTGAAGAAGGATGTGATATCATCAGGCATCAAGCAGGAGGGTTTTATCTATGCCCATAAAAATACTTGCATGAGTTCCCTTAGCTAAATGTTAATTAAAACACAGGCTTTGCAAGAAGTGGCCTGGGAAGCCCAGGGGTTTTTCTCTGCCTTTGCTATGTCAGGACTCCCCATACATGAAGTGCTGAAAAAAGTTTGCTGTGGCTTAGAGACGCAGGATAAGTGGCCAGTAGACCTGATTCCGATTTTATCTGTGCGGCAGAGAGCTTGTCCAAAATATTTTCTTCTGCTTCAGGCTCCCCAAGCACAAAACTTCTCTGATAGCATCTGCGTGCTCACCAAAGAGCACTTGCTGTGAGGCCTAATTAAGAGAAATGTAAAGTCTTCTTGAAATCCTTGGGCAAACAATACATAAAAATATAACAATTGAGTTTATACACAGAAAAAATACCATTTTAGACAACTCCACAGGGAATTTCCTGAGTAAAAATGGCTATACTTTCCTTAAGCTGACAAAATATGAACTATTCTGTATACTTTCTATAAAGCAGCAAACAAGCAAATAATCTTGAGTGAATGAATTACAGAATCATTAAGTTTGGAAAAGAGCTCCAATTCCAGATTTTGGCCAGATACCATGCCCATTTAAAGCAAATCAAAAAGTGTCATGCCTACTTATTTTTTTAACACCTTCAGGGATGGTGACTCCACTACTTCCCTGGGGAACCTGTTCTGAAGCTTAACCACTCTTTCATTGCAAAAGAATTTTTAATTGGTGCCAGAAAGCACCTAGCAGGAAACATTCAGTAAGTATGGTCATTTCTTTTTTTCATGAATTTTCATTAATTTCTTGTTTGTTTTATTTATTAGTGGAAGGATCCAGAAAGAAGACAATTTCTTTATAAGTATCCATAATAGGTTTAATTCTCTTTCATTTAGTGAGTTGACAAGATGATTTCGAACAGAATGATTTCAGGGTATGCATGTGCGAGCTGGCAGTTTTCTTCCTACATGGTCTCCCATATAGATAGAATTATAGAACCCATAATGTGTATAATAGGGCAAAAACACTGTGCAAAGAATCTTTAAGTCTTACAGGCTGGGTATTTCCTAACCCCACCATTATTTTTAAAAATTGCTTCTGAAACCTTCAAGTGACTCAAAGCCCCATTTAGAAGATTGTATCCAACCTTATTAAAAACGTACACAGTTAATTATGCCGTGCATAATTTACATAACAGAACAGTGTCACCACAGCAGATCAAGCCAAATTAGTGTAAAGAAACAGTACCAAACCTTCTGGCTTAATGAATTTTGTTCATGACATGAAAAAGTGTTGTCTTCCCTCTGCCTTGCCCTCGTGTATATAATTGACCATAACATTGCATGGTTAATTATTTGAACATTTAATCTCAACATGAAAAAATACAGAATGCATTACCACTTTCTTTTGTCAAAAGTTTTTATAATTAATATAGAGGGATTAAAATAACTGATTATAGCTTACATTGCCATAGAGCTGTTGATACAAACCGTGAGATCATTACTTCGAGTCACACAAGTCCCTTCTTATCCAACTCTGTTTTATGATTCTTAGTATGCTCTGGCAGCTCACATGTCTTCTTACATTGAGCAAAATTTCTCCTTTCCTGTTTTCACCTAATTTGACACTTGCAGTACTTCATTTCAGAACACCTTAATGTGCCAGCAGAATGTGTGTCCTGGGAGATAAATTTTCAGTCTTAGGTTTAGGGGACTGTGAGTTGAAATTTTAAAAGGTTTTCTTTATTACATATTCTGTGTGCTTAATTCCCTCTCACTGGAATATGGATGGCTACATGCACGCCACATAATTATCTTTATTTCCTATAAACAGACTGCATTTGACTTGAACATTTCAGCTTTTTTTATGTCTGGCAAAGAAACAAAACCTATAGTAAATTAAGCCTGATTTCCATGAAGCTCTGTGTACATTCAAAGCTTGGTATGTGTTTTGTGTGAAGTTTATAATCTTTATACAAAATGTTTAATTAACCTATTTCAGAACATTTGTAATATGTTTCCATTGAATTCCTGAGACTGTGCGGGCACCCACTGCTGGCTAATTTACAAGAATATGTTTGCTTCTACTTCCCAAAATGTTGTGTGTAACCTAGTGGATGACCCTAGATACAGATGATGTCATTGCTAATTTTGTTATTGGTATCTACACCAAATTTTTTTTTTTTAAATTTTGTTCTCTTTTTTTCTTTTCTTCACATTTATTCAACACAGGGAGCTGAAAGATCTGCTTTGCTGTTGAATTTTTTTGTGCAACACAACAGTTAACAATGTAAAGCATTTGTACTGTTACCAGACTGAAGGTTTCTTCTGATTTATAGAAACATAGAGATATTTAGGTTGGAAAAGACCTCTAAAATCATTGAGTATAACCATAAACCTAACCTTTTAATGGCTATCCTTGCTGTGCCTCAATGGCCACCTCACAGCCAGCAGTAGTTGTAGGAATCTTTTTTACAAGCTGTGTCCTCCCAGATTGGCTCAAAACAGGTTTTTCAATATGTTCCCCCAAATGACCCCATGTTGTGCTAGGGGAAGTTTAGACTAGATATTAGGAAAGAAATTCTTCACTGAACGGGTTTTCACTCATTGGAATAGGCTGCCCAGGAAAGTGGTGTAATTGCCATCCATACCTGGAAGGTGTGTGGATGTGACACCTGAGGACATAGTTTATTAATCCACACTGTGGGCCTGGGTTAATGGATGGACTCAATAATCTTGGAAATATTTTACCAATCTTAAAGATTTTTTGTTATTTAATTCTATTATTCCTTGATTCTATGGTCTTCATTCTTGACTTTCCAGAGGTAAGAGACATAGAGCCAGGAAGAAAACACTCTTTTCTTTCCCACCTTTGTGGATTTTTGTGCTAAGAGGAAGAACTTCCTAGAGGGGTATTTATGGAGGAAAATGCCTGTTTGTTTACAAAGTATGGGTGATCAGGAAAACAAAGACTAAATATATGAAGGAGTGAACAGATGCTATGAAGGAAGTCTGTGTTCAGGTCCAACCGTGTTGACGGGATACAGGGAAAGTAGGGAAAGAAGTGATTGATATGGCATGACTAAGGACAAGCTTCATAAAGCAGTGTCCAATTTCCAATTGAAACACAAAACTAGGCCCATATTTGGCCCTTTTTATGAAATTTATTTCTGCAGAACTTCCCCTGTACCAGGAAGTCATAAACTCACAAAACTCTTAATCTTAGTAGTTACCTCTACTTCTTGAAGACCAGGGGAGATGAGTAGAGTGGAAAAGAAAAAAAGCCAGCGTGCAAGCTTATAGAAAACAGTTAGGAAAGGGATAGAAGTTATGAGAGACAGAAATTCAACTGACGCCAAAAATTCAGGATCATGTCCTTTTTCAGCATAATATCTCACCTGTATTTCTCTACTCTGGGAAGGGTTTCCTTACTTTTTGGATAAGATTTAAAACCAAGGGCATGATATATCGACACAGCTGCAAGGAAAGGTTTTTGTATTATGGATAAGTTCCAAAATACCTGACAGTGACACTGTCCTTTAGACTGGCTGCAGGATAACTCTTAGGTCAGCATTTTCAGGGAAGATGTGAACAAGAAGTTTGTGTGTACCTGCTTTGACCTCTCCATGAGAAAGACAAAATGTGTTGCTAAGGATTAAGGTTACCCATAACAGGGTGCAAAGGCACCATTGGCAACTATTCCTAGTATGGGCTTTTCATAGGAGAAAGTTTAAAATGCCTGCATGTGAAAGTAAATCTTGACAGCACAAGCCTTGGTAGGTTGTGAGTGGTGAAGAGCCTTTTGTGAATTAGATTGGCCTTAATGCCTCTTTTTAGTGACCACAGGTGTCACTCTGGACACGTTGTCACACTGACGATGGAGTCCATTGACTCTCACATGTATCGATCCCTATGGAATAGGGATAACCTGTTTTATCACTAATAAGCTATTTAAAAATCATAAAAATGGGCAAAAATATTCTTATGATATCAAACAGCTACAGAGGAAGAAGCTGACCACTGCTCCATGGTCACCAAGGTAACAACATGCTGATGTTTCTTACAAGTTATTTCAACAGGTGAAAGAGAGAGGAGAGGAAGAAATAAAATGGTTGTTATTCCTGTATGTTTTGAGACATTTCATCAAGAGCAATGTTGAATGCCCTACAGACATCTTCTTTCCATCCCAGAAGGCTCCACTTTATATGACTGACTTTCCACCAGTGCTCAGATGATGGGATAGTCTTTACCAGATTTTATCCTGTTATCAGGAAGTTATTTCTCTTTAAATTTCCCTAGCCTGCTACACATCCCTCAACATAATATCTTTTATATATTTAAATATATTAATATAATCTGTAATATCTATAAATGCTGACATAATACAGCATATCTATAAATTTTTTTTAAATTTTTTTTTCTTTTGTTTTCTTCAATCCTTGTAACTTGGACCTTGTAATCCTTGTAATAAGGACCTTCCCTGACTTCTACTGCCACAAGCAGCAGTGGGGAGCAGTGCTACAGCACTGGCACTGAGTTCACACCTAAGATGCTGTGTTTGCAAATCTATCTTGCCTCCCTTCCCCACAATTGCAATCTGCCAAAGGAAATAGCCTGATATTACTTGAAAAATGCTTAGTCTGGAACCACGTGCAGATTTTTGGTTGCTGGTTCTGAGTACAAGGCAAAACAGGAGAGGATTATGCAGCTGAATGAGCAGTAGTGATAAGAGAAATTCAGGGAAAAAAACCGCCTTATTCCTGGAAAGCCAGGCAACATCTGAGGCTGAAAACAGATCACTGCTATGACACTCTCACCGAGCAGGGAGTAACAACTGACAGTAACTACCTGGGTCTGCTGTTCCTCACTGCTAATACACTCTTCCATGTCAATTTGACACAGCATAATCTTTAGCTGCAGCAGTCTGCATAAATATGGTAGTGGCATGAAAAAAATTCTGGTATGGATGTTTGAATGGGAGGAACAGAAACAGAGCCCATTTGTGCACTCCCTGACACATGGCCCAAAGAATAGAGTAACCGAAGGACTCTCTGCAACTTGATTGCACTTTCCTTCTTGGAGAAAAATGAACACATGGTCACAGGAGGTAGATGACGTGAGCCTTCTACTGAGGATACCCTCACCTACTGCTTGCTCATAAAGCCCCAGCCAAGCATCTGACCACAGGATTGAGCTCTTCAGGCATCCAGGAGCATCTGCAGTATGGTGTTAGCCTGTGCATTTTAGCAGTTCAGAGCCCCGATCACATACTTAATATTTGGCTTGAGAGACAAAATGCTGTTACCTTTCCTGTATTGGGGTTGACAGCTGCATCTATAAAACTGCCCAGACAACTGATTCAGTGAAGTGATTTAATCATCTGGGCCACAGTCAACAGCAGGCAGGGACAATTCATGCAGAGGCCTTGACCAGCCCTTTAAAAAACCATATAAACACCAGAGCCTCAATGGAACTGTCTGAATCTGGTCCACCTTGGAAAACCCATGAGAACTTTCTAACTCTTTTCTTGTGAGCTTCAAAAAAACTATTCTGTTTGGATAGGGTGGCCCAGAGTCTTCTAAAGAAATAAGGGTATTTTTACTTCTTTCTTTCTCTCTTTTACTTGGAAATATATCGTAGAATGTCTTGGGTTGGAAGGGGCCTTAAAAATCCTCAAGTTTCAACTCTCCTACTATGGGCAGAGACATCTTCCACTAGACCAGGTTACTCAAAGACCTATCCATCTTGGCTCTGAACATTCCCAGGGATGTGGCATCCACATTCTCTGGGCAACTTGTTCTAGTGCCTCACTGTGCTCTGAGTAAAGAACATTTTTCCTAATGTCTAATCTAAAGCCCCTTCTTTTACTTTAAAACAGATTTTCTTTGTCCTGTTGCATCCTTCCACATTCATGATTCTGTTATATTGCAAAGAATAATGGAGTTTTTTATGTTCCTGGCTTCCAGACAGTGGCTAAAACATGAGAAAGCTCATCAAATTTATATCACACAAAATTTAAAAAGAAAGCTGGGAGAAAATTTAAAGAAGTGAAGTACCAAAGCATAGACATTCAGGCAGGAAATTTGGATTTAGTCATAAGAAAAGTGCAATGAAGGAAGGACATTAAAATTCAGAAAACTGAATATTGCAATGAGTGTCTCGTGAAACACAAGTATCTATTATTTTGATGTGAAAATATATGTGATCTAGAAAGCACATTGGTGTTATTCTTAGTTTTGGATTGTGATGTATCTGATCTGAAGTGTGTGTTACTGATGTTATAAGTGTCCGACCTGTCTGGGTGATATGGTAGCTGGCAGGAGACAGCTAACATTTCTGGTCTAAAAGGAACTTGTGTTCATTTCATTATGTCCAGACTTTCGGTAGTTAGCAAACAAACCCTGACTCTGAGACAGCTGACGTTAAATTGCTATGACTCTTAAACTCCATTGCAGCTATCCAGAGAGCAATCCCTGTGATCTGATAAAGTTTGTATTTTTAGCACCTATTTTACCTTTGATTCTTCTCAAAATGCAATTTTGCAATTGCAATTGAGCAATTCCTTGCACCCTGGTTTTGTATCACTGGTGAGCACCAAGCATTTTCATTGTGGGGGTAAAAAGTGAAAAAGATGCAAGGAGGGTCCCAGAGACCCCCACACCAAAGCTTCATTGTAGAAACTGAAGGGCGATAACCAATATCCAGCAGGGAGCTCAGGAAGGATGCAGAGAGATCCTAGTCAGACCATAAGCCAGCACCAAAAGGCTTTGGAGAGTGTCGGTTGCCCAAAATAATGATCTTAGGAGCCATAAGCAAAACCCCAAATGCACTGTTGGAAACCAAGTCAGCTTTGGCCTGCCTTCCCCCAGGAATGGATCCCTGGTAACTTGTCTTTACATAGGTTTTGAAACATAAGTGCTTTTCTTCTTATAAAATAAACCCAAGCTTTCAGTTACTGGTCTGCAGACACACAAGGTTGTAAGTAATGAAACAGTCGAAGCAGAGAGCCTGCTTTATCTTGTCCAGATTCCTTCTGTGCATCATAATTATTTATGTATTTATTTATTAATTTATTTAGATTTTTGGAAAGACCCTCATGAACAAAAAGGTGCATATTTGAGTTTTCTGATTCTTTCCATTTCCCTTAAGACTCCATTTGAAGCCTGTATTTATTTTTCCCCACACAGCATTCCCACGTCTTCTCCATATGGCTGCCTATGGCACTCCAGGCACCACTGCTTGTGCAGTCTGTGGTTGACCGTGCAAGTATTCCTGTGCACAGCAGTGGCTCTGCAAAACTCAGTCTTTCCAGGTTTTATGTTCCCTGTCAGTTGGCTTCTGCCCACAGGTCCTCTGGCTTCATGACTGCCGAAACAGAAGAGGTTCAGATTTTGGTTGCTATGTCTTCCTGTTTTCTAGTTCAAGTAGAAGTAGATTTGGAAGGGTTTGCTAAAAACAACTTATCTTTTTTACTCAAATAAACATAACAGATAATCCATCAAACACCAGACATAGATAGTGTGACTGACTTCTACAAGCTTATGTTTCTCTACAGCCATTTTCTTTGAAAAGAGGCACAGCCACACTGAATGGCGACATCTAATTATTTTAAAGAGATGATTTCATATTCTTTCCTGTGGAAGCTTTCACTCATCTCACCTGGTTTGTGATTTAAAAGCACAGTCTAAGTAAATTTTAACTTTTTGACTCAGGTACAAATCTATAAGACTCATGAAAGAGCAAGACTTGGTAAGGATATGTTTTCAGAGATCTACAATGTATGCTGCAAGCACAAAATAAGGAATGGCACAGGGAAGGTAACATACATTGAAAAATGTCTTAGCAAATTAATTAAAAAAAAAAAAAGGAAGAAAATTCAGAAATGAAAAGTAGGCCAAAAAAAATGTGGTACAAGGATATGCAGCCTGTGAAATACATTGCCAGAAAAATAGCTTCGAGAACGCAGATAAAGCTGGGCTCCCTGGGTGGGGGCATGATTTACTCACCATCTAAATGAGTACTGGGACAAGACTGATCTGTGTGCACACCTCTCTTCTTTTTGGATACAAAACTTCTGCTTTAGGGTGTAATTTAAGCATTAGTTGTTAGAATAAAGGGAATTTTACGGTCAGAGTCTTCTGATATTTTTCTCAAAGCAGCATGTGTCTGAGATTTCCAGAGACTGCATTCTGGATATAATGAGACACTGGTCTGACCCAGGCAGAAATCTCTTTGTACCAAAAGTGATGTATTTATGCATGATTTCGTAATTATTCCTCTTCCTCACGCTGTAGATCCTGCCTTTGTTTTGACTGTGCTTGATAAGGTCTGCATACAGCCAGGCTTGTCCTGACTAGTGGCTTCTCTCCCCAGATGAGGAATTTCAGCACAGTTAACAAGGAGAGAGTAATGTTTTCAGAGAATCATAGAATGATTTGGGTTCAAAGGGATCTTAGAGGTCATCTAGGTTTAACCCCTACTGCCATGGGCAGAAATGCCACCCACTAGACCAAGTTGCTCAAATCTCCATCCAACCTGGCCTCGAACACTCCCAGGGATGTGGCATCCACAACCTCTCTGAGCATCCTGTTTAGTCCCTCTGAATAAAAAACTATATCCCAACATCTAGCCCAACTCTCTCCCCTTGTAGTTCAAAACCTTTCCTCCTTGTACTTATCATATCTTCTTATTCAAAAATCACTCCCAATCTTTTTGTAACCCCCCTTAGATTACTGAAAGGTCACAATGAGTTCTCCAATATATAGTTATCTCTCTCCATAACTGGCAGAAGTACAGCCAGTTCAAGATACATCTCAGACTAATCTCCAATCATTAGTTGTGTCTTACACAATCTAAGTAGTTTGTGACAGCAAGTAGACAGCACCTGACAAGACCTCTGCTGCTTGCTATAAACTTTACAGGACCGGAGTATCAAATCACTGGGAGGCTTATCAAGTCTCAGCAGACAGATGAGGCTTTGGCTTAGAAGTTTATTTGGTGCTGCTCATTCATTGTAAACAAAAGGTAAAGTCTTCCTTCAACATTTCTTTTCATTATTTTATTCAGTAATTGGCTCCAAAGTAATGCACTTACCCCCAGATGTTGACTCTCTTGTGTTTTAAGTGACAATTTGTTGTAAAATTTTTTTTAATCCTGTTGTGGATATCGTGGTATGTAAATACACTATGCTATGCCAACACTGTAATAGAGCTTAGGCCATTGACAAACAAATGCCCATGTGTTTGACTAACAGGCTTCAAGCTTTTGTCCCTTACTTTATTTGTCCCTCTGGAAAGTCCTATTATGTAAGAGCATTCAGTGTGTATCTGTGTTGAAACTGTGTGCAGCACAAGTGGTGTACCCCAGAATTCAGAAGTAAACTCTGGTGACATTTCAAGAGTGTTTCATACGGGTGAGAGAGTGAAATGAAGAAAATAAAGGAAGGTTAATAGAAACATAACCATAACAAAGGTTGAGACACGCAATTGAAGAGATTTTGATAAACATTTAAACAATAGTTTTTAAAAAGACTGAACGAATTTCTCATTTAATGGAATTGGTATTTTAGTGGTTATCAGGCAGGTAGAAACTAATTTGGATATATTGCTGCATATTTGAATTTAATATGGCATTTCATAGATTCATAGAACCACAGAATGAGTTTGAATTGGAAGGAATCTTAAAGATCATGTATTTCCAGCCATTCTGCCACGTGCAGGGATACCCTCTGCTAGAGTACATTAATCTAAAGTGTTGCCTAAAGCCATTGTATTTGCCCAAAAGCCTCTGTATTTGCCAGAAAGCCATCATTTACCCAAAATAAATTTTTATACCTAATATGATAAGTGTTTACAGAACCTGCAAAACTGAAAAGGGGAAGACATTGTCCCTTCCTTGAAGGGTTTATGGTCCCTGGATCTGCAGAGCACAGAGCACATATGATAGTTTTCAACATGTCCAATTACTTAGCACACCATGTTGATATCTTTAAATAGATTTTTTCATATGATAAGGCCTGAGTTACACCAACAAGGCAGATACTGTTGTGGCTTTATTTAAAAGCAAAAAAAAATTGGGGAAAAAAACCCGAAAAACTAAAAACCAAACAAACAACAGCACCAACAAAACCCACACCAAAGCCACAGAAATTAAAAGTTACAGAATTACTAGTTACAGCTGCCAAAACCCACTAGCAAAATAAGGTTAATCCCTGAGTTCAGAGTGACAGGTTGAATTTCAGGACAAACAAGCCCTCCTGTGTTCTTTGGCCCCAAAAAAAACCCCTGCAATGATGTTCAAAATAAACATTCCCAGCAAAGCTAAGTGCACGTTCCCTGCCCGTGCTAAGTCGGTGGAGCTGGCAGGCAGGCATGTACTGATTCAGCTGAGCATGGAAAATGGACACTGTCATGGTGATGGCTCAGTGTCTGAACAAAGAACTTTTTCCATTTAAAAGTTAGCCTCTTCATATTGATTTCAGCAGATTTAAGGAATAAATCAGGTGAGTTTAGTGGAGAATGAAGGACTTTTGAATATGTTCTGTTGCCAAGTCTCAGCCAAGACAACTTATCGCCTTATGCCATTGTTTACTTCCAGAGGGCACAGGCAGTGGAAAACAGACAGTAACAACAGCTTTTATACTTGTTTTGTACCTTTTTTAACGATCTCCACAAAGCCAAGGCAACAAGTAGCAATTCTCACATATTGAATTTGTCCATTGATTTCACAGTAACCCATATTTGAAAAAATAAGGAATTTACAAAAGATAATATACTACATTTCTGCAAATGCCTACACCTCTGCTTTATGGCAAGAAGAGAGACTACTGGCTTATTAGTGTGCAGCAATTAATGCACATGCAGAAAAGGGAGACTGTGCCTCATAAACGTGTGCAGCAGTGCATGTAATTCAGGATTTAACTTTGTTTCACAGTGTTCTGAAGTATCCTAAATGTGTAAACAGTTGTTTACATATCTGAAAGTTTTACCTCAGTTTCTCTCACCATATCTGTAGAACTTGTCTCTTCCTGTGTGAGCAGTAATGCTCAGCCACTTGACAGAGCAATAGGTGTGCTGGGGAGCTTTGATCATACTTAAGTTTGTCAGTGGCAGTGGATCAGAAGAGATGCCTGGCCCCTGTTGCCTGATGTGCTCAGAGACCTTTGGGCACACAAGGTGCAGGAGGAAATGGGGTGGCTTAGGGAGTCAGCTCACTGATTTTTGAGCTGTCTTTGGCATGTGTTAAAGCAGCCCAGGGACTGTTTTAAACAACTCCAGTTGGGAATAAGCCAAATGCAGTAGTATTCTGGCCAAGTCCCGGCACTCTCCTTTCTCCAGGGCCAGTCAGGATTGATGGTATATTAGCAGGGTTCATTGACTGCATGCCAGCAAGGGATGTTATAATGCCAAGAGAAATCTCAGCTGGTGAGATCTGAAGAGCTTCCAGGCTTTAAGTATTGCTATATGAAGTTTATCTAAAAAACAAGTCCTAAAACTGTGAGGCTCTGGATATCATTTTTAAAATGAGAAAAAGATGGCAGAAGCAAAAGGAAAGCACTAAGAAAGTTCAGTAATAATAAGAATTGACACTTGGAAGAAAAAGAGTATTTTAGACTAGAAAAGATCTCTAAGAGCATTGTTAACCCAACACTTGTTAACCCAAGCTCACCACTAAACCATACCCCAGGTGCCACATATGCATATCTTTTTAATACCTCCAGTGAGGGTCACTCCACCTCTTCCCTGGGCAATCTCTTCCAATGTGGGACAATCCTTTTGCTGTAAAATTTTTTCCCAATATCCAATCTAAACTTTCCCTGACACAACTTGAGACCATTTCCTCTTGTTCTATCACTCATTATTTGTGAGAAGAGACCAACCACCCATCTGGCTTCAGCTTCCTTTCAGATAGTTGTAGAACCATAAGATCTGCCCTGAGCCACCCTCTCTCCAGGCTAAACATCCACAGCTCCCTCAACTGCTTGTCATCAGCCTTGTGCTACATACCCTTGACTGCCACAAGAGTGCTTGTGGGGAGTTATGAAACCACTTTGGAATAGCACTGGTTTGGAAAGAAGACCAGTAAGGCCACCCTACAGCCAACTATGGCACAGGATTGATTGATGAAGAGCTAAGGCTGCCCAGTTTCTGCAGATCCCCATAATCTATTTGCTGCTTGCTAAAACTAGATTTTCTCCCTGCTCTAAATCAATCATATCATTTGAAGACAGAAAAGCATTAGCTTTGGATATCTCAGGTTTTAAAAATATTTTGGCAGGATATAGAAGTGGATTTTCAGTCACAGTGGTCAAGTTCCAAGCAAAATCTGCCTTGGATTTTGCAGTACATTCAGTCCTAGAGATCACACTCGGTTCCTTGCTAGTCTCTTTTCCTTTCCGTAGTATTTTTATTGAAGAGCTATTATGTCACCCTTCCCCTGAACTAATAAATATCTGACTAGTAGCCACTCCAGTGAGGTTGATGCAGTTTATCTGCATCTTCCCTACATAATTATAAAGAGGGAGAAGGAGAAAGGGTATTTTGCATATGTTTCAATCATGTCCCATATATATCTTCATCTTGTTAAATGAAAAAACTGGTTTAATTCCTTCTCATAAAACATGTTCTCTATCTGTGTCACTCTTCTTTGCACCTGGGTCTGTCTTCAGGGAAATAAAAGATTTTAGCAACTAAACCTATCATAACCTATCTTTGCAGCTTTACCCATGTACTATTAGTATCTGAACGCTTGTAGCCTTGGAGTAGTCGACCATTACGCAGTATTCCTCATTTTAACTTGGCACATTTTATTGTTCGAACTCTTTTTTCTTCAGTTTAGTACACCTCTCATCACCACCACCATGGTTATTATTATTGTTCCTGTTATTATTATTTCAAAAGGCTTCTCCTCTTAACAGTTCTTGATTAACCATAACAGCGAGATGGCTGGTACAGGAGCTGGTGTTCCAGCTCTTCCAGGCACTGCAGCTCTTCCTGGCAAAGCCAGTACTGAACAGAGGGTAGTTGTTTAAAAAATCTGCAGCATGAAAAAGTAAGGGCTTAGAATCACATTGGCATATTCCATCATCTAAAGGGCTTCTTCAAGGAACAGATTTTTAAGGACTGTGCTAATTCACATTGCCAATTGGCATTAGAAGTAAATTATATGATTAAATTCTGGATGAGAGATGTCCTTTAAGAGTACCTTCTGGTGAAAACCATCATTATAATTGGTATTGTTTCATATAATTTTTGGACATTAACACACCTCTTTTCCTAACACCAGGCAACATCTCAAATAGATGTCCAATCCTTTATCACATTCTCTTTTAATTATCGCTTTCTTTCTCCCTGTGCTCAGTGGGAGTTATACTGGCACCTGTTTGAGCCCTGGAGGATTTAGTAACTTTGTGATAATTCACTGAGTAGTTTCTGGGAGCCTGGTGCAAATTGAAACCTGTACCTCTGGGGAAAGACATCTCTGAGAGGCCATCATGCTCCTTGGGTAATGCAGGAAGCCAAACCTCAACTTTGTGTCAGAAGATTATTCTCACATTTTTGAGGTTTCATTTTCAAGTTCTGTGCTCCATTTTTTCATTTTCTTCATGTATTGTTTGTCACCGAGTGGGACAAACATCTAAGCTAGAAGCCAGGTAAGCTAAGCTGCATGGCCAGAAGCCACGCCGTTGGTCTGCGTGTCTGAGTGATGCTGTATGTTTTATTAGACATGTCCCTAATGATTCTGGACAAACCTGAGCCCTAAAGGAATCACCACAACCTAAAAATTGCCCTCCTGCATACCCCTCTTTGTCCATTTTCCCTTGTAAATATATCACTAACAGTATCTCTTTAGTATGTCCCACAAAGCTGTTCAATCATGTTTTTAAACTCAAAGCAGAAAGAATCATCTTCATTGCCTATTATTATAATGACTCAATCTCCCAAACTTCCACTTAGAGTCAATGCAGTTCCATGCACTGCTAATTTGCAATTTTCCAGTATTTTAAGTTTTTATGCAGGAGTGTGGCCTTCTCTTCATATTTTATCCATAGATGGTGATCCTAATAGAACTGGACAGGAACTCTTAGGAATTTAGTGGGTACTATTGTCCCTAAAAGCTCATGCACTTTCTCTGTTGGCTTTACCCATATCTGACAGGCAGCTGTGGGGCTTTGTGGTGCAGCAATAAAGGACCCTTTCAACATACCAATTCTATGTTACAAAGTGATGCCCAGGAATACTTTAATAAATACCAGTCCTGGGGTTTTCATAATTTTCATCACTGATAAGAATTGTTCTTACATGTAGTTATCTGGGCCAGACAGCTTTCTCTGTTTCCTCAAAAAGATAAACTGCTGGCAGCAAAATAACTACTGCTCTGTCTTCCTAAAAATTGAAGACTGTTGGAGGTCATTGATTGAACTTTCCACCCAGACTGGGATCACCACCAACACCAGGCCAAGTCAGCCATGACTTTAGACAAATATAGAAAAATTCCAAGGACCAGGATTCCATATCCACCCTGGGTAACTCCTTTTTTTCACCCACCCCTGTCACAAAGTTGCAGACTGCTATGGAATGTCTCTTTTGTCAGACTAAACAAGCTCAGTTCCCTCAAACTCGCCTCATAAGTCACTTGCCCTGGCTAGTTATAATCTTGGCAGCTGTCTGCAGCATTCCCTCCAATTTTTTCCGTTAAATTAGAGAGGTCCAAAACTGGACCATTATTTCAAATGTGGCCTCACATTTGAAGTAAAGGTAGATACTTGTTTGTTTTATTTTTCTGTCCTCATTGAACCGTTTGGTTGTGTTTCTCATGCAAGTACACTGATTCATGCTCAGTCTGGTGTAGACAACAATCCCTTAGGTCTTTTTCAGAATCGTCCATTCACATCAGTTGAATTGTGCCTATTGTGGTCATGCAACAGCTCAATTATTTGACTTATTATTTGATTTTCTAGTCTTGTGAAGCAAAATGTGGTAACTTCTGCTTTTGTTAAGGATGTTGTTTCCCTTAGCCTTCTCTTTTTTCTTTTTTTTTCTGATAATTTCTGTTCTGTTCTAGATACCCTTGTATTTGCTCTTGCATAGCATTAAATAAAGCCATCAGTCTTCAGATTCAAGCATCTTCATGATTTCCCACCTACTAAGAGACAGTCTCTTAGTTACCAGCTAGAGAAGTCCACCCTTCACACCTAGGTGCAATACCTTCAAAAAGGCACCGTGGTGCTTTTCACCTGGCACTTTGCAGGAACAGAAAGATTTTAGTGCAAACCTCTGCGAACCTGTATAATGAATATTTGTATGTGTATATACAACCACCCATAAAGATATAAATCTATTCAATATAGTAACAAGCTCAGATCGATTGCACAGTTAGCTCATAAAATATCTGTGATGCCTCTTGAGGATCTCATATAGGAAACCTTGTGTAGCTCTGGGTCTCACCCCTCTGTTACTCCCTCTCTGTCCATATCTCACTTTGGTTTCTCATTTCATCCTAAGACAATAAGCACTGTAGTCAGAAACTGATTTTCTTATTCTGTGTATATTTAGACACTGACTAATATAATTTAACCTGCTGCTTGAGCAGGTGTCCAGTCGTTTTCATCATAATAATGATAGTGATAATAATAAACCCAAACAAGGCTAATTTTAGCAGACATCTGATCTTGGCTTTCTGAGAATTAGTCATTCAATATTCTTAATATCTAGAGTACAGTCTGTCTGGTTTTGCTTTGTCATTCATAACACAGGGATAAAGTATTAATGTGCTTCCCTGCAGAGTAAATATATTAAATGGTGCTTTTTTGTACCATAGCAACAATTTCTTATAACTAAGAATGCAAATGAGATACTCCTTTTCACATCAAGTGATGCAAGCTGGTCCTTTCTTCTGTAGCATTAAGAGAGAAACCAGACTGCTTCCAACTCTTACTGAAGCTGGGCTCAAGATATAAAAACTTGCACCCTGCTCACAGAAATTGAAAGAAGAAAGACCAACACAAAGCATTCCAGACAGAAAAAGTGCAGATTTTTATTTAGATTCTGACAGCAAGCCAAATGGAGCATGCTGCTTTAGGGTTTCCCACTCTGTTTAACTGAATGGGACCTACAAGACAACTGGAGAGGAATGGTTTGCAAGACCACATAGTGACAGGACAAGGGGGAATGGCTTTAAAGTGACAGAGGGAAAGTTTAGATTGAGTATTAGAAATAAATCCTTTACTGTGAGTGTGGTTAGACACTGGCACAGGTTGCCAAGAGAAGTTGTGGAAAGCCAGGTTGGATGGGGCTCTGAATATCCTGGTGTAGGGTGAGGTGCCCATGGCAGAGGGGTTGGAACTAGAGGATCTTTAAGGTCCCTTCCAACCCAAACCATTCTGTGATTCTATGATTACCTTTTCCCTCAAGGAAGTCAGATGGGCCATCACAAGTAAGCATCGAGCCTAAAGGGAATAAAAACATGCTAGAAATGTGTCACATGGGATGACAAGAAAGCAAGAAGAGGGAATCTACGTAACTAGTATTTAGCAGAAGCTGTAGTAGAATACAGATTTAACTCTTTTTAAGTTCTTTTTACCTAAAAGTTTTTTGGGGTTTTTGTTGTTGTTGTCGTTTATTTTTTGTTTGTTTGTTTGCTTTTGTGGGGGTTTTTTGGGCTTTTTTTTGAGACTTAATTTGAGCCTCCAAACACCCCTGTAAAGTAAATAAGAACTAGAGATCACAGGATCACTGAATTATAGAATACCCTGAGTTGGAATGGACTCATCAAGGTCATCAAGTCCATCTCCTGGCCCTTCCCAGGATCAACCGCACCCAAGAGTCTCATCATGTGCCTGAGAGCATTGTCCAAACACTTCTTGAACTCAGACAGATTTGATGATGTGATCACTTCCCTGGGGAGCCTGTTCCAGTGCCTAATATCCAACCTAAACCTCTGCTGACACAGCTTCAGGCCATTCCCTAGGGTCCTGTCATTGGTCACCATAGAGAAGAGATCAGTGCCTGCCCCTCTGCTTCCACGGCAGTTGGAGACTGCTATGAGCTCTCCCCTTAGCCTTCTGTTCTCCAGGCTGAACATAAAAAGTGCCCTCAGCCACTCCTGATAGGGTTTCACCTCCAGAGCTATCACCATCCTTGTGGCTGTCCTTTTGATGCTTTCTAATGCCCTAATGCCTTTCTCATCTTGTGACACCCAAAACTGCCCCCAGCCCTCGAGGTGAGGCTGCCCCAGTGCAGAGCAGAGCACGACAATCCCCTCCCTTGCCCGGCTGGCAATGTACCCCAGGGCAGAGCTGCCCCTCCTGGCTGCCAGGGCACTGCTGACACATGTTCAGCTTGTCATACGAATAATATTTTAAACATTGCCTTGAGGAAAATTTGGTATTTCAGTATTTTTTCACATCTTGAAATGTGAGCTGAAATAAACAAACAAAAAATTATTGTCAGGGAACCGAAAGTTTAAAAAAATCACAACTTGTAAAGGTGTGATTTGCCGTCACATTTCCTTGCCTGCTTTCAGAAGTAATTGGCTGGACTCGATGAAATAAGAGGATTTTTGCAACCTTAATGATTCTAAAATTCTATAAAAATAATGCATTTTTTCAGTGCAAGAGTCCAACACATTCTTTTTTGAGTCAGTCTTTAAGAACAGTTGTCATGTTTCCTACCAATTTTTAAATACAAAAAGTCGTGGGTTTTTAAGAATAAAATAAAAATTCCAGCTCTAAACTGTCCCCTGGCTCTGATCGATAAACTGAATCTACTTGCTAGATGAGTTAACTGAGACTGTAATGATATCCCCATTTCACTTTCATTGACGTAAAGTGAAAGTGACTCCATTAGAATCAATTGAGTTACATCAGCAAAAAAGCTCCTTTAAAAGATGTTGGATTTTGGCTCAGAAAGATCTTACTTACCACTAAATTAGAAGTTGATGATAAATCAGGATTGCAGTCAAAGAACCCAGTCTCACAGGTTATTACTTTAACAGCTGATCCACAACAGAACCCTTTAGGCCCATTTCTTAGCCTATAATTATGAACTATATATATCTAAGCACTTGCCTCCTGTGTAAAGAAGATAATTTCTTCTCAATCACACTGTCTAAAGTCCACTTCTACTGTCTTGCTGCATAAATCAGATTTTTTTTTGTTCTTAAACCACAATCAAAGGACTGAAATATTCTTTAGTCTTATCCAGCAAGTAACATTTGGGAAAGCAGAAGCACACTGATAATGTTACATGCCCAGGAAGTAAGAGGTGATGTTACCAAGTTTTGGAAAGATAAAAAATGAGCAGTGTAAAGCATAAAAAAACTGTTTTAACTGTCACTTTAACATTAGTGACCATATTGTATGATTCACTATCATGATAGATTAGTTCAGCAGCAATATTTAAAGGTTTGAAAGAAGAAAATTTCTTATTTGGAAAGAACAGTTGTTAAATGCTTATTTCCTAGCTGCCCACTGCCACCCACAGTAGGAGTTGAGGTCTGGAGGGCTGGTGGCTCCTGGGGTGGGAAAAGACAAAGGCATCCACTCAGAGCAGAGCAGTGTCTCACCATCCAGGGCTCATCCCAACAACCTCAGCCAGCCCCAGATGCAGACCAGTGATGACCTAGCAAGAATCTTAAGCCCTGAAAATAAGTTGTTAATACCCAAGTTCTCTGTCAGGAACAGATCTTGGACTACTTGACCATCTTGGGTCTATTCTGTACAGGGTCAAGAATCAGACTTAGTGATCCTGGTGGGGCCCTTCCAACTCAGGATACTCTATGATCCTACCACAGCAATGTCTAGTTGTTGCGTGGGATGAGAAATGTGCTGAGAACAGAAGAGATCATGTCAGGGTTCAAGCCCGGATGTGTACAACTGTACACATGCAGTTATGGTGTTTGCTGCCAGTCAGGTGTGGGATTAGGGTGGAGACTGCCTTGGGGACCTTCACCACCTGCAAGGACAGTGTCAGATCTTCCAGTGGTTCAGCTCTGGGCCACTCAAATTCACCCTCTCCAGTATCAGTTCTGTCAAGCTGGTTCTCACCATGGGCAGATGGTCTTGAGGTTGCATCAGTGCAGCAAACACAGTCCTGGCTTTGGCTGTACCTGTCAACTCATCCTGTGTGTTGCTCTATCCCAAAAGTTAGGGCATCCCTACAAAGGGGAAGATCTTCTTTCTGATGTCTTTTCCAAACTTTGCATTGTCATGAATGGTTAGTGTAAAATGTGTAGTTTGAGGGCCCTGGTGCATCTGACAAGCAATTAGGTTTTTTTTTTAAATGCTGTTGCCAATTGCAACTGCAAAGCATTGTTGACATGCTTAATATGCTGCTTTATTTAAAGATTATTTATCAAATTAATATGATTATGATTTTTTTCTTAAAAAACTGTTGCTATAATCTGGCCAACCCAGAGGTTGTCCAGAAATAAACCTTAAAAACTCACTTTCATGATTGGCAGAAAGGCTTGAAGTGCACTAGGAATAATTTAGCAGCACCTGTGTTAAACAGTTTTCAGACAGATGAGGAATTACATGAAATATCCAGAACTGAAGAGCAGAATTCTTCTTTCTGAAAACTAAATAGTGTGCTCTTCCCTGCAGTGTACTCTTGTGCATACTTGTGGTTGAGCAGGTTGTTTGGCATCTATTGATGTGTTCCCTCTTCTCCGCTGTAGAAAACATCAGGACTCCATGAGAAGCAGTAGGAACTCACCCCCAAAATGCAATGTTTTCCCCTCTGAAGGCAGGGTCTAAAGTCTAACTGAAGCAGCTACACCACACTTCAATGAAGTCCTTAAGCTGCCTCCCAGCAATCAAAGGCAGATATTCTGCCACACAGGCCTCTTCATCCTTCCTGAAAAGGTAATAGGCATCCACAAAAAAATCTTGTGGAGTTTTGAGGAGCTTTAAAATACTACATTCCACACTGAATCAGTATTATTACCTCTCATATGGCTTTAAGGTTTATACACATTTAAAAGAACCTTTGTCCTTTGCAAGGAACCTATTTTTGCCAGTAATTCACTCTGCTACTCTGACCTTATTTGCTGATGGCATAATTTGTCTTGCAACCCTACATAAGTACACTACATCAATAACATTTTCTCAAGGCTATTTTCCCCTGAACCACACAAGAGCAAATTGGTTGTTTTTCTTATAAGCAAAGAAAAAGACAACATATAACTTTTCTTGTGAGGCTCTAATGTAAAGCAGGCATGCAGACAAGGTTTGTTGTTTTTTATTGCTATATTTAAGATGAAGACAAGGTGGTAAACTAGAGCTAAAGTTCAGGGTTTTTTAAAATCTACATTTGAACGTGACCTTTTCCTTTCTTGTTCAGTTTGCACAGAGGAATAATTTCCAAAGTAGCGTGGGAAGGAACAATTAAAGTTAAATGTTAATTTTCAAAAATGAGGCACAGCTTGACTTCTAGTTTTTGAATTGCCCCTGGAATACAATTCAGGCTCAGCCTCCTGGGGAAAGGCATTGGAACAAACCACTGGTGTAGCAAACAAGAAGGAGAATAATAACTTGTGAAATCAGACTGGTCTTTCTGAATAATTGAGGCCTAAGGTAGTAGTGCTCTCCCTCAAAGCTGTTTTTGCTATAATTTCCTTTAATGTAGACTGTGGACTCCTAAAAAGGGGCCTGGATCTGCACCCCAAGTGGCAAGAGCAGATGTTGGAGTCTGTTTCTGTATAGTAAGGGGAATTAGATGAGAAAGTTCTACATAAAGACAACAACTTTAACATTCTTCTTTTAAAAGTTCTTGGCTTAGGCAGATTTCCTCCCAGTATGGACACAGAACATCACAACCAGAGAGGCTCATGTTTTGCACCCTTCATGCTGAGAGCAACTATCATGCAGATCTACCATGCTCAGGTTGATGTGTGCTTCCATATGTGCAGCATCTGCAAGATCATGTCATGCCTGTGCTCTGCTGCCTGGGGCTGAGAGACCTCAGCCTCCAGGTAGTTGTAATATCTGAAGTGTACATAAGCTGTAAACTGGAGTCTTTAATAAATGTTCAAACCATTTTTTTGTTCACAATGAGAGGCAATATTCCAAATCACATCTGGAACTGCCAGTTATTTCTCCATATTGATAAACACCATTCATAGATTTTGGTGGGCCTTAGGGACCACTCCAATTTTATTACAAGTTCAAACCACAGGAGCACCATGCATCAATTCGTACCCAAAGTGAAATAGTCAGAGTTGACGAAAAGTGTGTGGTGTCTTGTGGAACAAACATCCTGTTCTGGCTTTATAGTTTCGAATAACAAAAACTTCACCACAAAATTTTGAAAGTGATTCCATAGATTAATCATTTCCATTTAATTCTCTTTTCTTCCTGCCAAATTCAAATCACAGAATCACAGAATGATTTGGGTTGTAAGGGTCCTTAAAAATCACCTCGTTCCAGCCAGCCCTCTGACATCGGCAGAGATTCCACCTACTAGCTCAAAGCCCCATCCAGCCTGGCCTTTTACACTTCCAGGTGCAGAGCATCCCCAGCTTCTCTGGGCAACCTGTGCCAGTGCATCACCACCCTCACAGGAAAGAATTTCTTCCTAGTATCAAAGCCAAACTTTCCCTCTGTCGGTTTGAAGATACTGCCGTTGAGGAACATGCTCAGTGCAGGTATCTGGGTGAGCAGCTGCAGTTTGAGCCCCGGGGGCAGGAGGCTGAGCCAAGAGGTGGTGAACAGCCGCTCCTTTGCATAACAAAGACACCTGTGGTCCATCCTGGTGACCAGGACTCCAGACTTTCCCATGTCTGTTGTGTGAGGGGGTAAAAGCCCTGCGGCTCCTTTGTTCGTGGGTCCCTCCTTGGAGCCACCAGCTGGAGCTGTTTCTGGGTAACTGTGCCATGAATAAATGGCTTTATGGAACGAGACATCAGAGACCCTGCCGTGGGAAATCCGGGGTGGAGCCGGTCAGGACACCAGTGTGGGTGTGAGGGGCTGTGGGGGGAGTCAAGCGGGGACCCCTCGGGGCTTTGGTCCCAGCAGTGACAGTCCCTGGAGCTGGCAGCACCCGCCACAGCCTGTCACTGGTCAGACAGGGAATTTCCTTAGCAGTTACCACTTGTTCCATCCCTACATGCCAGTCATGTTGGCTTTCCTATATTGGTATTGTTTTGCTGTAATATTCTATGCTGAGAAAACTTCTGTTTAATTTCTGTGGACAGAAATGGACACTTAGACACCATCAACTGAGCCCATAGTTTTCTCCTTGGAAAGATGGAGTACCTTCTGTCTTCTAGCATGTGCCACACTGCCATCCAGGTTTTAGTTACTCCCCCTGCTCTGCTCTGAATTTCTTGTAGGTTTTTAGCATCACTCAATGCACTAATAGCAGAAATGGACGAATTATTCCATGAATGGTTTCATTATTGTTGAATGCAGATGTATTATGATCCCACAACTCCTACTCACCATCCCATATTTCTACTCATTATTTCTTTTTACTGCAGTGTCACCTGGGATCTCATTATTACTTGATTATCCACCATGGCCCTAAGTACTTTTCAGCATCACTATTTCCCAGGTTAGCAAACCCATATCATTATTGTAGTTTGCATTCTCTTTTTCTGTATACGTGGTCCTTGGCCATATTGAAATAGACACTGCTTCACTGAAACCAACTCTAAAATTTTTCATTAACCACTCCCAGCCCTCTTCTGACACTAAGAGATTTTTTTTCAGTGCTAATATAATTATCCCAGTCATTCTTAAAACATCCTAATAACATAGAACAAGACAGGCCTCTGATGAACTGAGGGGAAACACAGGTACTCAGATACAGTTCCATATTAGTAATGATATTTTAGTAATTATACATAAAGCAGTTTGTAAAATAATGTGCATACTTTTTATTGTTTTTGCAGCTTTTGTCATTTTAATTCATGAAACAAGATCTGTCATGACACCAGTTCAAATGTTTTGCAAAAATGTAATACATTGCAACAACAATATTTCTCTATCATTTAAACTCATCAAAATCAACATCTAAGAAAAATTACAAAATTTTTCTACTTCAACACATGCTAACTAGTTGATTGTTAGGAGTGGTAGGTTTTAATAAATTATTTAGGAGTTCCATTCTGCATCTGCATATTCACTTTCTTTGTATAGGTTACTGCAACAGAGTATTTTTTTGTGGTTTTGATTTACATAATTCCCTTAATAAAGAAAGGGTTGTAATTAAAAAAAATCTCCCATTCTAAGTGATATTTCACATTTTTTTTACTTAATTTCCAAAGTAATTTGTCCATTAGATAAAATCACTACTGTTTTAAAATAAGTCTTACAATAATTCTAAATATACTTAACCCAGGTTCTCTATCAATCCTATGAGAAAAAAATGTTTTCTTTTGCTTGTTCATTGTTTTATCTAGTTGCATACATTAACTCTGAAAATTACTCCTAAAATGAAAATGAAACAATGATAGAATAGAAAATTGAAGTAAAACAAATTCTAAATTTTGTAGGATTTTGATATGAGATGTTTGCATCTAGCAAAAAATTAGTTCCTTTGAAAACATATTTTCTGCATGAAAACAGTGAGGATTCTCAGAATCCTAAATACCCAAATATTTCATCTATATTCATACCTCATTAACTGAATCTAACTTGTCAATGCTAAAGGAGTAAAAAATTAAGAATACTTATTAGAGATTTGATCACATTTTTAATAAATCTGAAATGTCTATTCAATTTCACCAAGAAAAAAATATTTTTTAGAACATCCAGTCATACTAGCATCTTAACCCTTTATGCCATTATGAATTCCCTGTCCAAACACTGAGATGCCCTATTCTTTCCAACAAGATCTGTTTGGAAACCAGGAATTTTATCTGTTTCCTCAGGAAGCAAAGACTCTTGAATAAACATCCCTGTGCCCCACACAAGAAATGAGTTTCGAATTTTGGCACCTTTTTCCTAAACCAACGTCTCTCTTCAAAAGTATTACAGTGAAGGTAGAATTAATTAAATATAATTGCATGTAACCCCTCTAAATGTGCCTCCACCTGAGATTAATTGCCCTGGCTCCCAATTCTGGTCACTGGAGGTCCTTTCAGGGCACAACTCATCTGGCTGAGTTCAGATGTCTGTTTTAGTAGAGATAAACTGCTCTTGAGCAGGGACTGCTTTTCTCACTGCTGGGAAAGGCTGTCTGGGGTTACTGGCTGAAATGGAGCTTTACCCACTGCACATACCTCGCATTAGGGAAGGTGTTGTAGTAGATGCCTGTGGCTACATGTAGTGCTGTTTTTCTGGATCTCCTGAGCCTGGGAAGGTCTCTCTGGCCTGTGAGAGCAGAAAGGGCAAGCTTACATAAAGAAATCCACTAAGAGTTCAATTAACAGAGGAAACCAGTGTTTCTTGTTAATTTTCCTTAAGTGTGCCTTTATCATATATATATTCTTTGAGTGGGGGAGAGCATGAGGATACTCATTGTCCTTAAAACCCCTTTGTGTTCCTCAGCTGTTGAAAGGAGATATAATGCAAATAGAAATCGTCCTCAAAAGAAAAGCAGCTGATCTAGACCAAACCATCTCCCTGTAGCAAATATATCCTAAAGAATATTAAAAGACAGTAATTGTGTTGTAAAACTGTGGAAGGTTTCTCACTGCAGAAAAGCATTACGGGTGGATCAAGTGCTTGGAAGTTAAAAGTAGACAAATTCAAAGTAGAAAGAAATAAAGTATATTTAACACAGAATTGATTTTATAATTCTAACACTTCTATGCCCAAATTGGATTTAAAGGTTATACTCCAGTATAATGAGAAGTGACTCAATGAAGATATTACTAGATTGATTTCTCTGACATGTTTATACAGATTATAGTGGGTGACCATACAATGATGTCTTTCTTATGCAAAGTCCTATTCTTACAGAAGTAATTGACAGAAGTCCATGGTGTTCATTGGGAGCAGAATTACAGTGTTAGTCTCTATTATGCTATACCTAAATACTATGTAATATCTGGTTTCTCAGCCTCTGTGAGTTTTTACAGAGTGCACAGAGTTTATAGATGGATTATTTTATGTTCTTGAGCTAATATGTATGCTGATACCTGGAGAGGGTGCTAGAATGTGAATACATAGAAATTGCTAATGTCACAGAAACTCAGTTGAAGGGAAAAATAGGAGTTACAGAGCAGTACACACTGCTTATTGCAATCAGTATACCTATAGCATTACATGGAATGGAATTTACTGCATTTATTCTAAGAAAATTAAAATTTGTTATTTAATCTTTTATCCGTCTACTGAATATAACAGTCACTGAAGGGTGCACTTCTGGGATAACCTGAGACCTATTTTCATAGTTAAAAACCATATAAATTTATGTTATTTTTGAATATCTACCATTTTGGATGAAGAGGGAATTAGAACATTTTAGCATACAGAAGAGCACGTGTTTGTTTCTGCACGTCATGCTGATTGGTATTTGCCTTCATGCCCACATGGAGATGGTTTATCTTGAAAAGAAGAGAAACATTTTCTATTACATTAAAAATCATCAGCTGTCCAGAGCTGCACTAGTCAGTTTTAAAATGTCTGTGAGGAACAGGTTTTTGAAAAAAAAAATTAACCAAAAAAACCCACAAAGGTTTTTTTTATGTTCTTTACCTAAGTTTGGGGGGTTTTGGGGGGAGGATGGGGATTTTTTTACTTATTTTATATTTTTTTCCAGTATATATATATATATATATATAATTTTTTTTAATGCTCCCAGAAGGGAAATCTGTGAATTTAGACAGAATAACAATAAACCCCATCCATTTCAGTGAAAGCTACTGGTTTATTTTCATGTAGGCATGGAAAGTAGCTCCTCTGCTAGCATGTTATCACAGTGTTCATAATACCATTTGAACATACTTTTTCTAAGTTCTTTATTATACCACATATTTCTAGCCTTCCTTATGGAGAGAGGGAGACTGGGTGAAGAAAAAATCTCTACAGTTCTTTGGTCATGTAATGTATATTTAGTTCTTAATGCCATTCAAGCAGACTTCCTCCAAGTTGTGCATCACTTCTGTGTGTTTCAAGCTTTCCTACTGATGGTAAGAAAAACAGAGTAATTTTTTACCTTGGTTTTCAAAGTAGTGGGAGGTTGTCCTTGAAATGCCAGCTCAACTCCTCTCTTTCTTTGTTTATAGATTATTGTTCCACATGGGAGCAATTTTAACAAGTCCTGATTGGACTGTAATCCAGAAAGAAATAAACCATGACTTCTACCCTGACTTTTGTAACATTAAGGAAAAAAATTAGTGAACTCAAAATAGCCAATCTGTTTTTCAATTGACTGTATTTTTAACAGATTAATTCATTTTTGTTCTGCCATGGGAAAAAATCATGTTGAAAAGCTATTGAGTTTGCATTCTAGGAGGACTGACACAGGGTTCTCTGGTGATAACTGATGGGCAATATCAGCAAAGAGACAAAGGAGGATTATAAAATAAATAAAAAGGATAAATCAGTGCAAAATCAGTTGCAGAAACCCCCAGAATTTAAATGTGGGTTAATCCCACTCCTGTAAAGACATCAGAGGGTCATAGGAGGGACAGTTGGAAGGGACTGTGTTAGCCACCTCAAAGCTCAGAGAGGCCAGGGCCAGCACTGGGGCAGGGCAGCCAAGGCTTTGTGTAACCATATACTTCAGAGCAGATTCAGACATGGGCAAATATTCTGAGCTCCACAATGATAACACTGCCTTCTTTAGTCTGGTTAATTAAATATAAGTTTTAAAAAATAGTAATGAAAGCCCTAGTTGCTGACATTTATCAGGTTGTGCTAAGTATCAATGCATGTTTTAAAGTAGGGAAAAATAAAAAACTCTCCCCAATGATCACTTCCAATAATAACCATTCCATGATTCTCAAAATAAGAGAAAAAAGAGAACTGCTGAATTTCTAGGATTTCCAGGTGATAGATATTCAACTCATTTGTTTTATTAATCTCTGTATTATGCTGGGGACTGAGAAGAATTTAGCTCCTATTCAGTACTCCATTAGTAATGATTATATTTTTTTGCTGCAAAATGGTTTATAAACTTTATTGCTGTGCAGGTATTTTGACTCAGTGTTGTCCATCCAGCTATGAAATGATGAGGTGTGCAGCATAGAATCTATATCAATTTTGTGTTAATTACTGTGTAATAAGAAACTGACAAATGACATTTTAAAATATTTAGAATGTTCTTGGCAATAACCAACAGTATTTTCTTTCAGATTCCAGTTATTAAAGTGCTTTCCCTAGAATCTAAGATATAAAGTTAAGCTCTTCTGAGATAGGTGCTTGATTCAATGCAACTAATAATGGCAGATCTTAGAAATGGTTGAAACTGTAATGGTGTGCTAAAGAGCATAATGTGAACATAAAGTATTTCAGAGTTCATTCTGAGAGGAACTTCCTATAAAACCTTAGAACACATGCAGAACTGCCTGTATCCCTTTGCCTTTTCCCTCCAATCATAAAACTGAGGCTGCAGAACTTGGGATCCACTTTTACAGTTTTTAAAATATTTTAACAAGGAATAGCAGAGATAATTGAATTTGCAATAACGGTGGGGTTTGCATGAATGCAAAAATGTTCTACTATTACTGATGAAAATCCCATTTTATTATTGATTGGTGGTTTGTGGGAATAATTTATTGATTTTCTTTTGAAACTCCTGATATGCCTGGTGCAGAATGGGGGCTCTGGATATTTCACCAGCAGTTCCAATTTTCTTGGTAGATGACTCAGAGAGAAATGCTCGCTGTGTGGTACAAGTCAACTGTGGAAAAATACAGTCAAAGAACATTTTAAGAACCCCAGTCGAAGCAAAAGTGGCTATCATGGGACCTGTGAAAGGCGCTGTTGCTGTGTTTATTGATACAATTAACATCTGACTTCTAAGACAATTCAATGAGCCACAGATACAACTTGAGCAAAAAAAGCTGCTCCTTCAGTAAGTTGCAAATCCTGTGAGACCATCATTCCATCAGCCACGGCTCCTCTGTTAAATAACCTTCCAAGCAAGCAGCTGCAAGAAACCTGGAAGGTGTGTTATGATGCTACATATTAATTTAACAGGTTGCTTAATAGTCTGTAAATAAACAAAGTTATCAAGCTAATTAGCATTCAGGGAAAAGTTATGCTGCTTGAATCTCTGAAATTTTGAGACTGGTTAGAATTGCCTCAGACAAACAAAAATAAGTACATTCAAACAATAGTGAATATTGTATTATGAGATAGTCCAGCAATGTAGAAAGTCAAAACCCAGGGCTTACTAATTTACCTAAGTTTTAGCAAAAGTCTTAAAAAAAAAAAAAAAGAAAGCCAAAAGGGCTCAATTTTTCTAGATTTATTAGGAAATCAGAGCTACAGAGAGAACTTTGGTGGATATTTTTTAAACATCTCTTGTCTTTGTCATCAATGGTCATCACCAATGGAAACCAGAACAGGAGTTTCTGAAAATCCCATCAAATTCAGACATATATTGTTAGCTTTTCATGTACCCTGCCAACATCAGCCTCCACTTGCCCTTCTAGATCCTTGCAGATGCAGAGGCATAGAACTGCAGCTGACAGGTAGATGTCTATGTCAAAAAGGTCTTGGGCTTTTGACCCTCCTTTGTTAGCTCAGTATAACAGCACTGTTTTTTTCTTTTCCAGACTTACTAGCATCTGCATTTCAAAGGGTTTTGAGGCTCCAAGGTATTATAGTAATTGTGTGAGCACATAGAGTAGATTAAAAATTAATATAAACAGTAAAGTTGCTTATAAAATACAGAGTAATCTCTAAATAGTCTACATAAACTTTTTTCTTGAGAAATGAAAACTACTTTATTACACTTCTACATTACTTGTCACTTTGTATAGCCACCCAAAAACTGAGTTCAAATTTCCCACTTAACCAAAAAAAAGAGATAATAATTTTCTGCACTAGTATTTATACATGTAATAATTTCTTGGTTCATGCAGTTATCAGACACTAAGAAAGCCCATACCACTGAAAGTGGGTGGTAGGCATGGTGAGAAAGCAGCACAGGAGGAAAAGTGAAGGGAACTTGGAGCTCCTTGAGAGAGGTACTCTCACTTAAGAGCTAAGAGTCATGGAATTCCTTTCTTGCATTGCGTAGCAGTGTAATGATATTTAAAAAGCTGTGAGTGCAGTGCAATCTTTCTTGTTTTTCTCATATGGGATATTTACTCTCTTAGTGTGGTCTGTGGGCAGACAGTCCTACCTCCATGCTCTTCATTCTGTGCTCTTCGGTGTCTCCTGGGATCTCTGCACTCCTACTAAAGCCCCTGTGAAAGGCAATTAAAAAGAAAACCTATTGGCCCTAGACTTAGCTTTACTATAAGGTGATCCATATCCCTGCCAGAAAAATGAGCAAGGTGCTGAAAACTGAAAGATGTAGAAGATCATATCTCTGGAGGAAAAGGAGTCATCAATAACACCCCCATTTATTTTCTTACTTAAACACTTTCTTACTCTCTAGACACCAGTTAGTTGCATTGTGATGTGGATCATATTCCTGCTAGGTTCTTATTTATTTTTATTAATGATGGCTTACGATGCTTTTCCTGGTCAGGCATTCAAAACGCACTGATGAAGGAAACTTAAGAAATTTCCTCCTGACCCTACTCCCACAAACAACTCCTTTTCTAATCCACACTCACGTGTGTGCTTTATGTCCCCATGAGCAATCTGTAAAGGGCATAGCTAACAGAATTCCCAGCTTTGCTTCAGAGATGCAATCCCTAGGAGTAAGTTGATAATCGTTGCAGTGGTCCATCTCCCTTCCCTTCCCTTCCCTTCC
>VWZU01017909.1:896017-1033175 GCA_013397095.1 Sterrhoptilus dennistouni | reverse complement strand
CATCTCCCTTCCCTTCCCTTCCCTCTGTTGTATGCAAATTACATTGTAATAAAAGGTGCTCACACATTGAGATCCCCAGAGTACATATTTGAGGGAGGACTGCATTTGCAGACATACATCATAAATTAAATATAATTTCCATCCAAAAATAAAACAAAAGGTAAAATATTTATTTTTAATAGTTCACAAATTACAAAATTAATTCTTGTACATGTGTCTTCCTAAAAGTGACTACACTCCTTCTAATGTTACCTTGATCACTAAAATCCAGCTATACTCAGTAAACAGGATAGATCTGCTGTTTCTTTCTGCCTGTCTGGTGTGCAAAGTCTGAAGAGATTTGTCCTGTTGTCTGAAGTCAACTAAATTATATTTCTTCACAATTCCTAAAGGAAAGCAAATCTAGTGGAACAACTTCTCAGATTATAACTTCATTTCTGTGAGACATCCTGGGGGAGATATTCCTTGAGGTGTCTGAATTACACTGTCCAAGGTGCTCAACATGCTCCACACTGCTGATGTGCCCTCAGATCTCACACCTTGTCAAGCTCCAGTGATGCCCAGAGAGATGAGAATAAACCCATCATAACTTAGGAATGCCATTGACAGGACTCTGAGTGCACCAGCCTGCAAGCAGATATGAAGGGAAGGGTGAAAGCATGCAGCAAACCCTTTGCAAATACTTCAATAACTACTTTTTCATGTAATATTTACTCCCACAAATCATATGTAAAGACCCAGACTCTTCTTTACCTTGAAATTTGCCCTTCAGAGTAATCTGCATCACTTAAGAAACATCAGTACTACAAAATAAATCACTTTCCATTTAATATTTGTGCCATCTTGCTTTAGCATGATTCTCAGTCATGAAAAAGACACCAGCATTGCAGTGTTAAAATATACAAAAAAAATTTCAAAAAATTTAGAAAATGAAAAAGTCTGCTTTTAATGAGACTGGACATCAAAGGGAAGCACACAGATATGAGTAGGGATACATGCAGTGGAATCTGGGAGACTGCTGTAAGGATCAAGTGCCATCACTTCTGTTGAGCTATGTCTCTAATTTAGGCTGCTACTTTTGGGATAGCATCCCTCCAGAAATCCTGTATCACAGAATTTAAAAGTAGAGACTTAGACTATTTTAAAACAGTAAAAGTGGATCAATCTAGGACTTCATTTGAGTGTTTCAAAAACATACACCCTGGCAGTGTCTAAATGGCACAGCAGAATGCAGAGCTTGTAGTAGAGCAGATGCTGCTACTTCTTACCCTTCAGCTATGCTTCTTTAAATTTTATTAGAACAAAATAAGCTCAGCTAAAAATACATGTTAATATGTCTGCATTAGTTAACAGCCTGCTAGAAATTCTAATTATTATTGAGTTTACCATGGAGTACTACAGTATACCCTTTCTTTAAATTTCTAGAGACCACTTAAGATGCAGATTGTTAGCTGTATAAATATTTGTTGATATTTAAGATGCATAATTCATTTGTTTCCCCCAAAAAGCTGTGTTGCCTTTTTCGAATACTGTTCAAATTATGTTATTTTATTGAAAACTGTTCTGCTTTGCCAGTTAGGGTTCTCGCAAGAGATGAAGAGTTGTGAATTTGGAGAAAGTTCTGATAATCTCTTTTTTAAATTATTCTTGGATATTCACTTAAGCATTGTGACTTTATATTTTTAACCCAACTTGTAAAAGACAAGACACGGGATTTGTAACTGATTAAACAAGATAAAATAATCAGTTGCAATGATTGTTCATGCAGAGTTTTTCCCTCATAAGACACAGCGGAACTCCTTATATTTTCACTTTTTCCTATGAAGGTGCTGTAGGAATTCAGTGAGCTATTACTGGTCAGGATTAGTTCAGAAACATATAAATCATCCAAATTTCCATCTAATTCACAAGGCAGGGACTCTCTTTGGCTTGTGTAGTTCAATACATTTCACAAAAAAATATGGCCATTACCTACTGTTGCCTTATAAATAATATTTCAATTAAAACTCATAAACAAATTAACATAACTGAAAATCACTCTAAGTATCTCTTTTATTTAATGCTTGAAGTGTTTTCCTTTTTCTTTCAGCCTGGATTTATCATTCTGCACTCAGTTTATAAAGATTAATTCAAAATACCACGAATATGTTGGTTTTAATTCTATTCCCCATCACCCCTTTGACTAGTGCCACTTCCTTATTCTCCTGACCATTACATTTGTTGCTGAGTTGCAATCTTCACTTAGCTCAGAGTCACTGTGCCCATGCTAGTATCAGCTGGTTTTCTCAAGGGGCTCTCTGTGGGTCAGTTTTCTCTCTTGTAGTTGTAAATGTGTAAGATAAAGCCTGTGGAGAGGCAAAAAAAACCCATCTTCCCCAAAGCCCCCTCAAAGTTCCCCAGGATTTGTTCGTGTACAGCAGCCTGTATTGTATTTCAGTATACTGTTTTGATATAAATGTTGCCTGCCAGAAATCTGAGTCTTTAATGTAGAAATAATAGTCTAGCTCTGACTACTTTGCTTATTTGCTATATTATCATGTGTTCCCTCTCTGATCACTGGCCTCAGTAGCCCTTTGCAGCTCAAAAACTGTATTTTCATGTCTTTTCCATTTTGTTTGGAAAAATATCAAATCATGACCTTTTAAAAAATATATTTTAGCATATGTGTCCTCTACAAGCAGAAACCTTGCAAAAAAACCCAAACCAAAATGGAAAAACATTCCCCCAAACCGGGTAGAATTCTTGTTTTTAGCTCTTGGAGACTACTGGGCTTTCTTCTATTTGAATGAAGTTTCATTAACTCTTTTTTGCTCCATATTAGTAAAATATGGACCTGAGACTTACTCCTTTTATGATAAATTGGAAAATTCACCAAAGACAAAAATGGAATGTGACATAAGTAGAATGAATTACCAAAAGGATGGAGAGAAGAAAAAATATCACCAAATATTCCTCTAATGAAACTTGTCACTTCCTAATGAAAGGAGTTGAAGGAATTTCTCATTAAAAACTGTTCACCCTATGAATGCACATGCGAATTATTATTTAAGGACAAAAGCTTCTCTTCTGAATCCCACTTTTTATAGTCCATGTTAAATCACAAGGTGTTCAGACTCCTTACTATGATTCACCATCGCTTAGTTCTTAGTTCTTTCTATTATGCTGTTCAGATTTAATTCCCCTCTCAGTGAAATACTCATTCACTTGACCAATGGTTAGCTAATATTTTTGTCACATTTCTGAGCTCTTCCTTTTCCCTTCTTAATTTTTTCTTGTTTGTTTTTTTTTTCCTTCTAGTCATCTGCAAAGTTTAAATTTTTTCTCTACTTGGTAATTTAACACACGAGGATATTCACAGTAGGAACATGAAATCAATAAAGATACTGGTCTGGAGTATCTTACTACATTTTGACCCCAATGATAAAATAATATTGCAAAAAAGGAGAGGCAGAAGGGAGGATTATTTTTTCTCGTTTTAAAAATCTTTAATTTATGTGAGTTTCAATGAAACAAAGTTCTTCCCTAAAAAATTTCAGGTGCATTTTTAGTAAAACACTGCATGCTGGTTTATTACTATTTGGACACGATGCACCTAATTATAAAGGAAAATGGAAGTTTACATCTTGGGAATCAAATCTTCCTCAGACAGTTCTCAAAGAATAGAAATTCTACATACATATTTATGTAAAATTTTTCACTGAGTGCTTAATTCACTTTTGTTCTATGAGAATCTGGATATAAAATCAAAAGAGATGTTACATTACACTTTCTTGCCTCTTGGCATTTTCCAAGAAAAACAATGTAAAATTTGAATTGACCTTGCTTTAATACAGTACAAATGTATGTGCTTGTCAAAGAAATATGACATCGTACTAATAGCCTCTTTCTCTTAAATTGCAGTCTATGTTGTATTTTGCCCTCATGCAGAACAATTGTGTACTGCTGTGTGTAATGTATAGAAAAACAAGAAGTTAAGAAACTTAAATATGTTCCATGTGCTCATAGACACATAAATGTACATAATTCCCAGTTAGGCCTTCTGATCTGCCTTCAAAAAAATGTCAGCTGAAGGATTTTAGCTTTATTTTTGTAATGCATTAGCTATTTCAAAGGGAAACAAGATAACAAGGCTTCATGCATTCTATTCTCAAGAGATTGTGTTTCCTCTGATATAGCAGTGGGCTGAGTATGGTAATGCCACTTCCAAAACTCAGGCTAGACCCCCTTCACACTACATCATGCCACATGGGCACAGCCTCTCAGGTGGCTCTAGTTTCTGGGTATTTGCACTGCATTCCTCAGTTTGGTGAGCCTCACACACCATCATGATCTCAGAGGTAGTCCAACAGGAACACAGGACTCCTGGGTATTAACACAGCAAATGTAGCTGTAGTTACCAAGCCCATGGTCGAGTAAATGTGATCATTTTATTTGACAGTCTCAAAAAAATTCTTTCATGCATGTCTAGGAACAGCAGAGCTCAAGCAATTAAGATAAATGTAATTTGAGAGGTTTGATGGAGTTATTGAGCTGTCAATATCAGCCATATAATCACCTTGCTCTAGGTGGAGGTGTGACCAGCCCTAAGAAGCTCATAGAAAGAAATGTATTTTAGCCATTAATCAGAACTGAAAGTCTCTTGAAAATCCGTAGTAGTGCCTATGTTATTAAAACTTATACCTTATCCTTTCTTCATGAAATGGATTCCTCATAAGTTTAATGGAAGTATAAAGATTGGAGTCTAGGAGAAATTAACGCAGTGGAGAGGAGAATAATGCTTCCCATCACAACTAAAAGAACACAACTAAAGCCCAAGCAGTGGAAGAGAGGTATACTCGTACATCTTCATACTAGAGCAACATGGATCCTCAGCTAGCAGAGACTGTGATGTGGTTTTGCACACTGTCCCTCAGCCAGGAATTATTTCCACAGAATAGTGATTTTTCCTGTAGGTAGCAGATGGACCTTGCAATTGAGATCTCTTTCCTGCTCCTCCACCACAACCCCCTTTATTGCCTGTTAATCCCAAAGAAATTTTCTACTCTTAGGAATACAGCCTTAATATATTTTATTTATGTAAGCCATGTTTAGATGTTTAGATATAGCACCTTTTTCTTAAAGTGCAGCTGTTGATAAAAAAGCAAAGCTTTTTTTTTTGCTTAAGTGTTGAGTAGATCACTAATCTCACACTGAATATTGCAGAAACTGAGATTTAGAAAAGATAAGCAGCATGGAAAAGCTCCAAAAAAATGTAGAATTCCCACTATAAGAAAAAATACCACTGATCAGTAAAATCAAACAGAACTAATAGCCATTTGAATGTTTAATGGGAGACTAGATTAATCAGACTGGACATCCAAGTAAAAACTTGTTAGTGAGATAAGCAGAATTCTGTTATCAAGATATTAAAGACAAGAATTGAACTGTATTTATTGCCTACAAGAATATCCAGAAATAACAGCTAGAGCCAAAGAAGATTTTGTGAGACAACAAAGTTGCAGCATTTTTTTAGGCTTTAAACCCTAAAATATGATTTCATAGATTAGTTTTAACCAGAAATCTCTGGAGCCAGTTTTGTCCAATCTGCTCCTCAAAGCAGGGCCAACCTAAGCCAGATTTCTTGGAGTCATTTCCAGTTGGATTTTAAATTAAGAGATAGCGATTGCACAACCTCTTTGTGCTACCTTAGGTTTTATTACTTTTGGTAATATATAAGCAGAATTTCCCATCCTGCAGCTCAGCCTTTGACATTTTTGGTTCTATTCTGTCCTTCTGCGTCTGTTTTCATCCACATTATATGCTCTGACTAGACAGTTAGAAACAGTAAGGTCCCCCTTTACCTTTTTGTTCTCCAGATTGAGGAAATCCATTTCTTACAGTTTCTCACAACCAGATCCCAGTCTGTGTTACTGCATGGGATTTTTCCATTTCAATTCCAGAACTGCTCATTTTCTTTGTGGTGAAGTACCTTTGAACCCACATCTCCAGCCTTTTGAGAATCCTCTTAATGACTGACCCTATCCTGAGCTTATTGAGTGCTCTCCACACTGATTTGGCTTCACCCAAAATCTTGCTGTGGTGCTGTCTGTCCCATTGCCCAGATGATTACCACAGACTTCAAGCAAAATTATCTTTAGGAGTGGTTCCTGAGAAACACCACTGGCAATCAGCAGTCTTTTGGACTTCATTCCATTGATCACAACTCCTTGACCCAACAAAATGTGTGAGGTTTGTGTATTCCTCTGTTGCATCTGGTTCTGGCCAGTCTGACAGATGTCTCTGAACATGAGAGCATTAACCAGTGACCCACTATGACCTTCTAAGAAATTCTTCTCTGTGGGTCTTTAGTTTTAGTGAACTATTCAATATACTTTATAAATAAATGGTTCACAATCATGGAATGCGCAGAACTATTAAAATGAGTCAAATAAAATGCTGCAGTAAGAAACATTCCAGTCTCTTTTGTTTATTTCAAGCTACAGTTGGTGTTTAGATTTGGTTTCTTCTTGCAGGCTTCTGTGAAACCTATTTTCACCAGGGAGATTCAATTTCTGAGAGTCTTTTTCTTTTCTTTGTATTCAAAATACTGCAACCAGTCCCTGTCATAATTAAGTTAGTGTGATTTGCTGTTCTGTCCCTGCTTGCTATTGTACTACTGTGCAGTTAGCTCCTGACAAATCAAAGACCAGGGTATGAGCACTGCAAATCAGATTTGGAAAGTGTTTACTTCAGGGAAATTTGTACAGTTAGTATAGTATATTCATTCTAAGCAATGATTCACTCACTCTCAAGATGACAAAAAATAAACCTAAGGGCAATATTTTGATACGGTACCATAAAAACACAAACCTTCTGAAGAAAAACTAATGGACTTTATTGTTTTGTGTAAGAAATAAAAAGAAATAAAAAGGTTAGCCATTTCATGACTCTATCTAGTAATATAACAGCAGCAAGTGGAACATCAGTTCAAGTATTGTAGTGTCATGATGGAGCAGATATTTCTTCCCATAGTATCTGCTGCACAATCATGTCAGGTGGGATTTTTGGTATTTGAGAATTGGTTTGGGGGTTGGTTGTTTTTGGATTTTTTTCCCAAGTAAGCAGATTGCTAGTATTGAAGTGAATTCAAATTTGCTCAGCATCGTTGGCATGAATTATTTTCCTGCCATAAAAGTTTTGCTTCAGTTTCTTTTAGTAATATTTGTTGTTGCTTTTTATTAGCATGCCTAGGATAGTGGGAGTAGAGATTATAAAAAGTCTTAGCTGGAGTGTCAAATAAGGAAGATTCTACATTGAGAACAGCTTTTCCAAGCTGCAGGCCAGATGGTAGCTTTGGGACTCAGAAACTGAAAGAAGTAGCTGGAGTTATGTCAAGAGAAATAGTTTAAAAAATAGGAGAAAAAGGAAGCAGGAGAGATTGTCAAGTCAAATCATCACAAGTAACTATTTGTGCTACCCTTTTCATATCTGAATGAATATATGTATTACTCACATAAAAACCTAGCAAACAAATCTAAAGAAAGGATGAGGAACAAGGTGAAAATGCAGAATGTTTGTATAACCCTATACAAATATAAGTAATTCTATTCACCTCTGGGATATTGTCAACCCATGATGTCATAATACAACTTCTGAATTAGAGATTGAAACTGCTACTTGTCCAAACCTATGGGCTAGGAACTACATGGACACCAAAATGCCAAGACAGCACGATGCATTGAACAGCCACTGTCTTCTATCTGTGCACCTGTACACCTCATAGCCTGATGTGACTGCACCAGCCTGTAACCTGCACTGTAAGACCCCCCCTCTGGAACCAAGGCAAGGGCTGGTACAGTTCAAGCGTCATATTTCAGAGCCATCTTAAAACATACTGAAGGATAATAAAGTGCTAAAATGAAAATGCCTTCCAGATTATGGAAGCTTCCTCTTTTTTTCAGACCTGAAATTTTCAACCCTACCCATAAAAGTTGACCAGGACTGCTCAGAATAAAGTTTCTGGCTCAGATGTACAACTTCCATAATATGGTGATAGGTTTCTTACCTTCAGCAGCAGCTAACGGAGACAAAATATGACTGCTGTTATTGTGCTATGCTATCACAAAAGAAAAAGATACATTGATCCTCTCATTTTTTGAAGAAAGTGGCAAAAAATGCAGATATATACATATAGATACATACACACACACAAGAATTTTACAGTCCAACTCAGATCAATTCAAATCAGATATATAGGAAACACTTTTAGCAGCAGGCATTGAAAGCAGGGGTAGCTGAACACCATTCAAAGAGGAATATGTTGTTGCAGCCGTGAATTGATCTCAAAACTAGTGACAACTATTTTTCATTCTTATAATATGTTCTTGCTGGAGGAGACATTCCAGAGTAACAAGTTCTACAATTTATGGATTGAGAGAGAAATGGAATCTATAGAGCTTATTGAAGTTAACTGTAGCTTTTAGGTAATTGTTTAACACTGAGTTTGTGCCTAAATTTGTGAGATAAAACAGGTATACATAGCTAAGTTTTTTATATATTACTTGCTTTGGATAACAAGAGGAGATAATTTACAGGTTAAAATAGCTGGATTCTTTTCATACATAGACGTGTCAAACCTTTAATATTTAGACAATATGTTTCCTATATATAAAACTAGAAGGGGAAATTCCCTTATTGACAGAAGATTGAGCATGACTAGCTGGAAGGGAGGAGCAGAATGGATTTATGAACAGGATTTTTTAAATTTTTTGAGAAAGTCTAACTGTTTCCATTCTCAAAAGACAAGAACTGCTGCATTTTAGAACATTTGGAAAACAAACTTAGGCTTGGAAGGCAGAAACAGGGGAAGAATTTCACAGCTGAAGAGTGTAAAACCATGCCTCTCTTTTCTGAAACATAACTGTGGGCTGAAAAATTCCCTGTATATACTGACAAGGTGTGTTTAAAGAAAGAACTACCATTCTTGAGTATTGGGTTTATGATGTGCTGGAGAGGTTGTGCAAGTCTTTAGAGAACATGCTGGTTTATTTGCTACCTAATAACTTCAACAAGCAGTTAATGTCCTTTGAGGAGATATAGTAAAAATTCTCAATCAATTTATTTTATAATGGAGTTTAAGTGGTGGTTTCATCATGGTCTACAAGCACTTAAGCGAGGAAAGCCATCTGATGGTAATGACTTTTTAATTCACTGGAAACTCATAATGAGTTGCACTGGGTAGAAGCTAATGCTAGATAAACCCAGGCTAGAACTGAGGTACATATACTAAGTAAAGCTAATTAGGCATTGAAAAAGCCCTCTTGGATGCATGATGGATTCCTCACCACCTGAAGTCTAAAAGTTGAGGCTGGATATCCTTTACTGGAGTTTGTGCTAGTTCAAGCAGAAGCCATAATCTTGATACAGGAATTACTGTATGAAGTTCTGAGATATGTGCTTTTCTAGAAATCAGACAGGTGTTTTACTGATCTATTCTGACCTTAAATGCACAAAGACTAGGAAAATGTTGAATAATTTTTTTAAGTTATTCAGAAGCTCCACAGATGTTTGCACATAATGGGATTGAAACAACAGTTTAGTGTAAACACACCAGTGTAAGACAAAACATACCAGACAGAAGAGGGGACACATTTCCACCCTCCTGATTTGCTTTCCAAAACAGGTTTCATGATAGTTATCCAGAACACTAGAATGGAGTCTATTCTTGCAATGACTCTCCAAGCTGTAACAGAGATATATGGATCTTTACAATGAAGAGGATAAAAGGTGGCAATAATCAGCATTTATTTTCTACCCTCAAATTTTATTGCTGAGTTTAGTCCTGGACATTGGAGCAATGTCTTAGATTCCCATGTTTCCTTCTTCCAACTGAGGCAAAAAATGTGATTGAAAACTTTTGATTTGAAGCAGAAAGCAGTGGTTGAGGTTCTTGTTACAAAGCCAGGATCAGTAACCAGCTTTTATTTTGTTTTGTTTTCTTAAATCTAGCCAAAAGTAAAAAATAAAAATTAAAATACTAGTGAGGTTAGTGTTGGAATATACAGTCTCGAACTAGAGACTGAATCAATGGCATTAGAAATCAGATTTCCTTGCTTTTTATTTGCACTGTTTGGGTGAAAGAGTAAAAGAGTCATTAGATCTTTTCTTCCTATGGGAATATTCATCAGAATCCAATCTAACCTTTCTGTTTAAGGATACAGTATAGCAATTCTCTTATTTTAGCTCAATGGATATATTAAAATTCTGCCCCTTTAATTTGCTCACTCCTGATTTCTCTCGGAAAGTAGAAAGAGTTTAGATACTTGTCAGCACATAATAAAAAAGCAATCTTTAGGCTCATTCTGTTGATAAAGGAACTGATATACCTAACTCAGTTTTTACACATGCTGTATAAAATTTTAAAGGACTTTGCCTTTCTTAGCAATTGAATGCTAATTAAGGGTATTGATTCCACTTAATGAGTTGCAAACACTTCTAAAAAGGTCAGACCTGAAGTGGGTTATGTAGAAATGTATAGAACTTCCAATATTTTTATTTCATTGCTATTTAAGTATGCACCTGAAGAACATTTGATGAAATGTTAGAGAGCAATGAATAACACTAATGTTTTCCAGCTACGTAAATGAGTTGGATTAGAGCTGACAAGTGTTCTCTGTTATTTGGCCACCATTTCACATTGTACATCCTCAGCTTTTCAATTCCTGTTAAAAAGTGTTGAACTGGAGAACCTGGCCTCACTTAGCAGTCCCTCTTCTACAGCAGTGGCTGTAAGCAGGCTGCAGGAGAAAAGGATGAACTGAGCATGCAAATTTGATGTTTACAACTAATACTTTCCCATCCTCTAACCATCTTCAGGTGAGGGGATTTCCTGAATCTCTGTAGTTTAGCTGATATCCAGTAAATCACAAAACATGTTTTTTTTTTCCAAATGCTTCTTTAAAGATCATTTTTCTTATTTCTTGAAGGTATGTACAGAAGAAACAATATTTTTTTGTCTTGTGTAGGTTTGGATGTAAAACAGCATTTCTTGAATATAAATATAATAGTGAACAGTCTAAATGCAAAACAGTTTGCATAAGGGGTAATAAGAACTCACGTGTTTAAAAGGGTTGAACCACCATGGTTATGATAAACATGGAGAGGGAAAATCACTTCATTGGGAGTTAAAAAGACATGAAAGTTCTTACTGAAAATATTTACTAGGAATTTTGACATATATCTCCTGCTTAAAAGTATATATTTTTCTGGCCCATTATGAGACCTTTCAAAAAAATTGTCAAAGATGAAGTCCCCTAAGTGTCTATTCATCAGAATCATTATTAAGTATGAAAAGAAAAATTAATTTCATTTATTTAGCTATGTATTTTTTATCAAGAACTCAGCTGCAGTGAACTCTAGCTCCTTGCTTTTCTCAAATATTGTGAGAAAGCTCAGCTTCAGTGACACACTTCTGTATGTTCAGCATGGCAGCTGATACTGGGAAATGCCCCATGCTCATTGTGGAAGACTTTGGACATAGCAGAGGTAGGATTTTCATATCTGATTTTAAACATCTCCTATCTGAGCTAGTTAACCAGACTCTAGTTATAATCAAAGATGAGGAACAATGGGGTTTAGGGTTAAAAACATGTCATCTTAAGGAAGAGGTCTAAAAGAGACAGATGTCTCGTAATGTAGCAGTGCTGTTCAGTCTTCCTGACTGGAAAGGGAGCCTAGGGTGACTGGCTCAGATGCAGATGTCTGACTTAGGTGTGATGAATCTCTCTCTAGGGTTTCTCCTGTCCCTCCTTGTTAACTGTAGAAATAATCCTTCTTCAGACTGAAAACTTTGGAAATAAGTCTTGTAGGAAGCCCAATATCTTTATGGCTTTAAAGCATTATAAAATTTTGCCATTTGAAGCATTTGCGAGCAGTGATTTAAAGAATGTTTGAGCTGGAAACTGGCACTGATGTGTACTTTTGCACTGTTGCCCTACCCAGGTATCCTGAGCTCTTTCTCATGCCTTGAATATAATCTTATTCTGTTGTAACACTCTTTTCTTCTTTTCTTGTTTTCAATGCTTGATTTGTTAAAAAACCAAAAATATGCCCAGAGGCAGATGTAAATTTGCTGAGCTTTTCTCAAATCACTTCAGTTCAGTTTCCACTGTGTTCATAGGCATCCTTCTCCTTCTACTGATATTTTCAAATACTTAAAATTAAAATCTTCATGTTGCCATTTCTTCCAAGCTAAAACATGGTGTCTTGGACTAATTTTGATGAAAAATAAATATATATAAAGAAATATAAACTCCAGATCTATCTGCAAAAATATAATACAGAAAGTAACAACAAAGATGTTATTATGAATTGTAGGACTTTGGATTTAATTTTATAAAGATGTAGCACATAAGAAGCTTGCTTTCATTTTCTGTGCAACATGACTGACAGATTTCTAACTATTGTAAACCAGAAACTAGCTGCCATTAAACAAATTTATGAATGAATTGATGTTAACTGACACTACCAGTGCCAGTTAGCAAAGCATAAATGAATCATTACAGTGACCAGATACCACATGCAGTTTGTCAGTCTCTCTCTTTCCATAAAATCTATACAGCATTCACAAGAATATCTGAGCTACTGACAAGGAGCTCAAGATTTTTTGTTTAAATTGCAGAAAAATAATGCAAAGGAAAACATGATTCTTCACATTACTTGAGAACAGAATTTGAACTGCACTGGCTTCGTGAACATTTTACCATGAGAAAATCCATTTTCACATAAAGAAACAGAAACAACACAGTAAAGGGATTTCAGAGGGTACATGTGTGTTGCTCTTCATCCTTCCAAAGATCACACTTCTTTGGATATTCATGTGGATGTGTGAATGCAAGTAAGTGCTTATTCTGGAGAGTCGTCCAGTCCCCTCTTTTTTATGTAGGCTTCATCAGAACTTATTTTCCATGTAGTTTTAGTTCAAGGAGCATCATCTTTGACCTGGGCTTTCATCAAACACAGAGATCTCTAAAAATGGACTACCTAGACAAGTACCTGGATCATGGTTTGACATTTCAGTGTAAAGGTGCTGAAAAAGGTGATGTAGTGATGGTTCAAGTGCTGAGAGCTGCTTTTACACAGCTACCCTGCTGTTAAAGTGGTATTTTACAAAATAATTGTAAGAACTTGATAGGAATGGATGCTACTCTGAAAAATCAGCGCAAATGCCAGCAAGAGACCAATTTTATGCTGTCCGTATGTTTGAAGTAGGTGTTTATTTGCAAAAGAATTCACTGACAATTAGTCATAAAAAGATCCTCTTTGGGGGACAGTCAGAAAAGCTAGCAAAAGTTAAGTCGTCTAATCTGGATCACTCTCTGGAGGATCCCTTCGCTGAACTGACTATAATGGAAGCCTGGGGAAATTAGTCTTAAGTTGCCCATTACTTGAGTTAGCCTTTGTAAATATCCCTCTGTGAGATATATCAAAGTAATATGTGTAAATGCCTACTGTAGTCTTTAAACTGACTGCTCCTTTACATCCCACTTAAAGTAATACATAGGCAAAATGGATGTAAATATAAATTAGTTTTGAAGTACACAGAGTTCTAACATTCCCTTTGTCAGCTACAAACTCTGAGGGGGAATCAAAGTGTGGGTGACCTGCATCCCTGAGGTAACTTGAATGACAATAGATAGTCACGTGGAAGAAGGGGATTCAAGGCCAAATTTTCACTTCATCACATAACATCTTTCATGCTGTGCTCCTAGTCTGTCCTCGTGTGTGTGTGATTTAATAGCAAAATGGATTGGACAAATTAGGGGCCTGAGAAGGTGTAGTAGAATCCTATGTGTGTATATATATATACAAACAGTCATTTTTGAACAAGGGAGTGCTCTGCCATTCCAGAGGCATTGCAAGGTGCATCTAGCCATTTACATGATGGTATGTAATCTAATGCAAGACCTCTGAGGTGTGGCCTTTAGGAATTGACGTGATCTTTGGAATCTGAAGGTAAGATGCATCACCTTGTTATGTAAGTGGCAGAGGCCACTTGTTATGTATCTGGTAGAGGCCAGTATTCTGTAGCAACTAGATGGAGTCAACTGAACTGCCTTTTAGGCTCTCTGGAGTCATATGTTGTTGACTTTCTGATTTAAGAAAAATCTCTATGGTATTTACATTCCATGACTCTAAATTGACTTCCACTCAAAGTCACGTTTCCAAGCAGCGGCTTATCCTAGCAAACCATAGAACCATATAGAGTCATACAATGGTTTGGGTTGAAAGGGGCCTTGGAGGTCATCTAGTTCCAGCCTCCCCACTGTGTTTCTTTTAGCAATGATATCACAATGCAGATGTATTTTTCTTCACAGTCCTGCTTTACCTTCTATTCTTGTCTGCTTGTCAAAATATCTTACTTACTGCACTGTAAATCCTGAGAATTCAGTGCAAATAATCAATAAACATGTTCCATAAAACAAATATTTAGGTTTCTTATAGCTATACCGCTGCAACTATTAAAATTCATGGCAAAGCACGATTTTATTGCTTAGTTCTGACTCAAAAATCACTTTTGCCCCATTAGCTTCCAGTTGGCTACATTAGTTTTTACTTTAGGCTGTTGGTAGAAATCACCACTTTCTCTGAAGGTCAGAGGTACTATTTTAGGAGGGTGGATTTGTATTCTTTTACGACTGGTTGTCATAGATAATGGAAAATGGCAACTGGTTTTGTTCTCAGTGGGATGTGCCTGTAAGTAATTATTAAGAAAGACTAGAACTTTGTATGCCTGATTGTCTTTTCTTTTAAAACTATAAATAAAAACTGAGAACAATTAGGGCTAAAGGACAATCTGGATGTAATTTGTGTTCAATGCCTAACACAGCAGGACTCTAATTCAAATGATGTTATATGCCATGATATGATATTTCCACAGTTCTGTGATTCCCAGATTTGAGCCTGAAAAAGCTCAAATGCTATAAAAAGTTATTTCTAACAAAGTGAGTTTCTGGAAATGATTGAATTACATGAATCTATTATTTGGCAATATATGTCACAGGTCCCCGCATGCAAGGCTTTCCCAAAGTGCTGGCAAACACATTTTTGACACATCTCCATCCCAAGCAAAATACTATCTACAATAAGTCTGTGAAATATAACAAGGTCTGAGGGACAAAAGTAATATATTCAGAAGTTAATTCTTTTGAAAAAAGCTTTTAGAATGGTAAGAAAAGTAAAATATAAAGAGGTAGAACACCCTCCAGCAACAGTGGAAACACTAACAAGGATTATTTGTCATAAATAAAAGACATTCAAAATTACATGGCAAAGCACAGTAGCCCCTAGTTGTGCAGGGACTGGGTTACCCAATTATGCAATTCATATTGGAGACAAATGATATCTTATAAAGCTCATGACATGTTAAATGCTCAGTTCTGCAAAATGCCTGAAGTTTTTGGGGTTTTTTTTGTTTGGTTTTTTTTTTTTTTTTTAATTAGAAATGCAGCTGTGTCAATTAGATGCGGCATATAGTACTTACACTTTCCAGTAGTACAACTGGGAAAAAATACCCACAAAAAATAAGATATGTCTGTGTGAAAATTAAACCAGCTGATAACTTGTGTGTGTGTGTGGCCTGCAATTTATCTTCAGCTTAAAAGGTAGAATAAAAACAAAACCAAAACAAACAAAACCTTTCAGATATTCTTTCATGTTTAACTACTCTGCAAACACTTTTTTATTCACTCAGCATTCAGACTACTTTAATACTTTTCATAGATTGTTTAGGTAATTTTTATATACTCATATAAAGCAAACAATAACATTTCAAGGTTGGTTGATTTGTTATTTTGGTCCAATAGTGTAACTGTGCACTTAGATCTTTCTTCAAATTCTCACTTTCTCACCAGAAAGGCAAAACACTTTAAATAAATCATTTGGGATTGTCAAACCTGTATTTGTTGTGACTAACTTCTGCAAACACAGAAGCAAGTCAGTTAGTTCAGCTGCCCCAGAAAGCTTCAGGTGTTCCAACATACTCAATGAGGTATATCCCTAATGTCTCATTTTTTCCTATCAGGCCAGTCTCCAGTTATTGTCCTGACTCCTGCTCCTCAGTGCCACCATGAGCGTAGTCCATGGTGCTGGTACAGTCTAGGATGGCTGTCAATTAATGACAACGCCATGGAGCAGTTGTAGCCATCATCATTAAAAAAAAAAACAAAAATACAAGCCAAACAATCTAAAAATTATTCTTCTTAGGACTTATCTTGAGGGGTAGCACAGATGCCATGTTAGACACATCATTCTGCTTATCCAGAGAAGGGAAGAGAGGTGCTGAAGGGTCTGGAGTACAAGTCTTACAAAGAGAGTCTGAGGGAGCTGGGGGTGTTTGGAGAAAAGGAGACTCAGGGGCCTTCTCACTCTCTACAAGTACTTGAAAGTAGGCTGCAGTGAGCTGGGGGTGATCACCCAAATGAACAGGCAATAAGACAGGAGGAAGTGATCTGAGGTTGTGCCAGGGGAGGTTTAGATGGGATATTAAGAAAATTTCTTCCTCTGAAGGGTTTATACATCCTTGGCTGGATTTATGCTTTCTTCAGATCTGCTAACAGAGTACTCTGACAGCTGCAGTGCCTCTCCAGTTTTATTCTGGAAAGGGATAGAGGAAAAAAAACCACTCATACTTCTCTTCCTAACTACTGACTGGAGGGTGATGCTGCTCAGATCTGCCAATGGTGACGATCTGAGGCAGGCCTGGTATGCTGTCTCTAATTTATTTTGGCCATCTGCTTTTCCTCCTTCTAATTGGTGCATGTTAAGAGAGAAAATATTCTTAAAGAGCATTTAAGATGAGGATGCTCCTGGACTCGCTTTAAGCAGATTGAAATGTAATTGTTTCTCATTGGGCAGATCAGTCTGTATCGCAGCAACCATTTCATATTTGGCAAGACTATTCCTTTTAGATAAAGTGAGTACTAAGGTTGTTATTGGTATGAAGGATGCATTAGTTAAAGTGAGAAAAGACCTTTTTTAGCAGGTTCTGCACACTTGTAAAATATTTATGTTGTAGCCTGCATATACTGCAGTTTCTTCATAAACATTGAGCTTTATGTGTCTTACTAATGCTCAGGAGATGAAAAGTGTATTCAAATAGGGGCCCTGAACAGGGACTCGTGCACTCTGATCCTTCACTCTGAAACAACAGCTTTAAGGTTTGTCCATTGACTTCTACCATCATCTCAGGGGACACTTTGGGAAGGGTGCCTGAAGTTTGGTGTGCAGTACATTTCTGAACCTATCACCATGGGTTTGTTCACGGGGAGTTAATTTTATTAAAGCCTGAACTCTGATCTGAGAAAATTTCCATGAAGAAACAACCATGAAGAAGTCTGCCTTCTGAGACACTGCCACTTTACAGATTGCAGGCAGGGGAAACAGCTAAACATTGTCAAAATAAAAATAGTGTAATTCTTGTTTCCCCTGCACTTTCTGGGCAGGTTTCATGTCTTCTACATTAATCATCTGGCAGTGCAGGCTGAACTGACCATCTAAACAAACTGTGTGAAGAGAGGAACATCCACACAGGTGACTTAGTTTGCTCCTAGAGGTGTTTCTCTTTCTCTGACAGCTTCAGATGACAGTCTAATAATTACCTTAGACTAAGCTTTAAGGAGGTAAAGCAAAGCAACACAAATAGTACTTTCAAAACCTTTTTCTCTAGCAAGACTAACATTGGATTTTCAAGCAGCACCAGAAAAATCTCTTCATTCAAGTAGATAAACATAATTTAGTTTTTATTCATTTTTATCATGAATATGCTTTTTTATAATGTAGATTATTCAGCCTCTTTTTGATTAAGTAAAAGCTACCCACCTGCCATTATTTTGCTGTATTGTTTTCAAATGTCATTTCTCCCAATAGTAATTTTAGTTAAAATGCCTTGTAATAATAGCTACACTCTCCTAGTAAATATGAAATTTCAGTAGCATACAGTATTTCTCACTGACACTGCACTTGTATTTCTTATTTACAATATTCCTCAAAGAATTATGGTTTGCTTTGTCTTTATCATTTTACAGGATACTGGTAATAATATATGGATTCTGTTGGAATAGAGTATTGTACAAGTATTGGATGAAATATTTACCTAGCAAACAGCCTTGCTGGTAAGTCATATTCTTTCCTCTATTTTGCCACATTTCAGGTCCAACAATGTGAAGGAAGGTTTATAATCTTGTTCAGTTGGATGTTTACTAAAGAAAAAATAAACAAACAAACCAACCCCCCAAATTAAATAATATATTTTAATATTTGCAGTTCCCTTTCCCAAATAGCTTCTACTACTATATCCTATTTCCTCCCTCCCTTTGACTCACATTTTCAGTTTCCACTTTGTGCTATTGCATATCATGTGGCTTTGTAGGTTGTTTTATCTACAGGTACTCTCTCATCAGAAATGTTCGAAGTTCAATTGTGCAGGATAATGTAAGAGTCACAAAATTTCTTGCTATTATTTTAATCCTTTTTTTCATTCTTGGGTAGGGTTTTTTTTAAATTTTTGGACTGGTCTTGTTTTATTCACTGTACATATTGTGCTTTTGGTTTTGTTTTGATGCTAAAGAGTGTTTGTGGGGCTAGAAACGTCAGTGCAGCTTTTATTTGTAGCTGATTAATAAATGTCAGATACTAAAGGTATTGGAATAGAAAGTATCTAGAAAATCACACCTTTAAATGATTAGTTATAAGGTCACTGGCCAAAACCATCCAAGCCATAGTCTTATTGGTACCTCTGGTTTATTGTATGATGTTGAAGGGGTAATTTCTGAAAAGTGGGAACTGTGTATTTGTGAGGAGATACAGAAATGTGTGTACAGTAGTGTATGAACTGAATTATTCTTGTTTACTTAATTGGAGAGCTCACTAGGTAGTTGTTAAGAATGACTAAACTCCACTAGGTCTGATAAAAACTATTTATTCTTAAAATATTACCAGAAATGAATAATATAAAATATAACTTTTTGTTCCAAATGGAGTTGTTTTACCTCTTGCATTTCAATAGTCTGCAATGCTGATTACTACTGCCATCCATTGGGTGTAAGATCTGCACTTGTTAATGCTGGGATTTTGTGTCCAAAATGTGGAAAAGAGACCAAAGGTGAAATCACCATGTTCGAGTTGCTAGGTTGCTGTACAAAGACACACATTCTAGAGACTGATGAAAAACAAAGGACATTTTATTTCTTTTTAGCCAAAGTGACTGAAATACTTGAAACTTTGAAATGTCTCAAGTTGAAAACAACTAGGTCTCCTCTGTTAACTCTTTATCAGGAAGAAAGAAAATATCTGGGAAAAGTATTAGTGCTGTATTTTCACACGTTACGTGGATATGTACCAGGAGGAGGGGATCAAAATCTGTCCTTAGCAGAAGGGGGATTATTTCTACAGATAGTGTTCAAAACTTAACTGGACAAATTCCAAAGCAACTTCATCCAGTTAGACTTGCTCTTGAAGTAAGGGTGGACTAGACATCCAGAAGTGCCTTCCAACCTAACTGATTCTGATATTCTGGGATTCTGTGTAGTTGGGTGAGATATGTGATGATCAGAAAACCGTTTTATGATATACACACACCAAGATACTTTACTTAATCTTCAAGAAAAATTACATGATTTAATATTCAATGGATGAGAGCAACTGGACTCTAAGATGCTGAGGGAGGTTGGGGAGCCAGAAAAGAGGAAGTGGGATTTCTTTGGTAGGGTTAGGATCCAGCTGCGGGAGATAATTAGGTACCTAACACCATAAACGTGCACATAATTTGTCCTGTGGTTTTAAGATTTTATTTTAAAAGATTTTGCTTTAGAATATGACTTGCTCTCAGAAGTCTGCATGATCACTGTCTGCTTTGATCTCTGGAGGGCACAGATTTTTGCATGCTGAGCAAAATTTAAACTCACTTGGGGAATCAGGACTGAATTTACAGAGGGAATTCTGTCCAGTCTGCCTAGCAGCGGCCCATAAAATGCCACAGGGGAATATGAGTGAAGAATACTATTCTTCTGTAAAAAGGAAAAATGCCATTTTGCAGTGTGGATAAAAAGTACAGCCTACAAAATGCAAAATAAACCACCTGCTATGCTCTGCTCAGTATTGGTACCACCTCAGGAATATCCATGACGGGACACTTGAAAAATATATATGGACTGGCTGGACATAGAGCTCTGAGAACAAACAAGGATAAGTACGAAAGGTCCACGAGCAAGAATGAAAGAAAGGTGGAATTGCTTGAGCTGATTTATAGTGATGAGCCTAAATTAAAGTATAAGCTTTTCAAAAAAGAAATAAATCTTTCACTCTCTCCATTAAACTCATACTGGAGAGAAAAATGTTGGGAAATTATACTGAAGTCAATTCAGAGCAGGAAGCAGCAGAGAGCTTGGACAGATTGGGAAAATACAGTGTTGGAATACACTGCTTGGACATACTGTGGAGGGCTTTCAATATATGTTAAAGAATCTTCAGTGAGATATAACTGATCCTTGTTGGGATATGGGATTAGGTCCATCTCCTGTGGTCTTTCCCAGCCCTGCTTGTCTCTAGTACCCTGCCCCTGAATCCAGAGCAAAAACTACCAGATGCTCTTACTCAAGGAAACAGTTGTGTAGCAAGGGTGGAGGGGGGAGGGAGGCTGTGGATAAACTCAGCTCTCTTCTGTACATAATAGTGGCCAATAAATGCAACCTTCACCTGGTGAAATTGGTATCATCTGTCTCAGGAGTAAACAGCATCAACTTGGGTTTGGTGGAAGCTGAATCCCTGACAGGAGACTCTTATTTACAGTCATTTCAAATTGCAATCTCAATGTACTGAGAAGCATAAAGACAATATCTGGTTGGCCTGTCTGCTTTAAAAGGGTGTGGCTTAGATACCCTATCTAAAACTAACAGCCCTTATATTCCATACATGATCATATCACATTGGCATATCTACTGATCGAAGTCATATTGATGCTTTTAGCAGCTACCAATGCCATACTGGGAATCTAAAGGCTTCTGAACACACCACAAAATAGCTGTGATGGACATACACAGCAACTGTACCACATGCATGGCCAGAATATTGTTTGGGCAGCACATAAAATTAGTAGCATGGCTGGAAATGAAATTATGATGAACTCAATAGATAATTGCAAGTAAAAGCTCTGTTTCCAAACACTAGGAATCAGAATCCTTTTAGCAAATAATCATGCTGTTTATATGTCTTACAATTAGGTGCATGAATTGTCAGATGAGACATTTCTCTGTATATCTCAACTGTGTAGAAATATAGGTAGTTTTAACAGTTCTTTTCTGTGTAACTAGTAGAATCTGAACTCTTTTGAAAAGAGTTCTTTAAAACTGAGCTCCAGCTTTTCATATTTTATGCTCTTTATCTGCACTTCACCAGTGCAGATAAAGAATTAGAGCTGGTGCTATACAATCTCCTTTTAATTTTCTGCTTCTCGTGCCATAACATACTCGTAAATTTGGATGTTGACTGTTTTGATGGATTGTTTGAATAAGAAAAAATCAATTTAAGATAAAAACAAGTGTTCTTTTCGTCTGCAAAAATTTCTGGCCTTAGTACCCTTTATACTCATCCAGCACAGGTGTTCTACTATGTAATTATTGGAAACAGCTTGAAATAAACCACAGAAATAGGACTGGCAACCTCAAAAATGTTGCTATTGCATTAGGTAAAGGCAGTTGTAAGATTACACATGTATCATCTTCCAGTCTTTCACTATCTGATGACCAAAACTGTAGCAGTAGTACAGCAAAATACAATAAAATTGCTAATATTCACTCAAAAACTTTTTCTTGAGTTGCAAATTATTGTAAAGTCAAGTTAGAAGAGATTCACTCTGCAGAAATCATAGGCAGCCACACCCCAAAAAATCCATGCCTGAATCCATTGATCGAAAATGTTTTCATCATTTCCATTTCCTTATGGGTTAAATAATAATAAATATTGAAGAGAGACACTTGAGCTGCAGCTGGAGAATTTACAGTACATAGTTAAATGCAACCCACAGCAGTCTGGGAGCGCTCTCCAATACTTGAATACCGCAAGCTGGTTCCATTTTACAGGAGACCCCAGGTCAAGGAGAAGTAATTAATCCTGCTTTTGATGGATAAATCTTGTAGTTTATCCATGGAAATGTTTAAAAATGCAGCTTTACTTTGGAAAAGTTACATTCATCATCATTCCTGGGTTTCTGACATATATGGATATTTTCTGTCTGGTGATGAACAGTTTCTTTCTCCAGCCCCTTCAGTTCCCAAAGGGAGCCGAAAAGAAAGATGGAGAGGGACTTTTTGCAAGAGCATGTACTGATAGGACAAGGGGGAATGGATTCAAACTAAAAGAAGGTAGGTTTGGATTAAATATTGGGAAGAAATTCTTCCCTGTGAGCATAGTGAGAAGCTGGCACTGGTTGCCCAGAGAAGCAATGCATGTCCCATCCCTGGCAGTGTTCAAGGCCAGGCTGGATGGATCTCTGAGCAGCCTGGTGTAGTGGAAGATGTCTCTTCCTATGGCAGGGGAGCTGGAATGAGATGATCTTTAACTGTTCCTTCCAAGACAGGCCATTTTATGGTTCTACAATTCTAAATTGTGTTCAGGTAGATAAAGTGTGCTGGTAGATAAAGTATCAGTGCTGGGGTCCAAAACTGAGTAGTAAGATGGTTCAGCAACAGAATTTCACTTCTTTTCCAAAGAACTGCTTCTTGTACCTTCTGCCTTTTACCAGCTTCATGGTTAATTGCAAAAATCCAGATCATGAACAAGTTTTCATTCAACTTGGAGAAAATTCGGCTTTTGTATATTTTGATTTTTTTTTTGGCTAAGTAATAATGAAGCTAACTGTTCTTGGATGTTATTTATTAAAATAGTCTGAATTTTTGTTGGTCTTGTTAGTCACGTTAGTCTTGTTAGTGTAAGATGATAGGTGATACAATTAGAGAATGATTGCTTTTTTTTAAAGATGTTTTAGTTTGTGTCTTCTTGAAAAGAAATAGTTCATTCTGCTGGAAGCAATACAGCCATTAACCAAATATCTTCCAATAGAATCCAGGAAGTTAAATGTAAGGTCATAGTCTGCAAATTTCTTGGCTATCTTGAAAAAAAATGGTCAGTTTTTGCCAGAGCTGTAAGAAATTTGAGCGTTCCTTAAAGAACAAGGGAAATAACACATGTTTTGGGTGTCTGCTAGTTGTTTTGCCTGTTTCAAACCTGTATGAAGGAAAGGTAACCAAAAAAAAAGTGATTGTATTACATAGTGGTTCACATCCATGCAAATGTTCAGAAGAAACTCTGACTCCTCAGAATTAATGCAAGATCATGCTGGTTTAAATACTACCTTTTTTTTTTTTGAGCACAGGCTACACTTTGGTAATCTGAGAAGCAGAAGATTTTGGTCAATGCACACACCTTCTCTATCTCCTCCTGGAGGTGCTCTATCCAGAATGAGGGCAAGGAAACAAAACAAAACAGAAACCTACTTTAGATTAGATTTGATCCTCCTGGGAAAAGATATATATTCTGAAGCTGTGGACTTAATACAGAAAGTCAGAAGAATGTGCCGAAACTTACCAAAGTGAGTAAAGTGGGTTAGTGGTATGTTGTTTTCATGTGTTATTCCAGAAGGCTATAGGTATTAGCTAAGATTTTACATTAGTTCATGTATAAGGATGGCTCAATCTCACAAGACATCTGTTTCTGAAATTAAAAAGCCAACAACTGCATGGCTGCAGAGATAGCAATCTTCATTTAATAGAGATACATGATTCAAAGAGATACGTGACTTAAAATCTTCTAGGGAGCACAAAGCAATTAATAGTTGGAACTTTTTATAGCACCTTTTATCCAAGGATCTCAAAACACTTTACTGGCTTTAATTAGGCCTCACACTATGCAGTATCTGCCTGGAATAGAGAAATGTTATTTTTTAATTCTGCATACAGAGGAACATGTAACACAGAGGTTAAATTACTTGAGAATGGTCATGTAGAAGCAAATAGTAATGATAGGAAAAAATCCCAAACCTCCTGCCTTTCAATTCCATATTCTCTCAATTCACTAAGTTTCTTTCCTCTGCATTAAACTCAAAGCTTTTTTCTTATCTGTTCTGTAACACGTGTGATTTTGACTATAGGATCAAAGCCGAGGCAATTAGAAAGGCTTTCACCCTTTCCAGAAAGAAAAGAAAAAAAAAATTGAAAAATCAGTTTAAGACCATTTTCTGCTCTCAGGTAGAGGAGAAACACTTATTATTTACTGCATTGAAAGCTGTGAAAGACATGGAAGAGCAGACTCCAGAGGTAAACATGTTGTCTTTGGAGATAATGAATAAGGGTTTGTGTTTCTGCCTAAGAGCAAGAATAGGTTGGGTTGGGCTTTTTTTGCAGCTAATATAAAATGTGAAGAAAGCTGCCTGAACTATGCTCAGGAATTCAGTGTCAGAAATAAAAAAAATCAATCTTGAGGCTATGAAGGAGATAATCTCCTGGGGGAAGATAATAAGGAATCATCTCACCCAGGTATAGCCCCTGTAGCTGGGAAGTGTTGCATAAGAGACACAAGCATCTATACTCATGCAAACTCTTAAATGCTAGTCCTTCGCAGGAAGCAGAGAGAAAGAAGGTCAATATGCTTAAATTAGCAGATAATAGAGATAATTCTGTTGTTGTGTTTCTAATAGCAACTTGAATGAGGATATTGGATAGCTAATATGATTTGTTTCTTTGTAGTTTAAGGTGCATTTTGAAAATGGTAGGAAAAGGGAAATAAGCAAAATAACTAGGGTAACACTAGGAGTCTGGATAAAATCTGTTGCTTTCACAGCAAGCTAGTTTAAAGGACCTGAATTTTTTACTTGTAGAATTGGTTACTTGTCAGATGCTAATAATCATTACTGGTAAGAGAGAAATAACTAATTTCAGCCCTTATATGGAGAAAATAATAGTTCATGAAAACTTGATTCATTTACCTTACTAGAGACATCTCCAGGCTTATCTTTACATCAAAGCTTGGAAGTGTGAATCCATTGGTTTTTTCCCTGTAACTGACTCTCACTAATTTCACCATCATAAGCCACACTAAACACCAGAGCTGGCCAACCAGTGCAAATATTTTTTCACCATTTTTCAGCACAAGGAGATCCTAAGAAGTTGATGTATCATGGGAACAAATCTTCAATCAAGTAATGAGTTTAGAATAAATAATGAAACACTTCCATTGATTGAAGCATCCACCATCCAAGTCATCCCGAGAACAATTATGGAGTCAGATATAACAATGTCTCCCAGGCAATACAAGCCAACACATCCTCATTTCAGAGGTGATGCTGTGAATTAATTCACAAGGGTTTGTTTCCACAGATTATTTTCCAAATGTTGTTGGTAATAAGCTAAAATACCAAAGGTACAGGTTAGGAAATTAGAAACTGCTTGCATTGCGCTTAGACACAGGAAAAGATGGCACTGAAGTGCTTTCACTGTTCACACTTCACAAAATCTGCTGCACATATACTTGACTTTTAAATAAATAACCAGTCTTTGCAGTTCTCATCACGGATTTTAAAGAGGCAGATGCAGCCATTGCAAATGATTTTGCTCTGTGTTACATTTGTCAAAAGCTGTCAGAATGTAGTAAAAAGGTGTTTGTACAGAGTAATATGCTGCTTGAACTCCTGTATGTCTCCTAGACTGAAGATTTTAGATCACTGATTTGTAGGAAAGAAAGACTTCCAAATGAGCCTGTTATTTTCTGGCTTTACTAATTTATATATGGTTCACTTCTACATTTTTACATGTCTGCAAATTACAGTCAACACTCAAGCCTGAAAAAGGAATTGAATCAGATAGGAAAATACCAATCTGCTTCACACTAAGCTGCAGTTGTGTAGTTAGATAGTAGGAATTGTGTACAAAATAATCATTATTTTATCCATAATTTTGCATGCCTTTATTCATGTCTCAAATATCTTTGTTTAAAAATGAAGTTTGTGTCAAGGTTGGAGAGAAAGGGGAGGATTTGGGCGTATGCCAAGCCAACAAAGTTTGCAAAAAATTTTCATACACACATACAAATGTGTGATTCTAATATCTTTTACACTGTGTTTCTGTTCCATTAATAAAGCTTCCCTGACCATAAGAAAAAAAAATCAGAACCAAATCAAGGCTGCTGGGTTCTATATAATGCACCAATTTAAGGTGAACATTTAAAAAAACAGTATATTACAGTATTTTCATGGGTATCAGGAAATACTACATTTATCTGGAAAACAGACAAGAAAGTTACATCCTACTGGTGAACAGGTACATGTTGGTCCTGTTGCTGACTAAATGAATCTTATAGCAAACATAATATTACAATTTTAATTAACTCTAATTTTATGTGAATATTATTAGCTGAAAATTATTTAAGAGTACCATGAGGTAGTGGCAGGCAAACATGGAAAGACGAAAGCAATTGTCAGGAAGAGAGAGAACTCTTAATATTATTTTTGGCAAGCTGGTTTAGTTACATTCGTAAACATACTAAATAAGGAATGAACAGGTGACAGAAAATGATATCTTTGAAACCATATATGAACTAGTCTTCATTAGTGTGAAAAGTGTTAAATATGTACCAATTCTTGAAACTAGTCTTTCTTATGTTTTATGGAACAAAGTATAAAACTGAAGAGGAGCTGAACCTGCTAACACAAATTTTTCTCTTTTAAAATTTGGAGCACAGGAAGAAAATTGCATTTGTCTTTTGATAACCTCCAAAGACACTACTCAATTGTCCTAATTTTTCTGAGAAAACCTTGACCGTGTTGCAGGGGCAGAAAGGCCTCAGGAGTCCCGAAACTGCAAATTACTAGAGATTAGCAGTTAACTGGGGGATGAGTTGAGTTCAAAATATTGGATGGATCTGCTCTATTTTTATACCTCTGCTCTAACTATGGTAAGATGAGCACTCATTCTCCAGTGGAGAAATTAAGACTGCTTTCCATTTGAAACACTCACCATTCTCCTCATTTCCATTGCCATTAGAAGAAATTGGCAAAGATCACATTCTCCAAAACTTTCATTTTATAAACAAATTTCAGAGAGAGAATTATTTTATGCCATAAGCATACGTCAGAATTCTCTAAGTAGATTTGTTTTTAATTTTAGATTTTGAAATGCAAACTGTATGCTAGACATGAAAAATATAGCGTATGCTCCCAAAATGACAAACGTTATTTTATTCTGCTGGTTTTCACTTGAGTAAGGTTAATTTTCTTCAGGGTAGCTGGTATGATACTAAATTTTGAACTTCTGCAGGAAACAGTTTTGATAACACAAGGGATGGTTTTGTTATTTATGAGTAGTGCTCACACAGAGCCAAGGCCTTTTCGCCTCCTCACCCACCCCACCAGTGAGCTGGGGGTGGACAAGGAGTTGGGAGGGGACATAACCAGGACACCTGACCCTGGCTGACCACAGGGATATTTCAGACCATAGGGTGTCATGCTCAGCAATAAATGAGGGGGACACTGGCCAAGGGGCTGCTGCTTGGGGACTACTTGGAAATTGATCACCTGGTGGTGAGCAGTGGTTTTCATTTACATCACTTGTCTTTCTCTGTTGTTTCCATTTTCATTGTAATAATGGTAGTGGTAGTAACAGTAGTACTAATAGGAGCAGTAGCAGCAGGAGCAGTAGTAATAGAAGTAATACTTAATTTCAAATCATTTATTGATCTGTTCTTATCTCAATGCGTGAATTTTCTTATCTTTACCATTTGAATTCTCTTTCCCCCATTCTGCTGGGATGGGGAGTCAGTGACTGGCTGTGTGGTACTTAGCTGCTAGCTGGGCTTAAGCTATGAGAGCTCTTTTTGCCACCCAGTGTGAGTCTAGAAGGGTTTGATTTCGTAACATATTGACCAGAGTGTATTAGAAGGGATTTATACTTGTTAACAGTTTTGGGTCACAATATTGATCATTCTCTTCTTGATATTATTTTATCTGATCTGTACCCTGTCCTTTTTCTTGCTGTACATGTTAAAAGTTGGTGTTGGCTTTTGCAGTTTGCTGTGCTCTGTAGTGATTAGTGGTGCTTTGCTGGGGAGATTTTTTTTATAAAACACTGACCACGAGTTCAATCTGGTATTTGGGCTCTGTACTATAGGAACCATTTCATGCAGACAATTAACAATNTTTTTTGGGATTTTTGTTTGTTTCTCTGTTTGTTTTGTGTTATTTTTGTTTGTTTTCTTTTTTTGGTTTTTTGTTTTGTTTTGTTTTGTTTTGTTGTTGTTTTTTCCAGTATCTTGAACAACTGAGAACGTTTCTATTGGTATTTCTTAGCAATATTGCATTGGTTTTGCCAAACAAGCAATTTGGGAATATCACCCAGTCCTTATAAGAGTATGGTGATGGGTGGCACAACACCACCATGTGGAAGAATATGGGTAAGTGTCTCAAAGGTAACCTCAAATGTTCTGAAACTTCACTCCCAAAAGCTACCTGATCCAGACAAAGTGATAGAAGATCTGCAAAAAAAATACTGGGCTATTTCAAAGAGGCACAACACTGCTGGATATGATGCATCGCCCTCAGTAAGAAAGATGGAAAACAAACCAAAACAGTAGGGCTAATCCAGACACTAGCTCTATCAACTTTGTAACTAAAGGAAGAAATGAATGGAAATCACAGAATGGCTCAGGTTAGAAATGACCACAGTGGGATCATCTGGTCCAGCCTTCCTGCTCAAGAAAAACCCCTAGAGCACATTACACAATATTGCTTACAGATGGTTCTAGAAGATCTCCTGTGAGGAAGAAGAGGAAGTCAACTCATTTAGTAAGGTATGAAGAAGGTTTTCTTAAAAGGAAGAAGGAGAAAGAACTAAAAGAGCCAGTTCTGCAGAAAAGCAGAAGAGGAACAAGAGGAAAAAATGAAATCATATATGTAACAGAAGCCTCCTCATCCCTTTCTCTAAGTGAGTTTTGAGATATATGAAATGCTAGTTACTGATGATGGAATACTGGAGCCACTAGTCAGGAATTAGAGGATGAGGAAGTCTGGCAGCTGGGATCACTTGATAAGGATAAGCCATTGGCAAAGGCAAAATAACAGCTCTGTCTTGACCATTTAACGGAATATAAACACAAGGTTTCTTAGGTGTTATGGGTTTTTGGAGAACGCACATTCCAAACTACAGTCTGATCAGAAGTCTTCTCTACAGAGTGACTCAGAAGAAGTATGAATTTGAATAGACCACTGAGCAGAAGCAAGCCTTTAAAATAATCCAATGGGAGATAGCTGTGCAATAGTACTTGGGACAGTCCTGACAAGACAAAGGGTGGAAAATGTGCTTTGCACCTCAGCCAGGGATAACATACCAACCTGGACCCTCTGGCAGAAAATGTCTGGAGACACTAAAGGTCAGCTGGTAGGGTTTTAGTCCCCGGGTATAAGGGATCTGAAGGCTGTTTGTTATTTTTCTTTTCATCACTATTATTATTGTTAGTATTAGTATTGGCATTAGTATTAGTATTATGTTAAACTGGTCTTATATCAACCCATGAGTTTTCTCACTCTGCCCTTTGAATCCTCTTTCCCCATCCTGCTGCAGTGAGGAGTGAGCAAATGATTGTGTGGTGCCTAGTTGCAGACCAGAGTTATACCACAAAATTCATACATACGATAAACCTCCAGAAAGTCTGCAAATTAATCTCTACAAAACATATCCGTATTTTATATTTTGTCTTCTAACATTGTAATAATGTGAGCCTTTTCAATTTCCTACGTAGCTAAATATACTACTTTGTACAGTGATTGCATTTGAATAAATTGTTTTAAGGTTGATAGTTTTTTTTTTTGCCATTACTCTAGGTCCTCTGACAGAGGATGATGAATAACATTGTTAAAGAGAATTTCATGATGAACAACCTCTTCAGAGTTTCTGTTATTTTTTTCTTATCTTTAATGGCATGTTGCTGTTCATAATTTAAGTCCCTATAGGGATGGGACCTGGATGCACAAACTTTTTTCCACTTTCCTACCTTCCTTCAAGAAAGAAGCTAGTGTACATCTATGGAATTAATTTAAATGTGATCTACAGGCTGGAAGGCATAGGCACCAGGACCAAAAATGATATTGTAGGTGAAGACAATGTAACTGAACACAAGAGCCCACTTTCAAGATGGCCACTGCTCAGTTAAAATGATTTTTCTAAAAATGTGAAACTCATAAAATTCAGTGCAATCTTCCAGCTTGGACTGTTCTAATTTCACTTGGATCATCAAATCAAATTTTGGCAAGTTCTAATCTCTTGCAAACTCTTGCTGAATGTTCAGTTAAATCTGTCATTAGGGAAATATTAACACATAATGATTATTGTATTGTTGCAAAGAGGCATCACTTCTAGTATCAATTTAAGTTTTCACATCCTCACACTCTAAAGCAGAAGCAAGCAGTTTATTCAGATGATTTACATGTACATTTCTATGCCTCTAAAATAATGGGATTAAGTTTTGATTCATTTTTTGATGCCAAAATTCAGAACTTTTATTAAGCCAATTTCTCAAATATAATTAAGCTCCCAGTTACAACTGAAGGGCTTGAAATTTTAGTTCCAGAGAGGGCTCTGTAATCCTTTCAATGCAAGAAAAAATCTTGGCTAGTAGGTTGTGTACAAGTGACAGAACTGGTGGGCTGAAAGAAATTCCATTGTAGGAAATTAGAGTTAATAAAGCTTAAATCTCCTCTAGCCTTTGTAAAACTTGGACTGGATAGTTAAGGAGCTACTAATGTACACCTGCCTGGTGTACCTCTGCTTTATATTTCTGCAAAGAATATCAATTAAATAGAAATATGATGAGATGATAATTTCCTGAAGGCTGGAATTGGATGATCCCAAAAGTTGAAGAACTTCAGAGTTTGCTACCAAACCTATGACACCCACACACAGTAGTCTCACACAATCTCAGGTTCCCATCAGTCTTAGTCTTAGTCCCATCAGTCTTTTAATTCTTTCAGAATGAAATTTATTAATTTCTTATTTTCTTAAGTGTGATAGAAAGATCTGTGTTCTGAAACTGCTATTTCCCAAAGGAAAACATACCGCATCAATTGAGAAAAGAACAGGAATGGCAAGAACAGCCTTCCACTACCTAAAAGAGGTGTATAAGCAAGGATTGGGAGGGACTTCTGAAAACGGCAAGCAGTGACAGGAAAACAAGAAATGACTTTAAGCTGAGAGTAGATGTAGATTACATATTGGGAAGAAATTCTTTACTGTGTTGGTGCTGAAGCACTAGCACAGGTTGCCCAGAGAAGTTGTGGGTGCCCCATCCCTGGAAGTGTTCGAGGCCAGGATGAATGGAAATGTTCGAGGACGGGGCTCTGAGCAACCTGATCTAGTGGAAGAAATCCTTGCCTGGGGCAATGGGTTGGAACTCGATGATTTGTAAGGTCCCTTCCAAGAAAAACCATCCTGTGATTCTATGATTCTATTAAAATTGTCAAATACAATTGGGTATATAATTACAACAGATATTCAGCACAAACACCCACTAGCAACAAATTCAACCTAAAATGCCACTTATAATGCAGTCTGTTCATGTGAACCCCTTATCCAGAAGGTAAAGCAATCATTTCTATTAGGTGTGAATGTACGATACAGCATTGTCTTCTTTGTCAGGTGTCCACTGAACATACCAACACATTTAGCTCATTTGAAGTCTCTGTTTATTCATTCTTTTGAAGCTTCAGCAACACATGCAGCAGTAACATATTTGAAACATGATGAAAGTATAAGGCATTCTTGATAGAAGTGAAAGCATGGTTGAAGATGTTGTGCAGTAACTGCGAGTTACGTTTTGTAAAGTCATTATCCTGCTGCAGACCCCTGTTTAAGAGGCCTATCTTGTTACCAGAATATATATAGCTATATTTATATAAGAAAACCAAAAAGGAGTTGTTTTGTCTTTTGACTCTAGTGTGTGTGTGTGTGTGTGTGTGTGTGTGTGTGTACACAAGCTTGAACCCCTGTATATCCCTCTCTGTGTCCACTCTTTTTCCTCAAAAGGTAGTTGTAAATGCAGGTCTCTGAACCAACCAAACCACTCCTAGACATGAAATAAATTCTACCAAAAACTTGTTCTTAAATCAGAACTATATGATCATTTGTTGTATATTTTGGTTATTCCAGATCTTGGATGCAATAAGGAAAAAAAAAAATTAAAATCTCAACAACTCAAGAAAATATTTCTTAAATAATAGCAACAATGAAAAAAAAAGTGGAAAGGCTTTTCAGGGTGGATATTTCCTTGAGCAGTCACCCTTTGATATGTAGTTACACATGTTTGGATACTGCCTTAGGAAGGGGTAAGGCACCTTAGCTACGGTGTCTCCAAAAGCTGCATGCTAACATTTTATCTATTTAAACAAAGGCTGTTAACAAGAAATCTCTATTTTACTACCTTTTGTTGTTCAAACTGACTTAGATTCTACCAAAAGTAGGACAGAATGGCTGTTTTCTCTTTCTGTAGAAGAAAACATGTCTTGCATGCTGAAATTATCTATAAGCATTTCTCTGAGAGAGGATGGCAGAGGGAAAAGAATTCGTATTTCACATACAAGTCTCTTACAAATTTCAGACCTCCATAAAGAATAGCTCAAAATGACAACACTGTAAAAGTCTTACAGCTAAGAAGTTAGAGCCACTTGCAGGGCAAAGTGAAAGGAAGAACTTCTCAGTTATCCTGGTGAATACTCCCTTTCTCAACAACTCAAATGTGAATTATTCAAACCACAAAATAATGAATCACAGAAGTGAAGCTGTTTTCTTGTATGTTAATGCGAGGAACTGCTGAAGATAGCATAATCCAACCCATCTTCTATAGAGCAGCTTATTCAGGGCTGTCCAGTCCAGGTTGGAATATACCCAAGTTTGGACACCCTGGACTTCTCTGTGCAACTTGTGTTCAACCATTGTCACAATAAAAATAGTGTTTTCTAGTTTTTAAATGGAATTGTGTGTACATGGAATTGTGCAGAGAACACACCAATCAGTGTTCTCATCCACTGAGCCAATCATCATGTTAAGAAAAAATATTAATCTGATTAAGTAGGATTTCATTTTCATAAATTGGTATAGACAATCCAATCCCCTTATCCTGGAAATGGAAGCCAATCACCTCAAGTATTCTTCCCTAGCAACCTACAATGGTGACCCCCTATGTAATGGCAGTGTCTCACTTCTGGCAACTAGGAGTGTGAATTTTGTGACCTAGGATATGGATATGTGAGTTGGTGAGGAAAATCCTGAAAGCCACTACACATGTTTAAATGCTAGTGTCTTGCTTTGGAGGCAATGTATTCAACATCAAAGAGAATGCAGGATCTATAAAAAGAATTCAAAAACTGGCAATTATCATGACCACAGACAAGTGGAGATAATGAAACTAATTGTGTTTCGTTTTGGATACAAGATTACTTTGGTTGGAGTACATCAGATAACCATTCAGAATGTAAATCAAGAGACTTTTCCTTGTTAAAAATAAATGAAAATGTACTAATATTTAATCAATTTGGACTGAGTTTAAAAGACTTTGTGATTCATGGGAGGATTTGATTTATCAAGATTTTCATGAAAGACTGGATGGAGACCATTACTTAAAGCAAGGAAGATGAGTTTAGTGTAAGTACTAAGGTGGGTAAGGAACAGATTGATGGGAGAGTTATAAAAGGTGTGTTGGAAAAGGAGCTATAACTGAGAGGATGATATTCATGTTGTACATAGTTAGGGATGTGTTTTCATTTAATGAATAAATAGAATGCAAGATCAGTCCAATCAGCAAGATTGTACAGGGTAAATGGGATCTCTCTGAGCATGGGAAAAAAAAAGAGGAAGGACATTTGATAGTGAAAATTAAGATTCAGGCCTCAAGGAACTTGGAACATAAAGTCCACTTTAAACTGGATGCTTTTATCTGGAAGTGATAAGGAGACTTCTGTTTCTTCCAGGCAATCACAGAACACCCTTCAGTACAATGTAATATAACCATGGAAAATACCAAATGTGGTCCTATAGCTACATGAAAGAAAGTACTAGCACCATCATCATTTAAAAATATTGGCAAATTTGCAACTAGTATTCTCTCCTAGAAGATTGTGCACAGTTCCCAGTTAGGACATTCATATTTAATAATTATCAGTGCAATTGGAACTTAAGAAGAAATGGCTATGCACACATCATATAGAACTGAGAAAACATAAGTTAGATCCGTTGGAACAGATATTCCTAAAAGTTTTGCTAAGGCACATAAAGAACAGGAGGATGATTTGAGACAGCCAAGGCAACTTCACCAAGGACAAGTCTCACCTGACCAGCCTAGTGGCATTCCATGTTGGAGTGACTACATCAGTGGACAAGGGAAGACGTGTGGCTATCTTCTATCTGGATTTCTGTAAGGTCTTTGATAAGGTCCCCACAACGTACTTCTCTCTAAATCAGAGAGAGAGAGATTTGATGGGTGGACTGTTCAGCGGATGATGAATTGGTTGGATGGTCACATCCAGAGGGTTTTACTCAATGGCTCAACATCTAGATGGAGATTAGTGACAAATGATGTCCCCTTAGGGATCTGTACTGGGCCCAGTAATGTTCAATATCTCCCTCAATGGTATAGACAGTGAGATCAAGTGACACCCTCAGCAACTTTGCAAATGGCATACAGCTGAGTTGTGTTGTTGACACACCTGAGGGATAGGATGTTATCCCCAAAGACTTGGACAAACTTGAGAAGTGGACTCACAGAAGCCTTGTGAGGTTTACGAAGGCCAAGTGCAAGGTTCTGCATCTGGGTCAGCGCAATCCCCAGTATCAACACAGTGGGAGATGAAAAGCTGGACATGACCTAACAATGTGCTCTTACAGCTCAAAAAGCCAACTGAAAGCTAGGCTGCATCTAAATGATCTTTAAACATCCATTCCAACAATACTATTCTATGATTCTATGATACCTTAAACTGTTTAATCTGAGAAATTTGAGCAATTTACAAAAGAAGTTATAGGCCAGCCTGACAGAGCAGAAAAAAAAAAAAATCCTGTCCCATTCCTTATGCTTTTGAGGAGAATTGATCAAAACCTTCACTGAAGATAATGTTACTTTCAGGAGTTCCCTGAAGATTTTGGTATCCTTCTTGTAAAATGTCCTGTGAGTTGATCTAAGGAATAAGCTATGAATGGACCATTCACTGAACTCACACAATAATTCTTCTGCGATAAAGACATTTACAAAAATGTTAGTAGTACAGCTATTCATCAATGCTGCTTTACTGTCTCCACAGTTTTGAGCTTTGGCTATGATTTTGGGATTCACCAGAAGGATGGTTGACTCCCTGGGGTTGCGGGCTCCTTCTTCTACCCCAGATAATTTGCATTAAGAGCTCATGACACAGCAGATACAGGAAAGAGAAGAGGTGGAGAAAAGAACTGGGGGAGGTTTTAGTATTTTTTCCATTAAAAAGACAAGTCTATACCTCTGACTAAAGTTAAGGAAACTCCTATCATATTTGCAGTGAACAAGTTCTTTCCATAAGAGTTTGTTATTTTGTATCAGTGGACAGTCACTCAGAAAGCAAAGCTCTCTTAGATCACTCATTAGTCTTTTTGATAATGTGGTATTCTTCCCCAATGTACAGTTATTCACCTTTTGTTCAGTCTACTTTTAAATGTCAAGAAATAGGGTTTATGTTATTCCCCTTTGGAGATTACTCTACAGATTAATAGGTCTCAGTCTCTTTCTTCATTTTCTTTTCCCACTTATCTTCTCAATAATCAGCCATTATTTCCCATTTCTCAGTTTTATCCAATAACTCATAGCCACATCCAGTATTACACTAAATTAATTCTTACTTTTTTTTTTTTCACTAAAACCTTTCAAAAAGCCTCAGGCAGCTATCATTTTCCTCTCCACATTTCTAGGCATGTTGCTATTCTTAAAAACTAGTGAATAGAACACGAATGGAAAAGAGACATTTAGTGACTATCGATCTCTCATATTAGATTATGTTTTTAAGTTACTATGTGCGAACTAGTGTTGTAAATAAGATATGGCTTATGCAAAAAGTGAGAATAGAGATAATGAATTGCTTACGAAGGTGATTTATACAGTAACAATATGAAAAATTGAATTTTACACATCTGCATAAAATTTACACGCATCCCACAGAAACCAGTTAATGCTTCTCAGCAATTCCATCCTGACTTAATCAACACACATGGCTCCAAATGAAGATTTTCTGAACTTTTACCCCTTCTCTTACTGCCTAGTAATTATAAAATTTAAATTGCTTTGCTTCAAAATCTACTGTTGTCACAAAATTCTTATTCTCCTGGAAAGAAATTAAAATCAGTCTCAGTACATAAAACTCAAAATTAAGTGTGTAGAAAAAACAAGCTGCTACAATTCTCCCTAAAATGTGAGCAGTTTTTAAATACTCTGCACACAGATGCTGCAATAAATCTTAACCTGCTTTTCTTTCAAATACAGAATGGGATGTATCATTGTAATCAATAGGAGGGTATTGATTCTGCTTGTTTGGTGAAGGTAAATATATAATATAATAATATAATTAATATAATTAATATAATATCTGATCAGAATACAATACCTGCTGCTGCCTTTTCCAATTACTTTTTTTTTTTTTTTTTAAGAAATCCCTGCTAGCACTCAGGGCCTCAAGTGTTATAAAACTTTAATAGGAAGGCCATATTATAGTCTTTTTTAAAGGAAGCATAGGATTCCTGAATTGTTTTTCTTAACCGTCTTCTGTGGAAAGGTGACCAGAGGTGACAAAAGAGCAGAACCAGTGTCTATCTATATATCTGTTCATATAAAAATATAGATCTGCATGTGCTTGTGCACGCATATATATACATACAGATAATGTAATATATTTTGCAATTTTGTAGTCTGATTCTGTTGATTGTATAGACTAAATCAGCCTCCTCATTAAATCAATTTCAAATGAATATATTTAAAGAGTGAGACATGTCTAGCATTTCTCTTGATGAGCTAAATCCATTTTAAGCATACTAAAGTCATCAGAATTACTGTGGGGATGCAGTCATCTCCGTGTTCGCATAGGATTATGAATGTACCAGGGCATTTGTTGAGTATTGTTCCAGCTAATTACACTCACTACTTTTCAATTGCAAATGCTGGAATACTAAACTGTGCTCCAGCTCCCAGAGATAATGCTGCCATTGGCTTGGACTCTGTTTCTGTGGATATTCTGTGTAGTAAGAGTGAAGGATGTAAGCAAAATATATTTTTAGGAACTGAAACGAATTTTGAGCACTAGGTTTTGAGAAATGTATATAGTAGGAGCAAAATTATCTTACTCCACCAAATTTTTATTCAAGTTCATAGGGAGGCAAGGGCCTTTTGACCTTTCCATGCCTGCCTTTTCTACTGCTTTACAGAATCATAAGAGGTTTTGTGTTAGATGTGACCTCAAAGATCATCTATTTCCAGCACTTCCTGCCATGGGTAAGATCAACTTCTGCAAGACCAGGTAGCTCAAAGCCCCATCCAACCTGGCCTTGAACTGCCAGGGATGGAGCATGCACAAGTTGTCTGGAGAACCTGTGCCAGTGTCTCACCACCCTCACAGTGAAGAATTTCTTCCTAATATGCAACATAAACATAAACTTTCTTAGTTTTATCTCATTGCCCCTTTTCCTCTCACTATGTCCTACTCAAGTCCCTCTCTGGTACTCTTCCAGACCCTTTAGGTAGTGGTATATGATGTTCCTTAAGCCTTCTCTTCTCAGGCTGAGCAACTGACTCAGCCTTTCCTCACAAGAGAGGTGTTTCATCCATATAATAATCTCTTTACTTCTCTTTAACTTCATATTATCCTGCACATATTTTGGTGGGGGATGAGTGATGGTCATAGTTAATCAGCTGTCACATGTTAGGCAGCTCATTAAAATGGCTGTGAGATCTACCAACATGGATAAAAGTTCCCAGAAAAATATAGTTTGATCTCAGATATTTGGTCTTGGTATCTTTTTCCTGTAAACTCGCATTTAGCCAGAGAAAAATGCATGATATCCTGAAGAAGGATAACACAGTGGTCAATAACTGAGTCACCCTTTGCAGAAATACTAGTGTCGGGTAGGAGCAATGTGGCCTAACACTTGAAGGGAGGATTCAGTGCTCAGCATAAGTAGTACTTTGTCTACTATTGCAGAAAATCAGAAAAGGTGTCTGCTGGCCTCACATATTGAGCTTAGAGTTTCAAGGTCAGAGATATGACTGAGAGAACAAGCAAAGCATGACGTAAATATTTTTGTCTGGATTAGTTGATGTGGCTCCTATGTTTAAGTAGAAGTTTAAATGTTTTTTATTAGGAGAAAAAAGCCAAACAAACAAACCCAAAGTAAAGACAATTTAGTCAATTCCTGATTCTGTTTTTATGCAGTTTAAAATTGTTTTAGTCTGGTTACTTACAAGAATAAGTTTTATTTTATGCCCATGCTCATAATGCCCATCACCCTCAACCACACCAGGCTAATTCCAAACTCAGTGATCAATCTAGACTGGATCTACAGAGAGAGAGAAATAGACACTGAGTCTCAAATTTCGGTGGCTAGGTATAGAAAGTGGACATCCATCTACAAAGAGCATCTGCTTCTTGCCCCAGCAGTGGAAGGGGAAGGGAGTCTGACCAGGGTGAGAAGACACCAAGGACTCTATGGAGAACTGAAACTCTATATCCTGTGGTATTGAGAGTTGCTGGGACCACATTTGTAGGAATACATGCTACATTAGTCTTGTTGTTCACTGAGACATTTGTGTAAATCATCCCACAGAAGATGGTACATGAGAAGAGCCCAAAATCTGTGGTGGCCAGGATCTGATTTCCAAAAAAAAAAAAAAAAANNNNGGAGATTTATCTTGTCAATATTCAAGGTATTTAGAAGGTATTTAGGTATTTAACTGGGGAGTGTTGTTAACTGTTACTTGAGATAGCATGACAAAAAGAAACGTCAGCTATTGGGGTTTATAGGAAATGATACAAGAGAACTATCTTGTTCTAATCTCTTTTTATTTAATGCATGCAAATCGAAAGCTCTCTCTGATATTGTTTCCTACTGCATTTCATGTGGAAGCTAAGGAAATACAGGTTGATGAATAGACTGTAAAGTGAGGAAAAATTGACTGGATCACCAGAGTCAAAGAATGGAGATCAGCTGTCTGACAACAATGAGCAGATCATCCCACAGTTCAGTATAAAGTCCCATACTGTTCAACACCTCCACCAAAGACCTTGACAACTACCTAGTGTATCTTTAGCATATTTTCAGGTGACTGTGAACTTGGAGAGAGGCTGAAAGCAAATGTCAGACCTTCTAGCCAGAGTGGCCTGAACAAACTTGAGGATTAGTATAACAAAGACATTATTAGATTCAGCAAGAAAAAGTGAAAATTTCTACACATATGGCAGAGTAATCCTAAGCATCTGGACAGGATGGGAAGAGCCTGACAAAGTAATGGCCTCACTGAAAACGTTTAGTGAGTGCAATGGTCTCCAGTATGGAATATGAGCCACTGAATGTGTTTTCACCAGAAAATGGAAATACATCACATTGAAAAATACAGACACTAGATAAAAGTAAACTAAAGAATGATTTCTTTTCCCAGAACTGGTGAGATTTCACACAGGTCAGTACTCAATCCAACTCAAAATGTAATGTGGAGAGGGGTTGTGAGGTTCAGCAGCAGCCAGGGGCATATGGCTGGTCCACAGGCAAAAATACCTTGTCTTGTTTAGTCTAGGAAATAGACTGAAACAGGTGAATCTAACACCAGCCAAGAACTCTATGGAGGGGAGTTTCGGAGAAGATCGACCCAGACTTTCTGTAAGTGAAAGATGGCAAAAAAAAGGTATAATGGAATAACAGCCACACACTGTGGCTTAACAGGTTCAGATCAGATATTACTTTAAAGAAAATCACTCAGGAGTAGTACAAAATTGGAACAAGTTACCCACAGAGGCTGTGAAATGTCCATCCTTGGAGGGCTTTAGGAGTCTACCAGGCAAAATCACAGAGTGTGCCATGCCTAGTCATAGGGTCACTGTCACTGCTTCAAGCAGGAATGTGAGCTCAGAAATCTCCTCCAGATAACCTTTCTATGAATCTGTTGGTTTATGAATCGGAGGTCATGTTTCTCCAGTGAATACAGGGATTCTCAGTGGAAAAATTTGTCAAGCCAATAATTCCTGTTAAGATGGAATTTTCCTGCTGTGAAATTAGATCCTTTACGTTTTTAATGCATATAAATTATGTCATATCTTTGGGTCAGGAAATGAAAGTAAATCACAAAGCTTGGTTTAAGTACTTGGAAATCCTACCTGTGAATATATTGGAACATAAACTACCTCAGCTAAGGTGGAAATTGGAAATGAGGAAATGGTAGAGTCTTAATTAAGGAAAGAGTAGAACGGTATTTGGAGAATAGGATCGTAAGTTCTTTTAAAAAAATAGTGCATCTCTGACCTGTTCAGATTCCTTGAAAAAGTTAATGAAACAGTACATAAAGGTGACTCAGTGGACATAACTTACTTTAATACTTCTTCATAAGGAAGTCTCAGAACGAATAAATCTCCACAGGGTAAGGAGCATAGACTTAGAATGGATTAGAAGTCACTTAAGTGAAATAAAACAAAATGAATGGTTGTGAAGTGAAGGATCCTTCTGTCTCAGTCATGCTGGATCAGTTTCATAGGCCCAGTTGATGAAAGAAATGGGACGAGAAAGAGAACAAATATTAACACATGGCACTAGGCTGTCTTGAGATGGAAAGAATCATATGGTACCCTCAAAAATATAAATGCATTAACAACTATACTGCAGTAACCTCTACTGTTGTTACCTTGCTGTGTTAGCATTTACACAATGCAGCAAGCACAATGTTTTCTCCAAGCAGTCGTCTCCCAGAAAAGAAGTGGCTTCATGGCAGTAGGTGAAATTCAGCACTAGCAAACATGGTCAACATTCATTGAAATGAAAATTAAATGCCAAAGCAGTTCTAATAAAAATGAACTTTGAACTTGTCTACAATTCTGAATTCTCCTCTGTTTTAATTTTCTCTGTTCTCATCCCTTCTGCTTTCTTCTTCTTTAGGAGGTCAGCATCTGTAAATTTCCCCCAGAGCTTCTCTCTACCTGTGTTTAATTTTTCAAGGTGCAGGTAGTTCCATTGACTTCAATGTGTAAATCTTTCTTTCTGTTTTGTTGCCACCCATCGTTCCTGAAGATCAAACACTTCTTTCTTCTGTGATCTTTTGCTTCTTCATTTCTGTCATCCCATATACAAAGACCTAAGTCACACTCAGATTTGTTTTAATTTTTTCTTTTCTGCCTTAAATACAGCTTAATAACCTGCCTGGTTCTATAGCCATTGGCTTCCTGAACAAGTAGAGAAGCCACCTGCCAAGGAATTTTAAAATTTATTTACTTCTCTTTCCTGTTTATCATAGTTCCAAGACACATTCTTGGCATTTCTGCTTCTTGCATCTCTCACCTTTTCCTTTATTATGTAAAGTTTCAAAGGTTCAGGTGAACTTTGGATAACTCTTAATGCAAATGAAGCAGCAACCCAATCTTTCTGCAGAGGTTAACTACTTTGAGAAGTCAATGGAATCTAACACATATCTCTGAAAACTTCCATTTTCACTAGGCCTCTCCCTCATTTCATTTTGTGGAGAGTTTTCCATTTGTGTACTGAAGGTACATTGCTGTGAAAATCTTGCTGTAAATTTGTACCTGCACAAGCATGATAAAGACAAGGGAAAACCTGTGCTTACCTGGAGTTTTTGATTTTGCCAGTGATGGTACACACAGCCCTTTCGACAGGGAAACAAACTGTCTTTCCAGAAAGACTAAAGGTGTAATCTTGCATTCCCAAGATCTCAGTTTGCATCCACAGGAAAATGCCTGTGTTACACTATTAGCTTTTCTCACACCTAATTAACATGAAAAAATAACACTAAATTATCCCAGCTTTTGAAGAACCTGATTTCAAGAGGACTGAAGGAAGTAAGGCACTTACCCTTAAATGTAGTGTGGAAATGATAACTTTAAACCATCTACAAAATATGAGGAGTAATTTGGGACATCTCCTAAGTAAGGCTTCTTTCTATTTTTCCGTTTAAATTAAGTGAATCCAACTAAAAATGGAAAGCAAGTTTTACTTTTCACAGTGAGTCTGATTACCCATATAGACATTTATCCCTTTTCGCTGATAAAAAATGAATCCCTTTAGCTGAAAGATATTTATAATGATAGCCAAGATAGGGCAGTTCTAGGTAAAACTGTAAATTAGTTGTGAAATTTTTTTTCATATAAGCTTCTTTTCTCCTTTTTTTCCCCCCCATTTATTTAATCTATTGATTACACAGATCTCAGCTGAGGAACATTCAAGGTAGAAAGCTTCACTTTGTCACATGAATAGTCTAACAAATATTTTAACATTCACAGGCTGAAAAGGAATTTTTTTATTTTACTCATAATATTGTTGAGACAAATCAGGAAATTAGGAAGGTTTGCTATTTGTTCACAATCAAGGAAGCTTGCTGAAAAAATGAACAACTCTTTGTAGCAAGGTAGCTACCTGACACCTCTTTTCAGTGTAGGATGAGAGAGCTGTTTCACAAGAGGCTCCCTGACTGACATTTGTGTGGGTGCAATATAAAAAAAAGCCTTCCTTTTATCTTATGGGTTGTGGTGTTGTGACAGACTTTGGAAGTCTTCACCTCAGAAAGTATCTCAGAGGGGAAGTGGTGTGTTATGCCTCTGGCCTCAAACTCAAGTCACGATCCAATTCTGCTCCTCAGCACATAATTCCCACCACTTTCAGGTTAGATCTTCTATGGGATTTAGCTGCATAATTTTAATTTGGATTCAGAAGCCTCAGTGGAAGCAGATTTTTTTAAAGATTCCTAGGTCTTTCAATTTTTTTAATACTTACAAACTTGACTACTGCCTCGGGCAAGATGCTTTAAAGTGCTAATGTGGTCACCTGACGTAAAATTCTGGAATTCAGTGAAATTTAGGAGCTATCTTGAGTTACTCTGTAAGCAGTTCTTCATTCACCTATTTGTGTAAATATCTGAAGTTCAGGCAGCACAACAACATTCTTCAGCCACTGCAAACTGAAAGTACCAAGTGATTCAGACATGAAACAAGAATCTTTTAGTAGTAGCAGTCATTACTGTCGCTGTCATCAGTGCCAGTAGTAGAAGTAGGGCGAGATCAAGAAGAAGAGGTGTTTCTCATACTTTTCATTATGGCTTAAGCAGTTCCTTTGCAAAATAAATCTCAGGACCTTCCAGTCCAAAAGTGAGCATTGATTTTAGGTAGGTTAGATGTAAAACTGAATTCCCCTGATGTAGAAAGAGGGTCACCTTCTATCTGTCCTGTTAAATCTGTACCACAGTCCAATCAGGAATGCAATAGGTCAAATAAAAGAAGACAATGTGAAGCACAGCTTTGCATCCCAAAGATAGGCAGTACGTACTTCAGAAATGTCTGTCCTGAGGTTCTGAGTCTACTCTCAGAATAGCTTGTATGTTTTACCTTCAGGAGTTACTGGATGAAATGCAGAATTTGTATATTTAGCTTGTTGCTAAAAAAGTCCTTACCACAATCCAGAAACTAAAAATGCCCTTGCCTCAAGCTGTATCTCTCTCATATCTCTATGGCTCACAATCAGCTACAAAATCTTTTTTTAGACATAATGGAACATACAGAGTAACTGGAGCCTGAAATCTCTAAGCCCCTCATCTGCCTGAAGGCCTGAAGTCAACTTTTCAAGATGGAGCGTGACCTTCACCCTCAGTAGACCTACATCTTTACGCAGCATCTTTCATAGCAGTGGCAATTGTTCACCATGGTACTGCAAAGGAAGTACAGAAGAGAATATACCCCATACACAGAGAAGGACCTTCGCTCACATTGCCATCCTTGCCATTTTATGGAACAGAGGACAAACAGAGTGAACAACAGTGCTCAAATCAATAAGGACATAACACCCACTGTTGTCACAATTCAAACAGCCACAGGACAATCTGTTTTAAATTAGCACAAGACAGATTTATAGTAAGTCTAAAATGCAGTGACTGACTTATGGGAACAGGCTCAAGCCAGCTTTAAGTCAATCCAGGCTTCAGGGTAGCAATGGTACCATGAAGCCTACTGTGAGCAACCATCAGAGTTATCTTCAGCAGATTCTCCTGTCTGTGTTGTCATGGGGTCCCAACTGCAATGTCTGGAAGGTAATTCAGCAAGTTAGCTCTAGCCTTTCTCAGCTAGTTAAAAATCTGGCCTTAGTGGGTTATGCTGTGCATTAAAAAACTAAGGATTCTCCTAGAAACCTTTATCCAACTCAATCAAGAGAAAAATGTAACTAAGAAACTTTTCCACCAGGTGGCAGGTAGTGTCAGACCCTGGGAAGATCTCAGCATCAGGCATTGATAATTTTAACACACATGTTCAATTTAAAGAAGATTTTTGTTGCTGTTTTAAACTGTGATATATATATATATATACAAGGAGGTATTGACCCAAGCTGGTTATGATCTGGTGACTTTGACAACTGACTTGTGGATATGGTACAAAATTTTTAGTTATGAAGGCATAAAGTCCACTAATTTAGTATCTGATCAAAATGTTCCTTTCATTATCCCTGTTTAACCCCTATTCCTAATTCTTGCATTCTAGCCTGTGTAGAGTCTAGTTATTAATTGACAGTAAGAAGGTGGCTCTAAGATCATGGGGACAGCAGTGAGGGTGCTTATGGATTGGAAATGGATGTTCTTTGACAGAATCTTGGCATTACTCTGTGAAACGCACATATGAGAAATTAAGAGAGATTGTAAACGACTGAATTGCAATTGGCATATGAGTAAGGGTTTTGGCAACAGCAGGGGGGTGATGGGATAAAGATAACTTCTGGCAGCACTCCAGAGAAAGCTCTACGCATGGAAACAAGCTGAAAAGCTGTGAGAGGGAGAAAAAATAACCTCAGAGTCAAGGGCAAATCTTGGAATTTCCATCCCTGAAAGCAAAGTGAAGAATGACAATCACAGAGCTAAAGACACGGGTAAGCAGTAACTCTATTCCATATTGTGCCTTCCAGCTTTGAAGGATTCAGTAGGAAAAAGTTATGGTGTAGCCAAGAGATGACAGAGCTGACACAGGCAGATAAATGGGAAACTAAAGGATAAAAAAGTCAAGGAAGACATAGAAAAGGCTGTCATCTAAGGAAAAATTATGGTTTATATAAGCCAACTGTGGCCAGAAGCCTATAACATATTTTCATGAAGTTTTCAGGATATATTATCTGGAGCCTTTTTAAGAGTTCATTTAAATACCAAACTTACATCTTAATAGTTCACATTTATATGAAAGCTTAATTATGACAAGAATCTCAAAATTGTTACATGCAATAGTCACCAAAATTCAATTTGACACCTTTTTTTTTGCATATTTTACCTAAGTTAGACAAAATGCTGACAATGGGCCAAGATATTCTTTGCTCTAACCAGGTCTATTTAGCAGACTTACACACGGAGAGTTATTCTGCTCAGAATAAGACAAGAAAATGGTAATTGACAATTACAAAGGAGTTTTGTCTTCAAAAAGCTTTGTTGCAATGATTTAATCTTTACAAACACCTTTAAAGAAAGAAACTGAGTCAGAGACTGCTCAGATGTTAGAAAAGGATTGGTGACGTGTAGAAGATTGAAGTCTAATTCTCAGTGTCTTGATCTGAGATCAGTAGATAACACCTGGCTCATGCCTTTGGAAATCCTATAAGGATGCGGAAATCCATGTTCTGAGATAATAGAGAACATGCTTTCAAAAGTCATCTGAATGTCTTACAAGGCAGCTGATCATGATAACCACATGTATAAAAACAGATCTGTAACAGAGAAACATTCCCAGGAGCTGGATTTCATCTGTCCTATGATACAACAGTAAGACTGGGGTCTAACTAAACTCTTGTTTTCTGAACTATTTCTGGGCATACTTCAAGATTTATTATGCATCTGGGATCACAGGCAAGTTGCCTACAGCTATTTTCTTCTCAGATGTGGGCTGTCATACCCCAGACCAGGGTCTGAATGAACCAAGAATCACTCTTGGACAGACAGTGATTATATTTGATGTCCAATTCTGGCAATGTAGTGACCGTTAGGGTTTAGTAAATATTGTAATATAATATATATTTTATATATATACATATATAATATAGTATATATTATATATATACTACAGTAATAGAGTAGCTTTCCTCTCCTCTTGAAAATACCTAGTTTCATCAGGAGCTACCATTGTGTATTTATGCACATCTATCTCTTTCCTAAACAAGCCTTCCTGCCTCCCTTAAAGGGAACACCTGAGGACAACCATCCATTTTTCCCATCTTGTTCTCCAAGAATTCTTTGCCTGTCTCCATCACTAGAACTACAGTAAGAGCTCCCTGAACACCACCATTCAGTATCCTTTGGCTTAACAAAGAGATGAACACATTTCTTTCTGTTTGTCCAGATGTGGTGCTCTGATCATTGTTTTCTTCCTCTGTAACAGGAAACATGTTCACAGTACTAGAGTGTACTCAAAATATCTTCTTTTTTTTGTGGTCTTGCATATTTCTTTAAGACGTGATTAAAAAGTAGAATACAACCAGCAAAAATTCCCTCGCCACAAAAACCCCCTCCAAATGGAGCTGCCAGAAGCTCCTGCACAGGAGTTCACACGTTTTTTCTGTCTCACACTTCCAGCTCCTCCATTCCCTCTTTCACCCAGCCTTGTCATCCTTGGTAGACCTGGTTTCTCCTCTGTCACCTGGAGCAACCACTCTGCATTCTGCTGCCTCGTAGATTCAGCAGAAGGCTTCAAATGTCTGTTTATGCCTCAGTTCTCTCTCTCCTGCTCCTCCTTGCTTATTTATGATTGAAGCGTGTGATTGTATTATTTACAGTAAGTCTGTAAAACGCTTGTGGAAACATTTTCCTGGACAGAATATCTGAACTAAATAATTGCATTCTAAGTACTTCTCAGATTCCTTGTGGGAGATGGAAATAAGCATAAATATGCAATTTACTTATCTTCTTACTTTCTTACCTTTGTAATCTTAGACAAGAATAAAAGAAGCCAAGTTTTATCTGACTGCAAAGCCAAAGGTCACACACCTCTGAATATTAAATATGTTTTTGCAAGGAACATTTCTGCTGCATTCAACAAGACAGTCAAACCTGGTACCCAAAGTTCATCATTAAATGGTACTATGATGATTTTTTGCCTCAGAGGACTGAGTCCAAACCACTGAGATACATGGCAACAATTCTCGGTTGAACCTTATTGGAGGAATACTGCATTGTGGTTGTCAATAATAAGACAGGCTACAAATTTATTCTTGAATATAGCTGTGAACACCCTCATACATGTCATTTTACAATCAAAATATAAACAGAAATATTTACAAAAGGTCATTAGGTCCAGAGGAAAGTACCTACAGGGAAACAAAATGGAAGGGGAAATGTCAGAAAGAAAATGGCAAGGAAGGGATGAAAATGGGTCAATCAAACGAGGAGGATGGACTGAAATGTTACTTCAAGTCATTATGAATACCACAGCCTGCAAAAGTATCTCTGTGGCATAAAGATGCCCTGTGAGATACAGGACAACAGATCATAATACCCTGAAATTTGCTGGCAATACCCACTGGGGAGAGAATCCAGCACAAGTTGTCCACCTAATTTACTGTATCTGAGTGAGATTAAATTCTACAAGGAAATAAGAGAGGAATGCTAGGAGGGGGTGGTTGCAAATGTACTCCTGAGCATGTAAAAGGCAGGTTCAAGCTCTGCAAACACTACTTTGTTAATCTGTTAAAGTGACGTTGGCATGTCAGCTCATTAAAGCAGGGGCAAAGATAAACACTTTTTTTCTTCGTCTTTTTAAAAATTCAGTGGTCCTGGCACTGTCATTTCTTCCTGCAAATAAAACCCCTCCCCAACTCATTTGCTGTTCCTTGTGCAGCATGTTAGGCAGAGGGAGTTGTTGGCCTTGCAAATGATAAACCAGCTGTGCCAAAAATCCCTGTTGAGCTGCTGGTCAAAGTCTAATTCTTTTGTTTTCAGAAAAACTGTCAAGCGCAGCTGAGCCATTTCCTCTATAAAAATGAGTTATCTTGCAAAAGACCTCCCTTTTGTCATTATTCTCATATATGAAGTTAGATTTGTTTATAAATGAGTTTGTGTGATGTATATTCTACCACAACTGTATTATTTCTAGGTGCAGTTATTAATGCAGAGCATAAAAAAAGCGCAAGGGTTTATTTTTATATCACAGAGAGTTTCGTCAGGAAAAACACATAAACCTGCACTTGCAAATTTAGCCATTTCTTATCAAGAAGCCATATTTCTAATATATCTATTATCACTACTGAAATAAAAAAGATTTAAGTATTACTTATAATTTCCGGAGGTTGGTTTTACATGGGAAATATGAATATTCAGTGTCACCTACTCGGTTAGTAATAAAAATGGCATAATTATAATACATTCTCCATTGTGGCCAGGAAGCACAATAAAAAAATAAAAAAAGAAAACCTAATATTCTTAAAAGTGATTGCTGATTTGAACTGCTGATTTGAATGTAACTTAGTATTCAAGTTCAAGAAAAATCTTTCAAAATCCTGAATGACCTTTTTTTAATCTAAAAAATAATAGTCAGATAATGGGAGGCTTTATAAAGCATGTGTCCTCACTGTGGCCACTGAAATGAATTACTATTAAAAATATATTTAAAAGGCACATCAACTTTTCAGCTATACCTTTGTGTAACACCAGTGTCTTCGTAGCCAGTCATCACACATAAAAAATAAATGCAACCATCTCCCAACCTCAAAAAATACTGAAACGTAAAAAAATACAATGGTATCATGTATCATTGGCTACTGAATACAGTAAAAAAAATCCGTCTGTAATTTATTACTGTTTGTCCCCCCCATATGCACATATTAGAGTTTGAGATGGCTGAAGGTGACTTTAATCTCATTCCTGTTTGAAGGCACAGCCCTGCTGATATCCTAAACCCCTTTTGAGACTGAGGAAAACAACAAAATACAGTGCTGAGAGTTGGTAATTCATATTTTGTTCCATGTTATTAGTCAAAGGCTAGGCAAAAAGGGAATTTGAATACTTTCATGACTCCTCTAAACTGAACACTATGCTAGCAGCATTTCTTATTATAATGATATAAGCTGGGCAGTCAAATTTTTGAGCACGCTTTTATTAATCTTTTTTTTTTTTCAATCATAGTGACGAATTTCTTTTACACAGATTCTTTTTTATTATATAAATGCTCACTTGCCATCACTCTGAACCAAAAAGGGGTAATTTCCCTGTCCCGAAAAGGGTCATTCTGCAGGAATTTTGTCCAAGTGATTTGCCTATCTGTCATTGCAGAACTAAGCCCTAAAATAGCAAATAAAAATGATCAAATGGAGTACAGACTGAAAGAGACATTAAAAAATAGGTGGTGATGCCTGTTGCACTTACAGCTACGTGAAACTAATCTTGCACAAGCCATTTTCTACAAGTACCATCATCATGGAAAGATCTTAAATTTCTACAAACACCTGCATTAATAAAGCTTCATACATGAAATAGTCAGATATTTTGATGTTATCATCAGTGTTGGTGAAGAAAAGCAGGTTCCAGAAGTGAAGGAAGCCAACAAATAATGAATTGGAGTAACACTCCTAAGTCACTGGCCCAAAATCTTTCTTCAAAGCACAGGATCAAATAACCTAATAGTACATGGTACAGTATGATACCTTTCCAGAGCTGTCAACATGTCCCATTTTTTGGGGGGGGGGGCTTTTAGCTCCAGTTGCTGTTGAGTGCATTTGCCATGAGGGCATATGTCACTCTGAACTGACGCCTCAGTTATGACAAGATACTAGATTGGTGTTAATCATGAGGCAAAGCCAGCAACTGAGGGAAAAGGGGAGGCCATATCAATCATATGCATAGATAACCTTCTGAATACAAATGGATGTAAAACCACTCTTAAATTCTCCCCCATGCACTGTATGCAGCAACAAAAAGTTTCCTACCCATCTACCTGTAATGATCAGACCAAAACACTTCTCTTCTATGCTGCATTCAGTGGCTTCTCTAAGTCTTTCCACACAGGTGGATTAAGATGGACCCATGTTATGCTTCGGTGATATATTATTCTACACAAATATTTCAATAAAATAAAAGCTGACACTAATAGAAATTCTGGTAGTCACTGACAAGCACCTGTGACATATCAAAAGGAGATAAAATATGAAATCCGCATGCACCTCAAATGCTTAGGAAGATATGCAAATGCCAGAGAAGCTAAAATCAGAGCCATTGCAAAATCACAAGCAACAGGATGAAAGAACAGGGTTTGCAATCTAGTCATCGTGCAATGATTTTCTTCCTGCTGCAAAGCTTGCTAATTACAAATCTATCAATTATGATGCTTGAAAAGCTCTACCTCCTACTCAATGAACATTTTCAGAGGCCAAATGCCACTCTTATCTCCTGGAAGGATAAAGAAAATCTTTGTTGTAGTTTGCAAGTTTAATACCACTCACCTTTTCTGATATCCTGATAGGATAAGGGGGAAATGATAGGACAAAGGGTAATGTCTTCAAACTGAAAAAAGGATGGTTTGATGAGATGTTAGGAAGAAAATCTTTACCATGAGTATAGAGGCACTGGCACAGGTTGCCAGTGGATACCCCATCCCCGGAAATGTTCAAGGCCAGGCTGGATGGGCCTTTGAGCAATCTAGACTGGTGGAAGGGGGGTTGGTACGAGATGATCTTTAAAGTTCATCTAGTGCCAGCCAAACCCAAACCATTCTATGGTTCTGTGACAGGGAAAGGGTGTTCCCTCAATACAGGATTTTGACCTATGTCTCCTCTTTGCACTCCCAAGAGCTCTCTCTGTAGATTTAATCTGGTTTCATAATCTCTCTGGGAGAATTCCTGAGCCTGGAGAGATTAATGGCAACCTCACTGCTTTAGTTCCCAGGCTGAGGTATGAAGATGGCACACGAGGGTATTGTAAAATGAAATTTGGGCTACACATGTACCTTAATTAACAGATGCAGAACTCCACTGCAGAAATTGCTGCATTTAGTCTTAAGTGAAAATGTTCTTGTATATGTTGCACAGCTCATAAAGTGTTTTGGGGCTTGGAAAGTAAAAGTTTGCATAAATCAATGTATTTTTATTGTGTGATACAGCCTAAATTACATACTTGCACTCAAAGCCTAGAATAAGGGAAACATTTTGTAGGGTCATTTCTTAATTCTTTTATTAAGACAGTGCTTGCTTGTAGCATTTCATATATGGGATGCTTTGACAAAGCAGATCACTATTTTATTTCCCTTTGTCGAGAACCCCATCATCACTTAATCATCCCTAGATCCAGCAAGGAGATGTGCACTTCCCTCGAGCTGAGCATGGAGGTTTGACAGATTTTAGTTAACACCCATTCAGTATGTGCGTGGGAACCTTTCTGCTAGATAGATGGAGAAAATGGGTAATGCTTATTCAAAAGGAACAGGAAATAGCAGTTTCGCAAAGCACTGTTGAGACTCCTTGATTATTCCTCCAACAAGCATACAGTTTACAGCAGGATTTTACTAATGATTCTCTGTCTAATTATTGTCTGTGGAAAAATAATTTAGTTTATTTGTAACACTGAGGTCAGGAAGAATTGTTTATGAGTACAGTCCTTCTGAGCAAACCTTGTATTAAAGAGGAAAAGGAAATATTTTAAAATATCTATTTAAGTAACTCAGTGTCAGCCACTTTACATTCAAGTCTTTACTGCCTAACCATTTTTCCCTTGACTTGACTTTACCTACGCTCTAGAACGAACCTACAAAAAGGCTTATTGAGTATGTCGTGGATTTTTTTGTTTCCCTTTTAAATTATTTCAACTTGGCCAACCAGCATTAGATTTTGCTGAGGTTTAGCAAACCTAAATTCTCTCACTTCCTCTGAGAAGCCCTCCCCAGTGTTTTTGCACGTGTTTTTGTGTGCGTAAGTAACACGGAGGAAAAAAGCCAAAACTATAGTTTCTCCTTCACATACACAACACCCTTCTCCTCAGCTGTCCTCTGCTTTTGATATATTGCTGGGACAATTCCAAGAAGGCTTGTTTTCCTGTTTGCATTAAAGTAGGATTTTCAACCAAAGACTTCACAGCACTTGCGTGTTAGGTGTGTAAGAGGATGGTGCTTCAATTCTTAAATAACAAAAAAACAAGGTGAAACGCACTAAAGTGCACTTCCACAAGAAAATGCAGTAAGTCAGAGATGGAAGATGGGGATAGCAGAGCATGTTTCTTCTCCTAACTGTAATTAGGGATGGAAGAAATGTCATTTGTGACAGAGGAAGATCGATTTGAATACTTTGAATTTTATCATTGCAGGCTTGGGAGGAAGAAAGTTAATTATCTTCCCAAATTAATAAAAACCTTGTATCTGAAGTATACTCTTTCCTTGCCATGTGCTACAAGTATATTTTCATTTAATAACTTCTGAAGTCCTTGGCAGCTCTTTCCTAGACTTCAGTCAGATCAGGCACTTGTTATCAATGAGAGGATTTACAATTAATGTCTAGTGTGGATAAAGTAGGACATCCATAATTACTCCTTCTTGTTACAAGTCATTTGCTGTTTTAACCTTTTGATTCAAGGGTGCTGAAGAAGGCTGGTCCATAAAAATCAATCCTGGCTTAGAATTTCATAATCCATTTCTACTGTGGAAGGGATTTGCCTGAAAACATATGAAGCTGTTTCGAAGACAAATGAATATGACCCATTCTTGCACTCTTAATTTTGCTTTTGTCTAAAGCATGGGAAATACTTTTTTAATTTGGCTTTGGGTTGTGGTTTTGGGTTTTTTTCCTGTAAACTATTTTTCACAAAAAGGAAAAGAGACTGAACACTGAAAACACCATGCCCTGCTATACACCTGATGAAAGCATAATAGAAACCATTCTGTTTGCATCACATATCCTGTGATGAAGAAAAGTATATTTTGTGGCTGCATGCAGCTATAGGATAGGATGTCAAACTCAACTTCCTATCAAAATTACTAGCCAGAAGAACCTTAATGCCTAAACCAGAAATTAAATCAACCTCAAACAAGTTTCCTAACAAGAAACACTATTGTTTTCCCACTTTAAATCCTGTTAATGGATCCTCAATATTTTGACTGGATACAGAATTTTCAACCTACTCATCACAGGAAAGCCAAAAGGAAAAATAGATTCTTTTGCATGACCAAAGTAAAATCTCATTTAGTTTCTCCTAATTATAATCCTTTGGACAACAGCCATACTCAAGAATTTCTCTTTCCTCTGGGATAAATTGGTCTCTAGTCAGCAAATATGGAATTAAACTGCTTTGTTCTTTTTATATGTAAATCTATATTTGGAAAATCATCAGCTAATTTTAGTCTGTTTGGGTTAATATGATCTCTGTGCCAAAAGTTATATTTGCATTCTACTTTGTCTTTCTCTTGTCTATCAGAAAACTGATATATATGTATATATATATGTATATATATACATATATATAAAATATATATATGTATATATATGTATATATATATACATATATATAAAATATATATATGTGAGTGTTTAGATTTTAAACATATATATGTGCGTGTTTAGCCCAATGCCGATTAGTTTTTGCTAGGGTATAGAGAATCCCACCACATGGAATTCATGGACAAAATACTTTTAAATGGGGATTTCACTAATAGCTCTCTAATCTCCCCATGTCAGTGTTAAAACACTCCATTGTTTATAGCCGTGTCCATGTAATCAGCAATCCTATTTAGCTTCACTCCTTGTTAAAGGTAAGTGATAAACTTCTCCAAATATGGAAATTCTGGGTTGTATCAATTAGAAGAAGACCTGGATTTCACTCAAATAAATTTATATAAATCCTGGGAAAACTGTTCCAAGTGAAGTCCTTTGTTTTTTTGGTAGCATACAATAAACATAAACCCCCTCTACTTACTACCTCAAAGTTTTGTGGTCTATCTTTAATATTTTAGAAATATTTTAGTACAGCTGTCTGTACCTCATTATTTTCATAACTATTTCTATCAAATCAGGCTTTTATCATTTATTTATTTATTTATATCAAAATCATCACAGATTTTTATCTGTATCTTCTCTAAAGATAGTACAAAGACCCAAACATAAATAGAAGTAAAACAAAACAGTTACAGGATTTTGGAACTGAACTTTATTCATTATCAGTAGTATTTATGTCCTTTTGAAAGAAGAAATCTCTCTGAGAATTCGTATCAAATGTTCATAGTGTTTCTTAGTTGCTTATCAATTCTAGTCATTCTTCATTCCAAAACCCAAAATCCCAACACTAGAAAAGCATGCCTGATTTGTTGGGTGTTTTTAAATACTGTCCTCACTCGCATTTTCCCTCCCAATACTCAGCCTTTTTGAGTGATTTGCTGAAGAGCTGACTGCTGAAGGGGTGGCTGGTGTCACTGCAGAAAACTATTGAGTATTTTGAGAGTCACAGCAAAAATAGAGGGAAGAGTTTGATTTGCTTGGGTAGTTGTGTTGAGTTTTTAATTTAATGTGTTTTAGCTTGCTTTTTAGTCTGAAACAGATCATTTGAAGCATTCTCTGGCAAAACATGCTGTTTTAAAGACACAATGCTGAGAATAATAGTTTCAATGAAATGTAAGCGCAACTGATGACCACATTTCAGATATAATTACGAACTGATATCTCAGCTGCACTTCTTCTGAAAGCTGACAAATCTTTTTCATTTCATGAAATCCAGGTCAGCCTATGAAAATACAGCCAGAATGCAGACTTCTACATGGATTTGACATGAAGCCAGAAAAAACAAAGGTTTTGACAAGCTTTCTCATTTTCTATTTCAAAACTAAAACAAAACAGAGGGGAAGGATCACCCACCCATGCAGATTAAAACCCTGAAAAACCTTCAGTGTACTCCTCAAACCAAAAATTTCTGAGCTGTCTGAAACCAACCCCCTGGAGATGATTGATACGATGTAATGAAACCAAATAGTGAGATAAAATTATCAACCACCAAAAAAAAAATCTCTACTATGCATTTAAGGCAGCACTTTCGAACTTTTATATGTTTTGTGAAGGAGTGTACAATGCCTTCATTACCACAAGCAGAGAATTACACAATTCCTACTAAATAAATTCATTAGTAGGGGTAGTCAGCACCTACAGGATAGATTTCTCAATTTCATTTTTCCAGTTGCATATAAAAATTTACTCTAGACTCACAAAGTCTCACAAAGTCATTCTGTCACTGGAAACTCGAGATGCTGCCACACAGATCACAGAATGGTTGAGGTCAACAGGGACCACTAGAGGTTGTTTTGTCCAGTCCTTGAAATGAAACATACTTAGGGTGTTGTAATACCCTTTCAGGAATATAAACACATACTTTTGTTGAATTCCATATAGCAATTGGATAACCTTTAAATAAACTCATTTGATTACTAGCTTTTGTAGCTTATAACCCTTTACCTTGTAACTCACAGCATCTGTCATGAAGAATTATAATATTTACAATATGCAGCCTGAAATTTTGTCCTGCCAATCTGAAGTAGGTTTGCCTGGTCCTATTTTAATAAAATAAAGCATAGCATACTGAAATCAGGTGCAGACCCAGGCATTTGCTGCAGCTGACACCCTTTGCAGATAATTGACTCCCTTGTTTTCCCTTTTGAGGGCAGCTAAAGGACATCACAGGAGAGGAGACAAGGAGAGAAAAGCAAATAATACATTTCCCTTCAGCATTTTAGTGCTCTTTGTACATTTTTTTAAAAGATGGTTCATGTATATATACTGTAATATATATACATATTGAGTGGCTGGCCCATGAATAGTAGCAGTGAATTGCATTTTGTATATTCCAGATACATGAGACAGGGAGAGAGATTCATTGATTGAGTCTCTGTATTTTAAGTGTTACTATATTTACTAGATAACAAATTAGAGATTTGTTAGACAGCAGGCTAAGTAGCTGTCTGTGAACCATGTATTTATTATGCATGGCTCTTCCAGAGTCATTAGAAGTTGAAAAGAAAGACTCACTAGGATGTGAAGGAGAATTCAGCTTGGAGCTGCTTGGGGACCACAGTGCTGTGCCTAAGTAACAGTCAGAGTTAATAATAGTCCTCAGGTTACAATCCTGGGGCTTAAATATGAACTTTTCAGAGATGTTTGCAAACACTAGTATTACTATACAAATGGATAGACCGCAGCATAGAGAGTCTGTTAACAAGGTTCCCATTGGTATCTTCTACATCAGTGCTGTGGGAAACGTCAGAGAACACAGTAAATCTGATTTCTATTCCTTTTAGTCACCTGCTAGATAGTACATTACATACACTGTGTCCTGAATGGGGTATAATAGTGTCTGGACACAAAACTGTAGACTACTTCATTTCCTTCCCTTTCCATTTTAATATTAAAGGGACTTTCATTTCCTGTCTTGAGCAATTTTAGGGTACTCCTTGCATTGGTGGTGCTCAGCTCCAAAGATGGTAGCTAGTGACAGGGAAAAAATGCTGCTGCTGCAAATGCTAGGAAGAAATGGGAAAGGATACTGTGAGTCCTAAAGTTCAAGCAATTCAAGCAAAAGAGCAGGTCACAGAGAGCAGGAGAACATATTAGCCAGGCTTTACTCTAGCTGGTTTTGCTAACCAGAAGCCATCAAGTATCTGGTTTAGTGAATCGCTTGGAGGCTAGATCATCTGATATTATCACTGACTGAAAGTTTTATATGAGCAGATCTTAATGCTGACCTTGTCCTTCTTGTGAATAAAGTCATTGTATTTAGAAGGAGCCAGATCAAATACTATTACTTTAGTGTTGGTGTCTTATAAGGAATAACAAATATAAGAAAAATTAGAAAATTGTGGTGGTTCCTTTCATTGTTTTCTGTCCCACACTAATTCTAATTTTTAAAATCTTGATTGCATATCAAATTTGGAATGCTTCTGTCAGGTTAGAAAAAAGGTCCCTGCTTCTCAGCATCCTGGTTCTGAGAGAGGCCTGGAGCAAATGCCTAGGGAAGGGTAAAGGAAAGGAAGCTGATACTCTTTCTAGGACACTCTGACAGGCTCTAGCTTTTCATGGGAGGTTTTATTTCCCTCTGGATGACTTTTTCAGATCTGGAAGCTAAAATTGACGATTCAAATGTAAAATGGGGATTTTGAAGTTAAAGGCAAATCTAGCTGGAATCTCTATAGAAGTCTCTGCAATACTGCTGCTCCAGTAAAAGCAGCCAATTTCTATTGAAATCAATTTGATTTATGTATGACTCTCTGAAGGTAGAATATGTCCCTGTGAAATGTCTCATCAATATATAAAAGTAGATGCTTTCCTAGAAAAACAACTTCTTTATTTGTTTGGTATTATAGAATCGTAGAATCACTGTGTGGAAAAGACCTCTAAAGATCATCAAGTCCAATTGCTAACTGCTAAGGCTGCCAGTAAACTATGACAATCTATACATCTTTAGAATACCTCCAGGGATGGTGACTCCACTACTTCCCTAGACAGCCTCTTCTGATGTTTCTGATATGGGTCATTGGCCTTCTAGGCCACCTGGGCAAACTGCTGTCTCATGTTCAGCAGTTTTTAAAGAGCACTGCCAAGTCCTTTTTTACCAGGCAGCTCTCCAGCCACTGGGCCCCCAGCCTGTAACACTGCCTGGGTTTGTTGTGACCCAAGGGCAGGACCCAGAACCCATAGAGATTAAACCTCATACAACTGGCCTTGGCCCAGGGAGCCTGTCCAGATGCCTCTGCAGAGCTTTCCTGCCCTCCAGCAGGTCAACACTGCCCCCCAACTTGGTGTCATCTGCAAACTGACTGAGGGTGACTTCATTTCTCTCATCCATATTGCTGATAAAGATATTAAACAACATTGAACCAAATAATGAGCCCTAGGATGTCGCTACAGGACATGAAATGAAGGGCGCACAAGCAGTCAGTTGTTAGGGCAAAAAGAGAGTGGTTTATTTTTTGACCTCGATTTATGTAGATTCTGGACAATGACTACAGATTGGACAAACAAGGTTGACACCCCTCCAACTACACTGGTCAAACTAGAAATTTATTAATTGTTCCTCCTCAAGAGAGGAACGATAAGCAAGAACAGTTTACAATAGCATTACTTTTGTTTACATGACAATTTGTAAGAAACTCTACTACAAAAATGCAAATATCAGAAGGCTGAAAGAGATTAGAGTAACACTAGAGAACTCCACTAGGGATCGGCTTGTAACTAGATTCAGCTCCATTCACCACTGTTCTCAGGGACTGATCATCCAGACATTTTTTAACCCAGCAAAGAGTGCACCTCTCCAAGCCCTGAGCAGCCAGTTTTTCTGTGAGAATGCTGTGGGAATGGTGTCAGAGGCTTTACTAAAGTCCAGATAGACAACATCCACTGCCTTTCACTCATCTTCTATGTGGGTGTTGTAGTTTAACCTCAGCTAGTCACCAAGTCCAATTCAACTGTTCACTCACTCCCTCACCAGCAGGATTGGGGTGAGAACTAGGAGGGTAAAAGCTAGAGAACTCATGGGTTCACAAACATATTTTAATAGGGAAAGCAGAAGCTGTGCACACAAGCAAAGCAAAACAAGGAATTAATTCACTGCTTCCCATGGGCAGGCAGGTGCTCAGTCATCTCCAAGACAGCAGGGCCCCATCAGGAGAGCAGGGCCCCATCACAGGTAACAGTGACTTGGGGAGACAAACACCATCAATCCAAACATCCCTCCTTCCTCCTTCCTTCTACTGCTTTATACACTGAGAATGATTTCATGTGGAGTGAAATATCCCTTTGGTCGTTTTGGGTCACCTGTCCCAGCTGTGTCTTCTCCCAGCCTCCCACATACCCCTGTCCCCTCGCCAATGTGGCAGAATGAAAAGCAGCAAATGCCTTGGCTCTGTGCAAGCACTGCTCAGCAACAACAAAAACATCTATAGTATCTATAGTATCAACTATAGTACCTATAGTATCAACTATAGTATCAACTCTGTGTTCAGCACAAATCCAAAGCATAACCCCATGCCAGTCACTATGAAGAAAATTAGCCCAGCCAACACCAGCACATCCCACCTCTTATTCTGTACCATGTACATCATGCCCAGGTCCCCCACTATTCAATGTAGCTCCCTTAACCATCATCCCCATTCCCATTCTTTGCTTTAATGCACAGATATTGTTCCCTTGATTTAAGAACTACCCTTGGAAAATCTCCATGAAATGTCCACAAAAGGTCAGTTGAACTGTGGAATTAATAAAATCTGTCATTTGCAAAGATCTTGTTTTCATCACAGGTGATAAAATATATAGAATTTTCTAGAATGCATATATTGCATTTACCTCAAGGTACAGAGGACATTTTTTTAAAATAAAGCTTAAATGAAAGAATTGCTTCAGCCATCAATGAAATGTGCTTTTAGGGGTGAAACACAACAGCTGTTTAACATCACAAAGCAATATCATTGAATAATTTAGTTCACAAATTTGAGAAGAAAGGAATATTTATTCAAGGGAAACTCCAGATGGAAGTAGGGAAGGCAGATTGTCATTCTAAGACAGTGTTACAATTTTAAGCAAAACCCCCCCCCCAGTAATTTCTGCAATACTTTTACTTGCTCACAATGCTTTGTAAAATCCTAGATAGCAACAAGATTTCGCCCATTAAAGACATATTATTATAACTCTGCCATTATAAGACTAAACATTACTGTCTCCTTTTAACAAGACTCAGAAGAGTGCCACAATTTATATCAGAGGACATAGGAATATGAGATTAAATACAATGGATCAGATCAATAATCTGTTGAAGGCAATTTTTTTCTGCATTAGGTAGTATCAGATGTTTTCATAGCTAATACTAAACATTAAAAGTATCAGCAATATATACTCTACAAACATGAAATAAACTATTAACCAAATTTAATCCCAATTGTCACCAGTTAATTATTGACTTAACTAATTAGTTATATACTTAATTTAGTTTATATCAGTTTTCTAAGTGAAACCTCTCTAATGCCACTATTAATAACAAAATATTAAAGGACTACAAATTTTGTGGCCATTGAGCATATTATACATAATCTTTTTTTTTTTTTTTTTTATATTACTGATGATCTTGTAGATAGGTGCAACATGGACTGAACAGAACTTCAGTAGGCAATTTCCTTGCATGCGGAATACGATCCTAGTAGGGTATGCTTACTCTGTATAAGCCTAAAATGAAAAAATGAACCTTTATTGTGTCTGAAATTTGAATTGAAACATGCTCTGGAAAGTTTGATGGTATATTGAGTGATCAGTTAATGAGACCAGTTTTAAACCACTAAGAGCTTCAGCTGGTCATACCCAGTTTTGCTGTTCTGACAGCAAAGTGCATCTTTTAAATTCCCAAACTTGTAGTAACAAAGCCAATCACCAGAAAGTTATTTAAATAGAAGTCTTAACAGCCTCAAGGCATAGAAAATTATTGTACCTTATGGATACTTACAAGAGATGACAGTAGCAAAAGAGCTGTAAATCAGACAAAAAGGAAGAAAATTTTAGAAAAAAAAGGAGGTGTAAATTTTCTGAAGTATGGACCAAAGAAATCTCCAGAAAATTTTAAGGAACTTTATCTGGATAAGGAAAAGGAAGTGGAGAGGGAAAGAAGTTCAAAGTCCAGGAAAGACGGAAATGTAACCTGTCTATTTGGAAAAGTGCACTTAAGCATGTATTATAGAAATTCTTGTCCTACTTTGAAATCTGACTTTGGAAACTGGTCCTAACAAAAATGCACTTGGGATCTTTTCTGTTATGCCATGTTACATCTCAATAAAATGAATCGATTTGGGATCCTCTGAGTCACTTGAGCTCCTCCCTTTTCAAAACCTTGTTTTGAGGTATGCTGAGCTTTTGGGCCCTTCCACTTCAACCTGTTACACGCGCAGTTTGGAGCTTCTAAGGACTTTGTAAGATCAGGGTCTTACTCTCTGCAAGATCCAAGGTGATACTAGAACATGCTTTCAGGAGAAATGTCCCTCAGCAAATAATAAAAATGTTAATACAGAAGCCCTTCTGTTGATAGAAGAATTCTGGACTCTTCAGTAGAAGAATTACAGATATTAGAAGAGTAAAAAGCAAATTTAGATTTTTGAGGACAGCTAGCTTGCAATGTTAAGTACTAATATGACTACTTATTTTCTGCTACATTAGCAGAGGGGGTAACTTGTGACACAGATTGTTCTGACATGATACAACAGTTCCTGGAAAGTACTTCTTGCCCCTAAGAGCTTACAGTCCAAAGTAAGCAGCTACCGGTGAACACAACAGCTGGGGAAGCAGAAGGTAGTAGTGAAATCATAGTCAGTGATATAAACTGATGAGTCATAGCTCATCAGCTCATAATCCAAGATACAAGATGTTATCTAACACTGTGACTATGAGACAATTCATCATGTATGCTCTACATTGTGCTTAAAATCTTGCAAATATGGACAATCATGGGCTGTGGGAATTTTCATCTACTCCTATTGTTGAGTGAAATTTTAGGGAAAAAAAAAAAAAAAAAAAAAGGTCTTAAATGCTCTTTTAAGACACAGCAGTGACAGGAGAAACTTATGGTTATGGTGGCTGGAGCCCAGACCAGTTTGTCTTTAAAGGACTGCAACCACTAAAACCATCTCCCAGCTTTATCATCAGAACAGAGCGTGGCACACTCTCACCAAGTATTTGCAAGAAGTGATCTGGTGTATTCTGCACTCTTCTGAAGCTTCTAAGAGCTCCCCCCAGACAGGTCACACCAGTTGCTGTGGACTACTGCTAACAAGTTATAAAATGTGAAAAATATCCATATACCAGTAGAGGTATTCTGGCTTTGTGGATAGCTAGGAAAGATCAAAGAAAATCCTTTTATAGAAAGAACCTAATAAAGCTGCCACGGAGATGTATCCTGTACCACAACCTCTTAAATGGCCAAATACATGTGTCATAGAATTCTGGAATGGTTTGAGTTGGAAGGAACCTTAAAGACCATCTAGTTCCAACTCCCTGCCATGATCAGGGACACCCAGATACCCAGTGGTTAGCCAAGCTGTGAAAGAGGGCCCAGAGGTACTGTTCAGGAGGGTGCTGAACTGTCAGAGGTGATGTGATGTCACTGGAAATGGTCCAATTCCCCAGAATTTTTGTGATATGATAACTGCAAGAGCCTTAACTGAAACTGTCTAGAAGTATGCTAACTGATAGAAATACACAAAATTTTTAGGCTGTAAACATTGGCTGCTAGGAATAGCTTGCTACAGTAAATGCAATTCAAAAGGTTTTGTTTTTCCAAATTGAGTTTGCTGGCATCTAAGTCAGCTATTGACTACGAAAATGTTCTTCAGAAGTGAAAAGGATGCGTCATATGCTATGCAAATATGAAATATTTTCGAAGGACTCGGAAAGGAGTGTGAGCATACTTAAATAAACCTCATGAAGAAGAAGCTGAACAGTCAGTATTGCAGATTTTTCATCGGGCTCTGATAAGAGATTAGATTATAGATGGAACAAAGCCACTTAGAAACTGCTACAAGAGACTGAGTTAATTTTCCAAGGAAAAGAGGTGACTCAGTTCAGAATGAACCATATGGAGTTATTGGTGATAATAGAATAAGTGTACACGAGAATCCATAATGGTGAGAGCTGGAAATCATGGAAAATGTAGAGAAAAACAAGAATAGTACATGGAGTAAATGCTTAAGACCAGCACAAATTAAGAAAATGTCAGATATATTGGAAAATGGAACAAGCTGCCACTTGATTTTGCCACTTTTCAAAAGTTTGAAGCCGTCATTTCACCATCATTGTATTTGGCTATGGATAGCACAGCGTGAAAGTAGTGCCCTGTAAGAGGGCAGAGACAGCTGAGACACAAGTTGGATCAACTACCAGAAATGAAATGGCACATTTTAAACTTTAAGACAGATGTTAATACAGAAGCCCTTCTGTTGATAGAAGAATTCTGGACTCTTCAGTAGAAGAATTACAGATATTAGAAGAGTAAATAGGCTAAATGTGATGCAACGTTTGTACTCCTTAAAGGAATGTACATCCCAGATGTGAATGCAAATAAAAATAGAAAATATGCAATGTGTAATAGGACTAGTATAGAGCAAAATCTTTTTGGGTTAAAAATGCATCTTACTGATGTTCTTGATAAAACTACATACATACATACATACATACATACATACATACATACAATTGAGAAGAGTTTTAAAAGGTGTGTTGTTGGGAATAGATAGGCTGTTACCATGATATTCATAGCTATAACAGCTTATAACATCTTCCTGTTGTGTGGAGAGCTTATATAAAAAGGAGAGTTAAAAGGGGACATTAATAGGCTTATTTGCAGTAAGAATTGCAGGACAAGGCTGAAAAGCTGCACGTGCTATTTTAAGGAGTGGGAGAGAAACCTGTGCCTCACTAAAAATTTAAATTAATATCAAAAATATTACGCCTGCCTCTGAGTGGTTATGTTTTAGTAAGACTCTTCGTGGTTGCTCTTAGTAAAAAAATTCCATGTCTGCATAATTTCAAGAATCTCTGTGGGACACATGCTTTCACCAGAATGACATTTGTGTTTTCTGAGGTTCTCAAGGTATTTTTCTTCATGAAATTTGATCTTCTGAAAGATTGCACTTTATCATCCAGCGGGCTCCAATATGCTTTGGTATGAGTCAGACACAAGAACAGACAGTACAGGCAACATATCCTCATATTTATGGTCACTGCTTCTCCCACTGCCCTACAGACAAAGAGGAAACACACAGTCCTTGAAGTACATTATAACAGACATTCGCAGATAATCTGAAAGCTTTTGGTCTGCAGTCTAGTATATTTATCTATTCATCACAGTGAATACCACCTTAGATTTTGACAAGAGTCCAAAATTAATGATACATCGGTCTTGAGGTACTGACATGATACAAAAGTAAGCTGCCTATGAATACCTCCAAAGATAATCTTCTCAGGATGAAGAACCTACTTTCTGTATTACAGCAAGTCTTAAAACCTCTGTGTCAATACCAGAAGATGAAAAAGGAGTCATTGACCTTATTTTATGGGAATAAACATGCTCTCAAGTCTGGCTAAACAGGCTGGAAACACAGGCCGTGTTATAAGAAAGACTCTGACAGAGCAGGAGAAGGTGATAATGAGGAGAAAAGTATCCTAAATTTACTTACAGTGGAAAAACATTACTCTCAACTGACTGTCCCAAGCAACTGAACCCAGAAGTTCCCACAGCAAAGCACAAGGCTGAAGTGCAATTCTGCTAGATGTAATGGACTTCACAAAGTTACACCTCCCAGCAAGACAAATCAGCAGGCACCATCCTGTGCAGTGTGGCCTGTAGGTCATGTTCTATTGGAGCAGTCCTGTCACTACGTGGTTTTATCCTCTCAGTTTGTCCATCCTGCACCAGGTTAGAAGCTGCTGGTGGTCTGCACTAGTGTCATTTATTGTACATTGAGATAGAGATAGGATCCAGAAACTCTGTTTTGAACTGACTTAGCTATTTGGTGAAAGGTTGGAGGAGAGAGAATGGATGAAACTACATTTCATTGTTTTCCAACAGAAGCACCAAAAGAATGAGGCCAGCAGGGGCTCTCAGAGTGAGACTCAGAGCAGTTCCTGAAAAGAGCTCCCAATTCCTCTGGCCCATGAAGTCAGCTTTCACCTGCAGGGAAGCAGTGCGGTGGGCATGTGGTGGCCAGGAACAAAGTTCCATCTCCTGACAGCTTGATTGTCTGTGGGCAAGTGTGGTGCCTCCCACATGGGCTTTGAACTACTGGGCAGCCAGCCCACAAACACCTCCCATTCCTCATGTGATGTGTAAAGGCAACTATTACTGCAGTAACTATCCAAACAGATGACCATGGGAGCTTTACATGAGCAGAGAAGAAAAATGGATAGAAGAATAGGGCAGAAAAATCTTCCTGTGGTGTTCACCTCTTGTACTCCTTGCTCATTGTCTCTTTAGCTACATTTCAAGCAATCTTGTCTTGGTGTACAGAATATCATCCCATGAGGCAGTGCTGAGACACAGCTATTAAGAGGCGTGAGCCCTGGAAAGATTTTCCAACATTACAGTGAGGTAGGAACTGTCAGATACGACCACGCATAGATTGCACTGCACAAAGCTAGATCATCTTTTCTTCCCAAATCATAGGAATTGTCTTTCCCTAATTTTCTGAATCACTTTTCAGCCTTATATTCTGGGTTTTAGTCATCTCTATCACACATGGTCCATTATTGTTTTAATTAACTCCATTCACTACCTTAACCAGATGAGACTTATATTTTGGACCCATAGAAAAGCTAAGCTTGTTCACCTACCACATGTATCTTAGAAGTAAACTAGTCATCTAGTTTTTAAGGGTTGTGTGACAAGGAAAAAATACCATTTCAACCAGTAAGGTATAAAAAGTCTCTAGACCACAGAGCTCAATACAGTAAATCAAGCCCAAAAAGCCCCAAGGAACCTAATGCAGCCTTTTGATCCAAACGGAGTAACTTGAGGATTGATGCTTCCATACTCTCACTGGAACAACTATTTTCCTGGGATTTTGCTGACAAGATTGCAATTGTTGGAAAAATATAAAAGTACATTTCTCAGTGTTGTCATATGTAAATCTTCAAGTGCTTATGATAGGAATTTGTCCATGTGTTACAATTTTCTCCCACCCATGTAGGATAAGGAAGAATCATATACAAAATGTATAAATAAACCAGAAAACAAATAAACAAACAAAACCCAACCAAGACACCAAACCATTTCTATCACAAATCTCTGTCTCCCACCATGACTAAATAAGTTCCCATCCTCATTTTCACAAGCAAAACAAGAGGTCTCTGGTTAGAGAGGGTAATTGGATCAGTTTCCCCAAAACAGAATTTGGAGAAAACAAGCAGATGGCTAGCTCTTACACAACCAGAAAGAAGGCTGTTACTGCTTGATCCTGCATATATGATCCATCTTCTTGCTTTTCCCACCATTGCTCAGCTCAACTTCTATTTGAGCTCCTCATTTTGTGTAATGCCTGAAATTTGACTTAGCTTTAGTAAGGCCGTATCTTACTGAATGAAGCAGCTGGTATGTTGAAACCAGTTGAAATGCTCTTGAATGTATGAGATGTTCAGATATTATCCAAATGCTCTGGAGTCCACGCAGCATTATAGTTACAATGAAATGCAAAACAGATCTGACAATTCACATCTGACATTCAGCCTGGGATATCTTAGTGTCCATCTTTCAAAAGAAAATAGAGCAGCAACCCATCATCTCAATTCTGGATTTTTGTAAATGTATCAAGTTACACACTCAAAATAGCCTCTTTTTTTCTTTCTTTCTTTTTNCCTTTTTTTTTTTTTCTTTTTTTTTTTTTTTTTTTTTTTCTTTTTTTTTTTTTTTTTCTCTTTTTATTTTTTAATGTCTTGGCCAGTGTTTTACATTTTGTATGTGCTTTAGTGCAGCTGCAGTAAAAGAGGTCTAATATGTTGGATGGTCTGAATAGGGCTTGGTTATATAAAACCATGGATATTGTGCTAGCAAAGGGTTTCTTGATTGCATGAAGAATAGAGTGGATAAAGAACAGAACATCTAAATAATAGGTACCAAAAAAATGACTCAAATGCAGTGATGAATATACCATAGCTTTTATGTGTGAGGAGAGAGTAATGTTGAGCCTGTTCTCTTTTAGGAGCTGTGATATCATGGCAAAAGTATTTAGACCAGAATGAGAAATATTTTGAAAAAAGTTACATAATAGATTTGTGTTGTTAGACTAGACAGAAATGAGAGGAGATATCTTTATATTGTGCTAATTCCTCTTTTAAAAGCTGCAGAAATTTTGTCATTGATCTTAGTGAAATGGAATATGATGGTGTGAAAAAGAAAGCTGTGGACTGCTTTTAAGGAGGTATTGTTTTACAAGAGGAGTGAATAAACAAGACATCCATTGTAAGGATTTTAAGTCAGTTTTTATTGTCTAAGAATAGCCAAGAATCTTAGTGCTTAAAAAGGAGTTTTTTGTTGCCTGAGCTTTCCTCCTTCCTGCTTCACTGCTTAACTCCATACAAGAGCATACAGAAGAAGACTCAGACAATGCTAAGCCACATTTGAAATCCCTGATTCAATGTTTTTAGTGGGTTGGGATAGGAGTGCACAGGCCTTTTTCTGGCTTGTATGCATAGGAAATAACTTTCACTCTATTTGGAGAGAGAGCATGTTCATCCGCTTCCCACATTAAAAAAGAACCACAAAAAACTGCCACCCATATATATATGCTTATATATATATATATATTTGTGCATCTATACTGTAAGTACATCCTTTTCAGCCTGGAGCTTTAACTTGGTGAATTCTACTGGCATGATGTCTCTATGTTTCAAAGATAGAGCCTAGACAAATCTCAGTGTATCCTCATTTTTCATGTACATACTTCTCTTGTAGACATCTGGTGTGTGACTCAGCTCCAGCTTAAAACAAATATACTTGTGTCGTTGCTTGGAAATACCTATGTGTACATTAGAGGTTTCATTCAGCTCCCCATGTAGTGATCCCAAATTGTGTGATACCCTTTAAGGTCTCATTAGGCTTCCAGCTGCTCCTCTAGGAGACACAACTCTTCCACAATGTCTGTGTCATGTCCTCCAATAGTTGGTATCCACTTTGGCTGCCTTAGGACGTGGCAAATTGCACAAGAGAGCTTGAGCAACCTAATTCAGTTCTACATCTTCACTGAATACAGTATGGCTAAGTTCTGAGTACAACAGTACAACCATCTTATTCGGTACTGAATTTTAATCCTGAATTCCCCTTTTTTGTCTCCAAGTTGTGTTTGTACGTCTGAATTCAAGCCCAGACATCATAGCTTTGGCTAACAGACATTATCAAGATACCACCATGGGATAATTGAAAGCTGACAGATGCTACTTCACCCTTTGTTCTTCAGTCAGCTATGGGGATCACAGGATCTGATGCCTGAATGCAGAGAGCATGTCACTATGGAGTCAGAAGTTGAAGGGACAGGACAGCTATCAAGAAAAATTTATCCAGCCTTTTTAGTAATAAATACAGGATTTTCCATTATGTTTTAATGGACAGACATGACTTATACTCCAATGAAACATAAATCCTTGGGTTTCTTCCACAGATTGGAAATCTTCTGACAAGTCATAATGCATCTGGTGAATGTGGTTTTGGTTTCAGAACTAAACAGGGCTGTTTAAGGATTGTTGCACATGTCAGAATTCGTTATTTTACCTTGCAGAGGATTTTGTGTCATTGGGAACATAAAATAATCCCTGTCTACTTGGTGAAGCATGTTATCCCCTCAGCTGAGCCAAAGCCACTGTGGGGCTGCTCTAAGCGGGAACACAACTATATTTCTCATTTATTGGCAAACCAAAAGTTTTTTAAAAGCTAAATTCTTTTCAGTGGTTTGTTTTCTAAAAGCAGGATCATTTATCCAGCCCAATTGCCATCACAGCTAGTGATGTATAGGAGACAAGTGCTTTACCATAGTACAGAAACTCAGAGGTGTTGCACAGCTGGGATGAAGCAAGGATGTGATTTTTTTGCCATGAAACACTTCATAGGATAAAGGCATGACTTAATGTTGAAGTTGCATGAGCTATTGCCATCAGAATCATTGCCATAAATAGGTTAGACATTTCTATACTCTCACACCCTTACAGCTTCCACCTCATCCCTTCACTGCTGCTTATCTCTCTCTCTCTGCTGCTTTTGCACCAGGGGAGCACCAAAGATCACATCCCTCACGTGACCCAGGCAGAAAGTAAAGTTCCTCTACCCAGGATGTTTTACTGAATAAGTTTCCAGACAAGTTATGTCATTTATGAGAATTATCCCATAAGAATGATCCCATATGTAATCAAACCACCTATCCCTTTAGCCCTGTATCCTGTCTCTGGCAAGAGACAGTAGAAAGAGCTCAGGAATCTCTTGCTCAAGGAAAATAGTGCTCATTTGCCCCAGCAGTATTTTAAGCACAGCTGTGGGAATGACAAAACACACTTTAGAGATGGAAACAGGATAATGCAGAAAGAGGAGGGCAAACCTTCTCTGTATTCACACCTTTAACTATTTGTCCAAATAAGACATAGCTGACTCACAGAAAAGAGTTTTGTAAGCTGTTTACTACTGCTAGGATTTATTCCAGGTTAATTTTTAAATTTTTTTTTAAAATTGTTTCTAGTTTTCAGGATTATGAAAATTAAAGACATCTACGTATCTCTCTTCAGCTGGACTATAGCTGAGGCACTAGATCATATTTTTTGCAAAAATTCTATACAGGCTTTTTTAGCCAAATGTGTTTCCTTACTTGAAAAAGTCTTAAAAACACTTGTATGTAGGAATTGTATCATTCTTTGAGTCATTACAGACAATTTTTTTGAAAAATCTTTAAGATTTTTCAACAACCTTGACTCTGAACATCTCTTTTCTGCATATTAGAGCAGAAGCTGCAAAACAGAAGTGGGAAGACTTAGGAATACAGTTGTGAAGGTAACTTCTCCTCAGGGTCATGGGTCAAAGAAGAAGCCAGAGCAATGTGAATGTTATTAAATCTTCTGTACTGCAAGCGATCTTCTAAATATGTATATATACACACATAGTCTGGCTGCAACCTGAGTAGATTATCATTCATTACCCGCCCATTGGAGACCTTTGGGATAGTCTCAGAGAAAAGAAGAACAAGAATTGTAATAAGACTTCATGACTATGATGCCAAGAGAACAGCACAAGCCTTGCTGAAAGTGCAAATAACAATTAGCTCTTCAATCTCCAGGGAGCCAGGGGGTAAAACTGATGGAACATCTGAGAAATGCTTCCTGAAGAGATAAAATGATTCAAAAACCTTAAGGAAATTTGCAAGACTGAGATATTTATTTTGCTGGTTCTGATTTTAGAAACTAAGAGGAAAGGTTACATTCAGATCCCTGCTTGAACATTTATTAATTTAAGCCGCTAGCATTGTTTTTTAAAGGCAACACTGTTCAAGGTCAAAATTTTGAATCCTTGGTTTTGTCTGTCAATCTTTCCACAAACTTCCTCTATAAGGCAACAAGAAAGAGGGAAGAACAATATAAGAAAAAGCAAAAACTTTTTCAGCTTTGAGAAGTGAAGTCTTGCCATTGAAAATAAGTGACTCCACAAAAAAAATATTTTTAAAACAATTTGTCAATGACATGTAATACTTTGATTCAATACCAGCAATTATCTAGATGGATGCTACCCAGAAAGGTAGTTTTTAAATGCTTCTCTGAGAAACACCTCAGGTGTGTTTCCATTTCTGCCATTTCATGAAAGCTCTATGTAAAACTAACACCATTTTCTTTGCCACAATGGGAATGGGTTCCACATACTTCAAGAGGCAATCACGATGAAAAAGGATCTTATTGTCTCTCCAGAGCAAGAGTTCAAAGCATGATATCTAGAATTCATTTCTTATTGAAGCAAACAAATTCATGGCACTGAAAATTACTGCCATGGAAAATTGAAAAGAAATGCATTTAAAAACATCAAGGAAGTAAATAATAGAAATCACTGAAAAATACATTGTTAAGAACAGACATGAATATAGACAAGAAGACATCACTAAGTGACACCTCAAAGTCATGTAAAAATATTATCATTTTTCTTCTGGTGATAGATACTGAAGACCAGAGTAACAAGGCTCTCCTGCTCTGTTTACCCTGAGTATTGCAACTAATATGTTTCCAAAGTGCAGGGAAATATGCATTTGTTCAATAAATATATGTACCAGTGAGACACATTAAGAGTTAAGCTTCTGAAATGTAAAGCAGCACTGGGACAGCACCTGTTACTGAACTAGCTAACATTTTCTTTCATAGATTTTCATCATCACGTGTTTGAAACATTGCTGTTTTCACTTGCTTTTTCCTATGCTTGGCATTTGCCTTAAGTGCTCATAGATGTAGATTTGAACAGATTGGTAGCAACAAGAGGATGATATGGTCTGCACTTAGTGTTTTCTTCCAGGCTAAGGATTTTTTGTAAGCAGAGTAAATTTTGAAATTTAACTTTGTGAGGTGAATTTCTGCATCATTTTGCCAGCACATTAACCAGCACTTCACAAAGTGTTTCAGTATGAGATTTGAAAGATTAAAGCCATGGCAGGGAGGAAATAGGAAGAAAGGAATGGATATAAGAACAAGGAATGATCTCAGTATATTAATTCACCTACATCCAAGAAAAAATTTAAATAAAAATAGAGGATATAAAGGATATTTAGTTACAATGTACGTGAAAAATTACCTATAAAATCTACTTTATTTACCTGATGCTTTCCTCCATTAAAAGTTGCAATAGCATAGCTCAGGTAATGCAGTTATGTCCTGCTGTAAGTAAAAAGAAATGCTCCATTTTTCCAGTCTTACCATGCTGGCCAGTGTTGGCTATTTAAATGCTGAGTGCAGTTTGTCTGTTGTTTGGTAGAAACCAATACCTCTTAAGTACTTAGCTGTGTGTGTCAAGATTCAGTCTAGAATTGATTTCCTTACAACTATGTTATAAAATCCAGCAAATAAGATTTTCTGGAAGAGATGTTGACAGGTCCTTAACTAGCTAGTGCTATTGAATGCCAATATAATTAGCTGGGCAGATCACACAAATTATGCAGACTGCAATTCATTTCTGACACTGCTAGTTTTATCAGACCTTACTAATTTTGCACTTGTCCTTTCTGTCTTCTCAGCTGAAGACTAATATTGTAGACACCTGGACTTACACAGCTGATAAGCCTGATTGCCACGAGGTGACATGAGGTCCATTCAGAAAAAAGCCATACACAGTGCCTTAGTAATTGCTACTTTTGATAAGGCCTTGCAATGATAGGAGAAGGGGGTATGACTAAGCTGAAAGAGTGAAAATTTTGATTAAGTATTTGGAAGGAATTCATCCCTGTGAAGGTGGTGAGGCACTGGCACAGGCTGCCCAGAGAAGTTGTGGTTGTCCCATCCCATGAAGTGTTCAAGGCCAGGCTGGATGGGGCTCTGAGCAAGCTGTTCTAGTGGAAGGCGCCCCTGTCCATGACAGGGGAGTTGCAACTGGATGGTCTTTAAGGCCCACTACAGCCCAAATCATTCTAGAATTCTATGAAAATATTATTTTTCTTTTTTCTTTTAGCATTTTCAAATTCCTACCATTTTTTGAGGAATTAGAACTATAAACCCTGTAGATTGTTGGTATCCACTGGTTTTGGTTTGCTGATTTTTCTCCTTATGAGTGACTATACTATAACAATAGGGAGTACTTTTGCAGACAGTCAAATTCCCTTCCAGATTCAGAGAAATTCATGCAGAAGACATTTAATAATTAAGATGTTCATTGTGGGTGATTCAGCTAGTAGAAAATAGATGAACCTGAAAGTAAAAAATAAGATATCTACTGAAACAGAGAAGGTACTCATCATAGGAAATGCAGATGTTAATGTAAGAAACTTGATATCTCCTGAGGTTTTCTTTTATGTCCTATTTCAGTAGTTCTACACCCTAAATAAGTGCTTCTACATCCTAAATGACTACTTCTGAGGCACAAAGAGAAAAAGTCTTTTGTATCTTCAGAAACCTTAAAAGCTCTGAAACTTTTTCACTCGGAGAGTGTTTGGGCACTGGAAGAGGCTCCCCAGGGAAATGGTCACAGCACCAAGCCTGGTGTTCAAGAGTTCAAGAAGTGTTTGGACAATGCTCTCAGGTACATGATGTGACTCTTGGGGCTGTCCTGTGCAAGACCAGGAGTTGGACTCAATGATCCTTGTGGGTGTCTTCCAACTCAGGATATTCTATTATTCTAAATATTACTAAAATAACAAAAAGGATTTAAAATAATTTTCCTAACAATTTTTTTTTTGTTACCCTAAAAATGGAGGGGCTTTATTCCACATATTCCTGTAACTGAAAGAAAAGAAGTGCCACAGAAGAGATGCAGGGGAGTTGATTTATCTGGCTTACTGAAATAAGAGACTGCAGCAATATTCCTCTTATTTAATCTTGCAACCTTCCCTGTCTGATTTCTTCACCAGCCAAACCCCTTGACTTTGTCCTTTTATCTGTGGTTATCTACATTTGCCTGGGTGGGTATTAAAGGCACAGAATGTAATTTTGGTTTCCCTCTGTGTTCTGTAAATCCTGACCATGCAAGGCTTTGCTTACATAATGTAGCTATATTGTATATATGAGCTATATCAAATCACTTTGCAAAGCAAAACAATTCTGTTTTCAGTCATTTTAGGCATGATGTTCTGCTAACCCCTCTGGAAATGAAGTATGGATTATAAAAAAGAACATAAACTTTCTTACAGAAATTTAAGCTTCACAACAGAAATCTTTCTTGAAATATGAAATCTTTATTAAATTCTTTAGGCAGACTTAAAATTACAGAGAAAGGACCTCAGTCATTAAGTATTTCATGTAAAGGGGATTATTCCATCTCTTTGTCTTTAAGCCTTCTGTCTAAATTTTGTCTTAAACCCTTCTAAAGATTTCTATTCATCCCAGTCCTATTAAATTTTAAGGGACTCTTCTGTTTTGTGACAGAATGAGCTGTATAGACAGTCAGCTGCTCGTCGTGCAAATTTCCTCCTGTGGAGATGTTGCTCAGTAGGACACCAGGTTTAGGAGCCTGTTTTGTTCATTTCACACTGCTCCCCAAAAGCCTCCCATTAGTAAGGTTCAACAAGCACTTCCAATTCTCCTCTCTTCATGGCTGATCACATCCAAATTTGCATCATTACACATTGTCTTTCTCTTATTTATACAGGAGCGAGGCACAGTACTGTAGGGTTAATGAATCCTGATTAACTTTGTCTTCACTGATTTGGAAGGAATGTCTAATAATGGGATTTTTATTTTTTTTCCTCTACATGTAACTAATATAATTGGGTAAAGGACAGTTTATACCTGATCTTCTGATATGTATTTTTACATCCTAAATTCTGAATAAGACCCAAAGACTAGTCATATTATTCACTATGTTTTATGTATTCATTATGTTTTCCTGAAATGTCTTTGCAGTGTCCTCAGTAAATCCTTCCAGACATCTGATTTTTTTTTTTTAATTTTTAAGGAAGCACTGCAAAGTTCAAAACTTTTGGCTGCATCTGGTCTAAATGGAGTAGGTATGACTCTTTTTGGCTAGTAAACATCACTTTAATCAGCAACAGTGTTTATGAAAAAAACCAGTTATTTAATAACAAGAGGTGTTTGTAAGGAGGGTGAAAGCTGTTTGGGAAGATGAAATCCAAGAATATCATCTCTGCAAATTGAAGGTATTCCCATCTTGAAGATGGATCTCTTGGTGGTCCACCTAGACAATATCTATCCTCTATGAAGACTTTAGCTCTTTACAACCCTTTGAATACAGTACAGATGCTTTGAGTGTTTAAAAAACTGAACAAGTGTTCATAGCAGGGGGCTGGAACTAGGTGATCCATCTTCAAGGTCTCTCCAACCCAAATCATTCTATGATTCTGTGATTCTGAATTTGCCTCCTTCATGTCCCAAAGTGATTTTCCTTTTAGGAAAAATCTCAACAAATCCAAAACCAAATAAATAGAAATCCAAACTACTAAATATCTTCTTACAATACATATTTTCCTTTAGCTATAGAAAGTGTGGCACTTACCTGCAAAAAGCTTAGGTAGAAGTAAGCCTGCATAGTGTCAAAAACATGTATATTCAACTAGTTAGGAGTTTGTGAAGGCCTGAAATACTGCTTTGGTTTAACTAAATCAATCTGAAACTGAGCCAGCGAGTGAAGACCAGATGCCTTTTTTTAACCCTTGCTTGAATTGCTTTGGCAAAGATAAGCAAAAGCCACAAGTAAGCAAAGCAGAGCATAAGTGTAGTTAATTTAATTGCCATGTTTCTACATTAGAAGCTTGTCCTGCCTGTAACATAATCATCCATAAAAAAATTAAAATGTAAAGGTAGAGCCATGACATTGGCAAACCATTTCTGTTTACTCGGTTTTCTATTATCCCTTTCCCTTTATGCTTTCTGCCGGGGATGTGATCCATGGGGTTTGCTCCTGGAAGGAGCGGTTAGATCACAGGCTGCGGTCTCACAGCTCTGCAGCTGCATTACCCTGGCTTAACAAATTATCCCTGAATCCCAGCCACTGGCACAGATGTGGGGCATGCTCATGGCCCACCCTAAAAGTGATGTAATGCATTGGAGCTTAAACTTCACTGGAAGACTTTTAGGCTAAGTTCTGTTACCTTGCAACTGGGGCAGATTAGGAGCAAGCACATGGGCAGTTACCTTCCAAAAATACATCTCCTTCAAGAGACAGTAACCCATTAGGCTCCCATAACTCCTCAATGTTCCAAAGCTATAAGTCTCGCCTCCTTCATAGCTTAAGCCATAAAATTTGAATTAGTTGCTCTGGTATTGGGCCTGCAGTAATCTCTCTGGGGCAGGAAGAACCTCTCAGCTGCAGCAATGAGCTCGGTGTCACTGCATCCCACACACTAATGAGCTCATTCAGAACATCGTGATGTAAACCAGACAGTGTCTACAAGTTAGGGGTGAGTTTTAGTCTGGCATTTCAGGAAAAAGCCTGCTGCAGTCACATTGCGTGTCCGCTTCTCCTTCCTTCAGTCTGCTTTCTTGAAGTCTCTGAAAAGATGGGCTTAACTGAGACTGTGGCACAGACATAAGGGATCAACTTTATTTTTTTCATAAGATTCATGCAAATAAACAGCTATGTAATGGAGTGCTTCCTCAGAAATCCCCCTGCTGAGAAGAAAACTGTGCTTTTAGGTCAACTCTGTATTAGAAACTAGAAAATCCACTTGGGAGAATAAGTTGAAAATGATCTGATAGGGAAAGACTTTGCATCTTATTACTTCTCAGTGAATATATGGGATCTTATCTTGTGCTTGAGATAGCACAGAAATATGAGTGCAACTTCTGTAATAGTCAGACCTTCACAATATGTTTCTCCAATTTAGATTGCTTAATAACTAGCATAATGGCAGTTATTCCATTGTGGGTGGGTGTTGTTTGGTGGCTCTCACTGACCTAACTTAGATGTCACAGTGGCATCAATAGCAGTGAGAGTGCTAGCCACACACAGTCCGCATTGGGAGTGGCAATACACAGTTTGAAGTGCCAGCATTGCTTGGACCACAGGCTTGATGCTTCAAGTCAAACAGAATTTCCAGATTTTTTGGCAATTTTTTTTTTTAACCTGTGATGATATTGAGCCAGAGCTACAACCCTGCTGCATCATAGCCCTGCCTCTGCCTGGCTGCTAAAGCTGAATGAGTTTTTCCCCAGTCAGAGTGCCTTGTTTTCTCTGACTTTGCAAGGCTCCATTTCTAGAGTGCTGCCTGGTAATGGATTTGTCATTCACCACAAATGCTGGAAACATCTCTCAATAGAGCAACCTCAGTAGCCTCAACAACTACAGGGTATTGCATGAAACATAAGTGGGCAGTAGAGAATTTGGCTAGATTGTATCCTAAAAAACTCTGTATATGTAATGTTCTTAGAGGAGCATTATTTTTTCCCACAATGGAATACACATATATATTTTCATCCCTGGAAGTTTTCCGGGTCAGGTTGGACAGGGCTCTGGGAAACCTGGTCTAGTGGAAGGTGTCCCTGCCCATGGTAGGGGCCATGTAATGAAATAATCTTTCAGGTCTGTTCCAACTATTCCATGATTCTATGATTCTATGATTCCTAATGCATGTATTAATTTCATAAGGTGGTTACATTGGAGTTCTGCATCTTTTCTTTTATTTTGAAAAATTAAAACATTCTTTTATGTATTGTTTAGTGTTTTAACATTAACACAGAATTACAAGAGTCACTGCAGGTGACCTCTTGAAGTGAGTATGATAACTCTGCTGAAGAACATTTGAGCAGTTGCTTATTCTTTACCTCTTTACACTGTTCTCAGATGCAGGGTTAAAATATCGCTGCTTGGAAGGGAAAATATCGTTTTGGGGAGAACTGGTAATACAGATAGGAGCATCAGGTCAGCTGGAAAATGCTGCTAAGAGCCTTCAAAATTCAAGTTACTTTAAATAGGCAGTTCTTATTGTATTTGTTAACCCCAAGGGTCAATGGTTATGGAATGCAACGGAAATCAGTAAGCTGTAATAAGAAAAATGTTTTTGGCAAACAGATGTATCTGAGAAATGGGAGGGGACTTATATGACCTTCAGGCATCCTCCATGTGAATGGATGGAAGGTAAAGCATCTAAGACCACAGGTAGATGTATTAGCATCAGCTTATTCTGAGTCTGTAGACCAAAAGAAAAAGCAATTTTATGTATTAAATGTGCCTCCAAAATGTACCAAACGTCCAATCTACTAAAGGAGTAGAAGGAAACTGTCTTGCGTAGTTGATGATTTTGATATGTTGCTATTTAAAGCCCATTTAAGCACTTTTCCACATGCTGAGGAAGAATCCACCAGGCATCCTTAGAATGAACAAACCCTTGTAGGGTTGATGGTGTCAAGTTTTGCATGTCACGTCGGCTCCCAGGCCTCTGATAGTGATTTTTAGATTGATCTAGAGAGGTTCTTTTTGTAACAAATTATTTCATTCACTGTTCACAGAGGGGTGGCAGCAGCTGCTGGCTTTCACAGCACAAAGGACAAACCCCTATGTTTAGATAGTGATGTTAGCAGATATGTGGTTTCTAGCTTTCTTGAGATTTGCTGCCAATCTGAGTCCTGTCTATGAGAAAGTCTTCTTACCGTTCCTTTTACTTCTCTTTCTCTAACAGTCACACTGTGGCACAGTAAGCAAAATGTTATCAAATGGGTTGAGCAAATAGATTTATTCTGAATTATCAGTGAGATGGATATAGTTTGGAGGCAATCTAAGCCTCTAGATTACTCTTGTCAGTGGCTAATTGCATCTGCATCCTTTGTTGATATTTATAACAAATTTAGCCATTATATTAATGTATGTGTCAAGAAGACTATTAAGAAACACTGTTTTAACAAAGGAGAAATTGAGACAACTGGTGGAGGCACATTTCTCCAAGGGTTCAGGGATATTTGAACTTCAGAGAGCAAAGACTTTTTGTTCCAAACTCTGCAACAGCAAGAAAACTAGATGTCCTTGAGGTTACTTTGACCTGATCAGAAGACAATTCAAACAAAAGACAACATATCTCCAAAACCTATCAGTTTTATTACATCAAAAAGGAAATTTTGCAGATATCTGGTGACTTAGAGGAATGTACCTTACAGGTGCAGTTTCTGAGTTTTGAAGGTTTCTCAACTTTCTGTCCATCAGTATCCACACTACTGTCCACACAGGGACTTTCCATTTCATCCTGAGGTGACGAAATCTAGTTTTCCACTAAAAGCAGATTTATGAAACCTATTTACACTGTTTTCCATGAGAGGCCAGATTCCATACATTAGTCATATCTCTATCCACATTTTAAAAAAGGTCCACTACAGGGGGCTTGGAATACATCCCAGGCAGTGTTCAAGACCAGGTTGGATGGGGCTTTGAACAACCTTCTAGTGGAAAGTGTCCTGGACCATGGCAGGGGTGTTGACCTAGATGATCTTTAAGGTCTCTTCCAACCTGAACCATTTGGAGATTCCATGATTTTATGGCATACTGAAAAGAAAATGAAGGCTCTTCTTTACAACATTCCAACTAGCAGCTGCACTGGAATAAGCATTGGAAGTGTGGGGATCTTGAAATCAGGTTTTTGCATCTTGTGGAATTAAATCTGCAGTGAGAACAGGTCAGACACTGACTGCTGTACTGCAAGGAACTAGATGGTTAAGGAAGGAATTTTAAGCACTGAAAATTGGTAGCCTGTGGGCAGGTGATGGAGAAGTAAGGCAAGTCAGGACATTTAAAAATATATTTCCATTCAGTCTGGAGTTTCCCCCCTGTACCACACAGATCACGCCCATAATAGTGAGGGCTTAGAATACATTTTCAATGTGCCTTTTGGAAGCTGAGTTTACAGAGTAAAGTTTTTTTGAACCTTCCAAGGAGGAGACAGTGGGCATACAGCAATGGAGAGGAGCAGAGCTCTAAATGAGTCACTTTTGTGTCTTCAGGAAACTCTCCTGTAAGAGCTGCTCCACAACCTGGCACTCTAATGAAGCTCTTAGGTAGAAAGTGAAGGGCTTTTAATGTGTTTTATAGCTGTGCACATTCATTACCAACAAAAATAAACTTTGTAAGACTTTTTCCCAAAGATCACAGCATACAGAGATGACTCGTGGCTCAACTGTGTATTTACCTATTCCCTTGCCTTTTTAATTGCAGAACAAGCCAGTGCAGGCACTGAGGGGAAAGAATGATCTTCATATTCTTCATTACTCACTTGTAGCTTCACCTCCTTTGAATTATGACTCATTTTCTTACTCCTGGGACATCTCTCATATAAACTGATCATACAATAATTCACTAGAGGGGTGAAAAATTAACTTGTCTTCTTTATACACAAGTTAGGAAAATAGACTAATATTTCATTTCCCCAGAAAAAACCAATGTAATAGGAGCAGGCAGGTCATGCTCCAGAGTGTAACCCAAGTGAAAATACACCTCAGCCACACCAGGGAACAGGTGATAAAAAACTAGGCTCTTTGCTGCATGCTCCTGACTTGCCTCAATATTTATTTTTTACCCTATTTGATTTCTTCCTCCCTTTTTTCACCGTACTCCTAGAAGTTACTTGGCTGTGCCTGCACTGTAAACTGAGGCCTTTTTCCAAGTATGCATGCATGGAAAATGTAGTCGTTTGGCACCGAAAAGTCCCACAAGAGACATAGTTTCTGCAGTGGAGACAGGTGCTCCATATTCCTTTTATTTTTCCTTTCTGTAATGTCTTGCATCATTCACCATGGGAGGGAGATATTCAATTGACCTGCTGTTGGTTTAGAATGACAAATTAATTTCATGTCAGCCTCGAAACAGCCCGTTTACAGGAATCAGCTGGGACCACCTCAGCTGGCATGGAAGAGACATTTAACTCCTGACAAACAGGCAAAACTTTCTGAATGCTGTTGCTGAGCCACCCGCTCAGCACCCATGGCTCTGCTCCACACTGTCAGGGAGTACACCTGGTGACAGAACTGAGCCCTACCAAAACTTTAGATTAGGCTGTAAGCTGATATTTTCCACAGAGGGGAAATTCAAGAATAAGGCTTTATTGTGAATGCATACAGCCTTGTCTCTTCCTATTTATTATATGCTCTCCCTGGCACGATTACATACAGCAAGAAGAGTCTTGCTGCTTCACACTGAAGATTGCTGTGACAGAGGAGCACCACTCACCAGCACAAACCCATTACGTTTTCATTAGACCCCCTTGCCCTCTTTTTCATCTTTCTTGTCTCCTGCCTCCTCTGCCGTTGTCTTTTATATTCTCACTTACTCCTACCTGGTAACGCTTCATTGCTCTCAAGCCACTGCAAGTTCCTCGCTTCACCTTTGTCTTGGCAATCACTTTGTTGTCCATTTCAAGCCACTTTCATAGGCAATGACCACTGGAGGTTATGGTCTTACATGTGAAACCCTAACTGCTGGTCTGGCATGAAAAGTAGCTGAGTGTAACAATAAGCTGGTGCTGTAAGAAGTTTGTGCCTCTGCTTACATGTGTAGAAAATGCAGGTGAAAGTAGCACTTTTACCCAAAAAATTGTTGCCCAAAACTTTTTTTTTTTAATTTAAGTGTAGAAATTTTTATACAAAATAAATTATAGAATCAAAGAATGGTTTGGGTTGGAAGGGATCTTCAAAATCATCTAATTCCAACCCTTTTGTCATGGGTCGGGACACCTTCCACTAAAACAGGTTGCTGAGAGCTGCTTCCAGCCTGGCCTTGAACGGTTTCAGGGATGGGGCAGCCACAGCTTTTATGGGCAACCTGTCCAGTGCATGACCACAAAACAATTATACAACAATTTTTATACCAAAAAATACAAACTCTTTCTATTGTCATTTAAATATATCAGTAATAGGACTGACCCATAAAGCAGTGTCCTGGGAGGTCCCAAAGACCCTTACGCAGATTTTGGCCACATCATGCTGTACAGACATGACAAAAGACATGGTGGCTGAGGAAGGTGCAGAGCCATTTGTCTAACCCGCCCTGTTCTGGTGTTTATTCTGTGACAGCTATTGGATGCTGTGTGTGGTGCACACACATCTCCTGGGTAGAGCACAACAGCTGTTTGTCAACACACAGCAATAACAAACTGTCACTGAGGCACAAACTGGAGGGAAGCCTCAGCCAGCTCACACAGCAAAGGAAATGTAGGTCAGTGGAATATCATTACTGAAATGGTAACAAATCTGGGACATCAGGGCTAATAAAACTCTTCCAAGTACAAGTGCTACATCATCATTAGTGACCACAAGTTTTTGTGCCAGTGTGTCCTGCCTCTGTCCTGAGAAGTTGCCTTTCAACAGTAGAAGGGCACAGTTCATTGTTGGGTTGCATCACTTGGTCCATTTCCAATTTATTTGCCAAATTACAGCTTTCTTCAACCCTCTATCTGTCTTCCATGCATGTGCTGCCTGGACCTGAGCCTTCTTAGCTGTCTGTTATCTAACAGGATCACAGCCCTGCTAGAAATGACCTATATTTGGCTTGTTCTCCAACATTTAATTTTGAGCAGTAAAAGCTAATTTTCTTTTGTGCTGGAAGAACATATGGGCTCATTGTGAGAGAAAAGAATTGTTTGAGTGCTCTATTGAAGTTGGATATTTTTAGGTGCGTGTAAGATCAAAGCTCTGATATCTCTTGGTGCAGTATTACATGTACCAATATATAACAGCAAAGGAATCTTTTTCCAAGTCTCCATTCAGAGCATTTTCATTACATTATAAAGCTGCCTTTGACATTTTTGTGTCATATACAGCTCTTTAATGCAGCATTAGCTGATGTGAAGTGTGCCAAGCCCATTTAAGCAGAGAATGTGCAGATATGGAATGAAACAAGTTTTATCGAGATGGCAAACTTCAAGGTTTCCAGAGGCTGAGCTTAGATAAACCTTATTAAAACATGATAGCTGTTGAAATAGGGTTCAGACTTTTCCAAGTTGTTTTTGGTAAAACTTGTTTCTCAGAATTCCGAAATACTGGTTAAGGGTATTTCACACATTAATTTGTTCTGTCTGCTTCAAGTCCTGGCTTCAAGTCAACAGAAATGCATCCAAGCTGTCAAGTTTACATCTAGGCTTTGCCAGAGTGTGAAGTTGTTTATATCTAGAGTTCTGGAGCCAGCTGACATCTAGACACTTAGGAAAATTAATTCAAATTAATTGGAGGTGTGAACTTGGAGCATCACAGTTCAAGCATCTTAAAACCCCATGTGGAAACTCTTATTCAGATGTAAAGTGTCCTCAGTTCTGAATATAATCTTCCTCTCAGATGAGCTATATCTAAATTCACAAGTAAGATCTAGTATCATTTTTTAAAGCAGAAACTGTTGACAAGGAAATTTCACAGGTGCACCAAATAAGTGATAAACAAACTACTTCAGATTTAGGACTGGTTTGGTTGCTGTAAAGTTGTAAAAAACAACTCAGCCTTTATCCAGTCAAGGAACTTTCAGCTACTACAAGAGAGATAAATTAAAGGTCATGTTTTATGACTAATTTTTGGTCATACCTTTAATATAAAGTTATAAGAAATAGCTTTGGTTTGTGTCTAACAGATCTGAAATCAATTTATTTTCAGTAGCAAGTTCAGTGTTCTTCCATCTAATTTGCTAAAGATACAAAACTATAATAAGAAATAATACTGTCATTCAGTGCAACTGCTATTCCTCTCATACCACAGTCTAGTAGGCTGACTAGTTTATCACCAATTTTGTTGTTTCCTCATGTCTTTAACACCCGAGGTGAATGATTTTTTTTTTGTTTTGAACATTGAGGTTGTACAGTGAGCACACAGATAAGCATTACCTTCTTAGGAAAGAATTAGCTTAGCATTTGTAAAGGGAAATTCTGTCTTACTGTATGCTGCTGTTTTAACATGAAGTTGCAAGCTCCTCAATAAACAAAGGATAGAGTAGTCATAATAGATTTTGAAACAATTTTTTTAAAAAACCCCTACCTTGGGTAAGTCTTTATGTCAAGTATTATTAAAGGAAGTAAGTTGCTATGGGAATAGAGAAAAGGATTCTGAAAGGTAAGAAAAGGATAAGTAGCAAAGGCTTATTTGTTGCTTTTCAGGTTGGAGCATAGTCAGCACTGGGATGCCCCAGGACTGGTGTCAGTTTTATTTGATATTGTCATCAATGCCCTTGAGGAAGCAGAAAACAGTGAAATATTTATGATTACAAATTATATTAAGCTCTATCAGGTAGTCAAATGCTTTATAACCTAACAAAACTGAGCAAAGGGACTGCAAGCTAGCAGATGAGTTCCTATATATAAAAAAAATACAAGGCGAGGAATGAATCTAGAAAAAATACTGTGAAGCCCAGAAATATAATGTTGCACTCAGAAAAGAGAAATTCAAGGAGATAGTTAAGTCACTATAGATGTTTTCCTGAAACAATAATTTCAACAGGTAATGAGACCCAAAATATCAATAACAATGTTATCAGAAGACAACAGAAGATAAGACACATTGCATGATATCCCTGCTTTGTAAAACTGATTTGCACCCACATCAGGTCTCTTTTCCCTGGGTCAAGAAGGGTATAGTGGATGTAGACCAGAAACAGAAAAGGGCATCAAAAATTATCTGGGGATCAAGTGACTGCTTGAAGCCATGAAAGACAGTGGGTAAAGTGAATTTAGAAGTGCTGCCATTTAGCAGTACAGGAGCTGGGTGGACACCTAACCAGAGCATGCAGAAGATGGGTTTAGCATAGAAAAAAGCCCATCTTGAGCCTCTGAGCAGGAAATTACAGGTACTTTCTTAATGAGTGGTCATAAAGGCAGATAACATCAGCAGAATCAATAAGGGCATAAAGTCTCTGAACAAATTGGCATAACAGATGTTCAGGGGAAATACACCTAAATAAACCAATATATATTTCCCTAACACAGCCATTGCAGATGCCTGGGAAACACAGGAGAAATGAACTGCCATGGGTGGGCAAGCTTGTGTGCTCTCATCATCCATCATCATCACCTGTCACTCCTGAAGCTTCCTCATAAGAGGCATTTTAAAAAAATGTCATGAAAGTTTTAAAAGCAGTAAGTATTATTACATGCTGATAGAGTTCATACTTTTCCAAGAGAAGGCTGCTTGCTCCTCCCCTATACCAGCACACACCCTGTCTAGATACCTTATGAAGTCCACTGCCTTTGCACCTCTCAGACAAGTTTACCCACATCTCGTTGGAGATCTGCAAGTCTGGAGAATAATGAAATCAAACTCTGACACTGCCTTCTTCCTACATTGGAAAGCCTCCAATGTTGTCTTTCCTCATATATTCTCCTCAGGAAGAGATTACTCTTTTCTCACTCTCCTCAACCTTTAGGAAGATAGTCAGCAGGAGGCAAAATATAACGAAAAATGTGTTTAAAAAATCCCTAGAAAATAACAGGAGCTCTGATAGATTTGGGAATCACAATCTCCCTCCACCCCAAAAAATTATCCCTTTCCATTATTTCCCATTTTCCATGTGTATTGTGTTTCCATTCTATATCACAATTTTTATCAAACTGACCACTACAATTTTATCATCTTTTTTTTCCAATACCTCCTCTGAAAAGAAAAGTAATATTTTTTCCTTTTCCCTTTTCTTATTTTCCACATTGCCATCCTGTTTCTGGGGAGTCTGTTTTAGGCAAAAAAAAATTACTCAACATAATTAATAGTTTGACAATTTCATACTTTGCTTATTCTGGAACTCTTGGGTGAATACCATCTGGTCCTGGTGATGTGATATTGTTAATTTTATTGATTCCCTCTAAAATCTTCTATAGTCTAATTTGAAACAGCTCTTCAAATTCACCACTTTTTAAGGAAAGTTTCTGGTGTGGCAATCTCCCCAAACTTAGCAATAATGATCATGGTGAAGATTTTTTTTTTTTTCCTAGAGCCCCATCTTCTCTGTATGATCTTTTTATTTCTTGATCATCTCAGGCCTAGAAACACTCTGGCATGCTGGGAAAAAAGTTTTCATTTTCATGGTTTTACTAATGCATTCTTGATTTTTTTTTTCCTCCCCTTCTCCTGCTGTACTATACTTTGATATTTAACTAGTGCTTTTCTGTTTCTCTTCTTTGGAAGGTTTTATTCTGCTTTCTGAAGATTATCCTTTCATTTCAAATAGGGGTTTTCACCTTAGTTGTTTTACCATGTTATCTTTGGCGTTTTGGCCTTTGTTCTTTTCTTTTTCTTAATCTTTCTGGGTTTTTTTTTTTTAATAGGTTAGCCCTTTCACAACAGCCTCTACTATTCATCCCAAACCACGATGTGAAAGGACAAAAAATCTCACATCCAAAATAGTGTCTGTGATTTGACACAGATACATATAAAAAGCTCCCAATTTCAAACAGAACTCATAGGCTGTACAGAAATTCCCTGCTGAGATTTCAAAACGATTCTTACACTTGCCTTACTATGGAAAACATCTTCTCCCAAGGACCAAAATTAAACACTAATAGGTTCCCTTTTTAGTTGTTTAGATATTTGATGGAGGTGCTGTTTCTATAAATACACACTGCAATTGCTTAAAATTGATTCCATTGCTTATTTAGCAGCTCTAATTTTCACTGAGTGCAGGGCTTAAAATGCTAGCACATGTCGTGCTCACCTGGGTCAATTTTAAGAATAATTTGATCTCCTAGATTTGCTTCCTTTTGAGTTTAGCTTTCCTGGTGTAGGTTGAAACTTACCCTTGAACATGTGTATGGCTCCCATTAATGTCAATGGGAGCCATGTGTGTGCACTGAAGGACTAAATACTAAATTAACCCCCTAAGCACTTCCCTATAATGACTGAGTGTCCTATTACAAAGTTAGTCTTTAATTACCATTTTTAGCAGAAACTTTTAATTTAGTCTAACTGATACTACAACTAATTCTTTGAAGTGTCATTGCATAGAAACAGAAAATACCATTAGTATTTTCTGGTGCTTTCTACAGCCAAACTGCTTTACAAATATTTACTTTTTCACATAGAATTTTTTTGGACTGCAGTGGTGGTGAACACTGCCCAATTTTATATTCTAATACTTGCCTAAAGCTAGTGCTCCAGAATACATAATTTTACATTGCCTGTAACATTTTTTCTGATTGAACTTCATTTCGCCTCTTTGTGTTTCACAGAGCTCCACCACAGCCACATCTGTGTTTTTATTCTGAATTGGATTCCTTCACAATCATAGACACCGCTTGCAATTAAACGTACAGAACCTGCTGCTTTAATTGAGTTCAGTCCAATTTGTCACTTCAAACTTCAGAAAATTATGTGGAAGGAAAGATTTACTTACCAGTTTGATTCAGCTAAAGTTGATGGAAAACCTTTTGATCACTCAGCTATTAAACACATTTCAGGGCTGTGCCAAGCTAATTGCTTCAGCTTGCTGAAGTTTATTTGTATTTAAAACAATCTACATTTGTATTTTCCAGGGCTGTGCAAACCATTATCTTTTCAGGCACTTGTGTTTCCTTACTTATGAGTTTTGAGGGTCTGATTGTACTCTTAAACACCCAAGATCAAACAAAACTCTATTCCTTTTGGGAAAACAAGGGGGGAAAATGTGCAGTAGCAGGTGCCAACCCAAATTTGTATGTCCATCTGTTAACTGATGCAATCAGAAAGTGACAGAGACACAGCAATGTTTATTCATTACAGAGAACATGCTCCTGGTCATGACAATAAATCTAAGGGTGCCTCAGCAGCTGAAGTGTAGACATGCCCTTTAGGATCCTGCTGGACCAGGGTGGAAGCATCCACTAGAAGCACAGCTGGAAATTACTTATAACAAGGCCTCCAGCCTAAGGGGGTCATGATCAGTAATGCTGCTGCCTTGCTTCTAAGAAATACAGTGGGGTTTTTTTAATCCCTCAATTCCTGAATAAAACCAGTGATGGGAACTGCAAATTGGTTTTGATTTGGTCTCATTACTTGAAGTAAAGGAAAATCCTATGTTAAATTCAAAGTGCAGGGCACAGAGTCTTCATCTTTAAGACATCATTACAGGTCATGAAATGCCATCTTAGTGATATTTTGTTAAACAGTATAAAAAATATTCACATTGTCAGGCCAGTTCCTTCAAAGATACTCACAAAATAAAACTTCAATACTTAAACTGTGTAGATTGCACAAGCAGATTGGGTCTCTGAGCATTACAGAAATACATATGATAATCTTCCAAGCTGAGATATGGAGGTGTGAAATGTGTATGCAAGAGATGGAGGTGGAGGGGACAGTCATTACTATTCCTCATATTTCCATTAGATATATTTCTGAAAATGTGGACTAGAAACTAACTGTCATTTACCTAAATTGCAAGTTGAAGGCCTGGTCTGCTTCTTATCTACTAGTGGGCTACAAATCTTACAGTATTATAAGAAACTCTCACTGGATTCGTTTAGAATAAGTTATTCCATTAGAAAACATGATTTTCACATTCAGAGTTTCAGGAAATCATTGGCTGAGTGACATAGGAAATACAATTTCTGTTCTCTTCCAAATCAGGCTTGTGTGGTTTTTAGCTGACTACTGAATTTCTCTGCCATACACATTTCTTACCTGGAGAAGGGAAATACACCAACTTGTTACCTTGGAGGTTAGTTCACAGGGTATCAACAGGTCATGGAAAGTTTCTCAGGTATCAATATTTCAGGTATCTTGATCTTGCATGAAGTGATTCGGATAGGCTAAATAAGCACTTTCCACCACAAAATTCACTTCGCCTGTAAAACTGACAGCAACAACACAGATTAGAGCTATAAAGTTCAAAAGGACGTGGTCTTAGCCTTCTTCACTTGAAAAGAGGTTTGCTCTCCAGTAAAAATAGCCCATCTCATGGTCCTCCTGGGCCACAGCTGCTATGAAAGCATCCTGATAGACACATCAGATCTCAATAATTCAGCAACTGAACTGGCAATCCTCCCCCTGACCCTTAAAAATTCAGCATAAAGATATCATGTAAAAAGAAAGATAATTATTGACAGTGACATTTCTGTGACTAGCTTCTCCCTCCTTGATGAAGTATGAAGGCGTTTCATTTGAATTGCAAGTAGTCACCCTTTGGCTTGAATATTCTCCAGAGCATTGCTTTCTCTTCAAGGATCATTGCAGTGGAACAGGCTGCGAGGAGCAGCACAGGAACACCCATCTTAGTCAGAGTTCTTTTAAATTTGTTAGAAAGTTCACAATAGTTTCTAGATTGGACCTGCACACCCAAAGCTCTGTGCAGACATCTCCTTTAATTTGCTTTTATGGATGAAAAAGCATAAATAAAACAAGAATGAATTTGGTATATTGTTTCAGGCTGTCATTTACACTGAGTTCTCAGTAAGACTCTCTCTATATTATTTTAGATTGTGGTGTTTGTACTTACAGCCCCAATTTCCTGGTCACAATCTCTAAGGATACACTTGACCTAGAGCATACATCTTAGAAGTGGGGTTTTGAGTATTTAACTGCTATCGCATAGGTTGGCTAAATTACCATAAGCAGAATAAAAAGAACAAATGTGAGTTCCAAAGGCAATTGTGTTTTGAACCCAGGGAAGCATCTGGTAAAGTGTTTTTAACAATCTTTGCATTTTAACTAAATAAGTGTTTACAAGGCACAAGAGAAGGAAAATAAAAATCTGGCTGCTTCCCAGATTAGCAGCCAGCTCAAATTGGTGAAGACAAAATAAAAATATCTTTCAGCCTCTTATAGTACTTTTGCATTCCTCTGAATATTTCACAGTCTCAAAACTGTCCTTGTCACGATTTCTCAACATCCTGCTTGGGTTTTCTCTGTTTGTCTTTATTTTCTGCTATCCTTTATATAAAATTCACATCAACATACTAGCAAAAAAGCTATTTTGCTACACTACCAGTGCATTTATGTGTCTGGACTAGCTTAAGTTTCCTTAGGAATTTCCTTGGTGCAACTCAGTTCCTAGCCAGCCCAGTAAGCCAATTTTGGTGGGAGAGTTGGTATCTCATCTATTCAGAGCAGATCCAGATATTTCAGTGGTTAAAAAGTCGATCTCTCTGCACAATAATCATACTCTTACAATTGTATTTATACCTTGCACTTAGGAAAGCTACCACAAGATGCTTGAGTAAAATGGTAGTTCAATAGGCCAAGGGGGAATTACTTTTTACTGAAAGAGAGCAGCTTTAGACTGGATATTAGGCAGAAAATCTTTCCTGTGAGAGTGATGAGGGAGGCGCTGGTACAGGTTGCCCACAGGCTGTCTCTTGTGAATGAGTGTTTTAAACTCATTTAAAGAATCATAGTGTGGCCTGGAGGAGGAGGGGAAAGAACCACCATATTTTCCCATCCCTGGAAGTGTCCAAGGCCGGGTTGGAAAGGGCATGGAGCAACCTGGTCTAATGGAAGGTATCCCTGTCCATGGCAGGGGGGTTTGAACCAGATTATCTTTAAGATTCCTTTCAACCCATACCATTCTAGGATTCTATGACTCTGTGATAAAATATCAGCTGAGAAATATGAAGTTGAAGTGCTTAGCCAGACAAGTTTACTGGCGCATCAGCCAATAAAGATACTCTGTAGGGCCCACTGTCTGTCAACAGAAAGACCTTCTCTTGGAAGATCTCGCTAGAGGAGCAGGCATGGACTTTGGGATGTGGCTTCCTAATGTTTTCCAACAGTAAATGTAACCCAAAGCTAAATAAAATGAGTCTGTAGCTACACAGTCCCTGCTACATGACTACAAAGGAGTCCATCCCTCACTGTATTTTATTTTTATTTGATACTATAAGTTTCTTTGTGTGTCCATGTGTGTGCATACTGAGAGATATGTCACTGTGTATTGAAGTGGAAGGAAGAGCTTTTTCTTTGGTGTTGTGTTTTTATTAATGTAATGAGCCTCTACTACAGACTGCTATTGCCTGTGATATGATAAACACTTTCCTGTACAAGGAAAAAGGAAATACAGGATAAAAGAGACAGACTAGGGATCCACTGTAGATAATTAGATCACTCTTCCAGAGAATTGAATGCATATATGTGCATGTGTGTGTGCATAAATGTATGCAGGAGTTGTCATGGCTACTTTAGTGTAAGTGTCCTAGAACATGTTCTTCTTTCATGTTTAAGAAGAACCAAAAATTAAAAATGGTCAGCTGTACCAATAACTGACTCTCCACTAGTATAATTTCCTACTTCCTTGTCTCCTCAGAGAATGAATGTAGCTTCCACAGGAGCATTCCTACCAGGGAGAGAAGCTTCATGACCACATCAGTCAGTGTTCATAGCCATAAAAGTTTTTGTGGAGTCTGCACCTCAGACAGACTTCAGTGCATCCCATATACCTCTGAGTGGAGAGCAAGGACTCGAATACAAGCTCTGAATACTTTACTTCTTGCAGCTCCTTCTTTCTGCTGGAAAAGCAGTTTTAGTGACTTCTAGGCAAGTTTTTCCTGGAGATTTTCTGACACAGACAACTGTAGCACTAGAAGAAGATTTTAAGATAACAGTCTTTCAAAATAAACCTGACACTAATCCTAAAGATAGGTTTACAGAAAAAGAAAAATCCTGACTTCCTCCCACTACTGCCTTAAAACCGTTAATCTACCATAAAACATGTAGTTCATGTGCTCCCTAGTCTATAAAATCTTGTCTGCTGAAAATTCACCAGATACTTAAATTACACTAAGAATGAAAGTGTGAAAGTTCTAACAGAACAGAAGATAATAGAGAAAAAAAAGTGAAATCAGAGGTAACATCATGTATTTTGTCCTCTTGGGATTATTTCGTTTAGTGACATTCACATTTTGGTTCCATTAATTTTTATGTATATGTATATTAATTTATATGCTTATGCAAATGACTTTGATGTGTATATATGTATATATATATATACATATAACATGAAGGCGTGAAAGGGCCAATTCCACAGCACAACAAAAGCTGCAAACTTATTTAATGATTCATCTAAGAAGGACAGAATAGGGTTAAAGATACTGTGCTACACCTGCGATTTTATTGTAGCCATCCTGAAATGACTGTTAACCTTGTCTGTTAAATCACATTTTAAAACTTCTGTATGGAAGTGTTTGTGAAACAGCATAATTTAGATTTTCCATTTAGCTTCCTCAGAGGGGAGGTTGACTGCATATATCTGCTTCCCGAATTATTCTTTTTCAAAAGAAGGCCGTGGGCAGTCAGAGCTCATGATGGAAGTTGTGTAATGGAAGTTATGAGGGCTAAACAAATTACAGCTTAAAAAAAATAAAAAATAACACACACAGAAAAAAAAAATAACCCAAACAACAAAGAAACAAAAGCCATTAGTCTCATTAATTTCATAGCATTCCTGAAATAACTGACAGTAGCAAAGGGACCAGCACTGATGAAGTATTGCCCTGATAAGGAGCCTAAAAGGCATGTTGCACAGAGACATGGAAAATTAATTTATCACTTTCTTCTTTGCAAGGAGTGTGAAGCTGCACTCTTTGCACCTGTGGCTAATTACTACAGCACTAAATTGAGGTTATGAGGAGGAATAACGAAAAATATGCCCAAGAGGAGTCTGGACTGCAGAAAAGAGAGGATGGATATATGGATGGATGGATGGATGGATGGATGGATGGATAGATAGATAGATAGATAGATAGATAGATAGATAGACAGACAGACTGACAAATCTAGGAAAAAACATGGATGGAAATCCTGGCTCTTGTGAAGTGTATTGTGTTTAGACGAAAAGTTTTTGATAGCAGGGTTGGATTCTGTGGGAAGACAGAAGCTCCCTTTTCAGGTGGATCCAAGACGGACTTGCCACTCTTCGGAGCTGAGCAAATGAGCAATGTTGGTGGTGCCTCTGTGATAACATATGGAAAAAATGGCTAAAAATGCTATTCAGTGAGAGAGGAGGATGAGGAAAATGTGAGAGAAACAGCCCTGCAGACACTAAGGTCAGTAAGGGATAGGGAGGAGGTGCTCCAAGCACTGGAGCTGAGATTCCTCTGCAGCCCATGATGAAGACCATGGTGGGGCAGCTGTGGCCCTGCAGCACATGGAAGTCCATGGTGGAAGTCCATGGTGGAAGTCCATGATGGAGCAGAGTTCCATCTGCAGCCCATGATGGAACAGTCTTCTGGCAGAAACTGTGGCTTATCAAGAGGAGCCTACACGATCAAGTCTTCTTGAAGGGTCGCTGAGAGACACCAACACACACTTGAGCTGTCCATTCCTTAAGGACTGCAGCCCATGGAAAAAAGCATTCTGAAAAGGTCCTTGAAGCCAATGGGAAGAACCCACCTTGGAGAGGTTCATGCAGATCTGACTTTGTCCTGTGGGAGGGACACCATGCTGGAGCAAGGGGAACAGCATGTGGAAGGAGGAGCAGCAGAGATGAAATGTTATGGGCTGACTGCAACTCCATCCATCCCCTTACATTGCTCAAGGAGGATGTAGTCATGAAAGGAAAGGTCATGAGGGAAGCTGAGCCTGGGAGGAAGGGAGGAGTAGGTACATGGTGACTTTAGATTTATTTTATTTATCATCATTCTATTTTGTATTAATTATCAAGAGATTAAATTAGTTTCCCCAAGAAAAGTCTGTTTTCCCTGTGAAGGTACATGGTGAGTGATCTCCCAGCCTGTATCTCGACCCACGAGTTTTTACTGTATTTTCCCCCATCTTGATGAGGAAGAATGAGATAGCATCTTGGTGGGCTCATGGTGGTAAACCATTGTCAATCCACAACATGATGTCAGTTAAAACCTTGCCATTTGGCTCCTAGAAGCCTTGTCTTAGTGGACAGGGAAGAAAAACCTTGAGGATTAAATTGTCTCTTTCTGCTGACTCAGTGGAAAAGCCACGCAGATAGGAGCCCCCAAATTCCCTACCCCTCTCTGAAGACAGTCTTCATGAAGACAGGTCTGTGCACCCTTAGTCCCTGTTTCCCACATATGCAAAGCAATCACAGAGAATGTTTGCACTGCTAAACGTCAAGAATATGTTCTAAAAACAGACTTGCTGCTCTCAAAGGGTTATTGTTTTCTACCTTACCTAGAGTTCCAATATGTTTGAAGACTATTTTTGTAGTTCCTGCCTTGCAGCAGGTGTCATGGATAGAGCTACGGATGAGAGTACTCCAGAAGGGTTGCACAATTTGGTAAAACTTGAATTCCACTGAAAGACCATTTTGTCCATAAGCAGCAGTGGATGCTGGGTGCTGAGGGAAAAGTGAAAATACAAGGCAAGCATGGACCTGTCTTTACTCCAGCTACTGATGATCTGCAGCTCAGGAAATGCCGGAGCCAGAGTAGGTTTCTGTACACCTAGGAATCATCAAGGTTCCCTTTATAGTCAACAGAAATAATTAGGCTTTTCTAAGGCCTAATTATCTCACCATACGGCAGCTATTTGAAATCTGTCAATTTAATCATTCCCTAGGAGTACTTATTTCTTTCCTGTGACTGTAAGGAGGAGAAGGTGAAAACGAGCTTGCATGCAGATGTTGGCCTTGCAGATGAGTGAAAGGGAGTTGAGATGACTCCCGTAGCTGTAGGTGTGCAGGCAGCAAGGTGGAGATAAACCTTCTCGGAACCCAAAATGTTCAAATCAGAGCAGAACTTGCAGTATAATGGTTTGCAATGGCCTCCCTACACAGGTAAAAAAAGTCAAGGAATATTTTAAAGCCATCCTTGCCCTGAGCACATCAGAGGAAAACTGGTAGAAATAGGTATGTACTGTTTACAGAAAATATATAAAATATCTCTTTTTATGAAGTAGGTGGGGAATGAATAGAAAATTGGCAGTTGTGTACTCCTTCCTGTGAGGAGTACACAACTGTGCTATTCCTTGAACTTGCATGGGGGGGCATTGCAGGGATCTGTGTTTCATAATTAATCTGAGACTTTGCACTCATGTCAGAGAGGAGATCAGACATCTTCAAACTCTTCTGTTCCATTAGTAGTTCCTCTGATCAGCACTAGTTTCCCTTTACTCCCTCCCTCTTTTTCTCTGTGTACTCCATGAGAATTAAAGAGTAAAATTCCCTCTTGCTTAGCTCTGAGCTGCAGGAGGGCTCGCTTTCCCAACCAGAGGATGCACAGTATGGGGGTATGCTCTGCTGATCCTCTCCTTTTGAATGGCTTTTGAAAGCTGATGATGTGATTTGAGCAGAATTTCGCTCTAGGACTTTTCAGGATCTGCTGTCTGGTGAGTTTTGTTCTTGGGTGATTAGAAAACAAGTATTTGGAGCCAGGTGGCTTGTTGCAGAAAAGAATGTTGATATAAATGAGGAAAAAGAGCAATTATTTCAAAGTTTGTTTTGTCTCCTGTGGCTAATTCACCCAATTATAAGCTGATGACTGTTTGCTTGGTTCAAGAAATGGGTCAGTGAAAGGTTTCCTACAGGCATGAAGAAAAATTTGCACTTACTTTAGATAAAGAAAAACAAGCAAAAAAAAAAAGTTCCACCAAAAATTGTCAACAGAGGAAGTCCAGACAGTTCAGCAGTGCTGTCCTCCAGAGATTTCACTTATAAAATAAGCTCTTGAATTTTGAAACGATCCTTTAATTGTGTGTTTGGGAAATGCCTAAAACTCTAGACTCCCAACCCATATATGAACTTTTAGGTAGTTGCAATGTGGGAAAAATGTGATAACAAATTAAGTATCTGCATTCTTGTTGAACAGCGTAAGTGGGATTCAATTAACTGAAGTGAGACTTTTGTTTGCCTTCAGCTTTGACTGGCAAAGCACGACTAACTTGATTAGTCCAGAGGCAAATGCCACACTGGGGTGTGTGAATGGGACGAGTGGCTTTGAGTTGAATGCTTGTTCATATTTTATTGGTTTCATTCAAACCTAAAAAATCGGAGACTGTAATAAAGACAAAAAAAATAAAAGAATATTTCTCTGGCATGATTTAAAAGCTTGGCTAGTTTTCAAGTGAATGCAACAATAATTCAAGCCCATAAGAGCTGAACAGAGAAGGGACTAAATGTGAAGAGGCTGAGAAACAATACACCCCCTCCCCATGATTTCAACTGCCACCTTTGCTTCCCTCTGTACCAACTCTCACTCTGCAGTCTCAAAGGTCATTCTCAAAGGTTTGTCTCAATTCTATTCACCTCTGTAAAAGTCATGTGTACAGAATTAAACTCCTGTAGTTCATTAAAGCACACCAAGGTGAAGATAACTGTAATTGTACATAATTAACTTCTTTTTCCCTGTTCCTTAATAGTTGAGATTATGGATGCTGTTTCCATAGTTTGCAGTAATGAGGACTAAACTCTCACTTTCTTAAAAAATAGGCTATAATAAGGCAGCTGCTAGATGGCTGTAAAAAAAATCATCTGCATATCTGTGCCTGTGCAGATAATTCCACTTTCGAGTGGGGCGGGAGGTTTCTTCTCTACTACTATGCTTTTCAAGCTAGACTCAAGTAGATCAAAGATGATCATGATAAAGCATCATAGAAACAGGTAGTTCAAGCAGGTGAATTTACTTCAAATTACTGAGATCTACTGCATACACCTCAATGTGTCAAGAAGTCATAACAAAATCCCACGGCTACTATGAGAAAATACGTAAGAAAAGGAACCACTGAAGATGTTGTCGTGTGCTGCATCATTATTTGAGATTCCATCTAGACTAGATCTGTTGGACTAGAGCAAAGCACAGACATTTTTATTGCTTCTAAGAGTAGGCACACCATACATCAGTGTGCCTGTCTCTTGTGATTCAATCACCATTGCTATCACAGGGTACCTGCTCCAGAGCAGGAAAAATTCTGGGAGGTGGTCTTCTGAGCTCACTGACTGACCAATTTAGATAGTTTGGCTTCTTCCTTATCCTCCTCAAGGTCTTTTTAGTCAAAACAAGATCATTAAACATTTAATTTGACATTTATTACTTTTAAATATTCATTAAAAAATGAATATTAAGGACACACCTCCTGCAGAATTCAAGCCTGACTGAACCTCTTGTTGTAGCCAAGGTAGGGGTACCAGACAGAGCTATGATATGTTTTGCACAGATTCTTTTTGTGACTAGAAGAAATTAACTGTCTCCTGAAAGAGCAGATGGGGCAGCTGGAGTTGTGTCCTTCTCTAATGAAATCACCTTGTGATCTCCATCTGGGAGATCTCTCTGACCATAGGAGTTCATTTAAACACTACTAAAACCACAGCATACTTTGCTGTGTTTTTAGGGGGCTTCCAATGCACAAAAGTCTTTTAGCCAGCACAGAACCTAAACCACAACATAGTCTGAAATCTGGACATAGGAAATTAAGTAAAAACCCTAAGGGTCCCATGATTTATGCTGGCAAACAAATGAATTGCTGGAATACAAACGTTGCATAAAGCCTAATTTGCCTTCACCCCATCCCCAGGCAAGCTACCCCAAATGCCATGATGAAATGAGGATGGAATCAAGGAATCAAGATGCTGAAATTATCTCATTGTCTTCATTGCAACATTTTCCATGTGACTGTATTCTTCCACTCTGTTTTCTTATTATCACTCTTTTAGTGCTATCATATTATCTAGCTGATTAAGAAGCATTTTCCCTTCATTGTAAAACCAGCACTCACATGCCCAACAGCCTTTTCACTGCAATAATAATAATAATAATAATAATAAAAGATAGTTAGAAAAAACTGCATTAAATAATATCACCTTTTTTTTTTTTCCCTCTGATGAGCAATAGGCTGTTTAAAATGAGTGGAATGATATTCTCAAGATTAGGAAATATAGGTTCTAAGCAGTGGAGAACAGGATGGGTTTGTACAAGAGTAGGCACATAAACAGAAAATTATTAATCCCAAAAGCTGACTCTAACAACAACACAAATCAAAAAATATTCTACTTTAAAAATTGTTTGTTGTCATCAGATTATAGGATTCTCTGTAAGATTTCAAAACCTTTTCAAAGAACTTCCAGAGAATTCTGTTAAGGATGATTTTACAGGCAGCTATTTTGTTTTAGTGCGTAATTATATGTAATTTGTTTAAATATTTTCTTAATTGTTTATATTATTAACGTCTTGCAGTTTGTGCATTCCTTTTCAGTATTTTCCCATTCATCCTTTAAATAGGACAGAAAAAGACATGTCTGGGTGTTTCCTGCAGATAAATTCCTTTTGTACATGATAAGTTAATTTCTTTGGCTTAAAACACCTCAAGTTAGAAACCATGTGTATTCTTCAGGGAACACATAAACACCCACATGCAGAATATATCAGATGCAATTATTTTTAAATAATCCTGTAATTTTTCCTGAGCAATGACAGATTTTTATTTTAAAAAACCCAACAAAAAACTGACAATACCAAACAAAACTCTTCCCAGGAAACATTTTGATAAGAGTTTTAAGTTGATTACTTTCTATATCCGCTGTCCTGTTTGGCTGATAAGCTCCCAATCTCCATCCTTTCACATTGTTTTATCTTTCTGTTCTGAACCCATCTACTCAATGTCATCTTACAGTTGCCAGGATGATGGTGGTGATGGAGGGGGAGCAGAGAAGAAACGTGAGGGTGGCACAGTCCAGCACCAAGTCAGAGATTAGGGGTCAGTCTGCCCACACAGATAACTGCTACACTCTCAGGAATTAAATTTGTTAATCTTTGGAGTGCTGTTCATCTTTTATTAATCACATAAGCCATAACAGAGCCTTTGATCTAAATGCAGTGTAGCCAGAAACCTGCTGCTTCTTTTGGTTCTGATTTACGAATTTGAGTTGTCAAGAGGAATGCCCTCCCCCTTCTCTTAAACCTGTCTCCTAACAGTATCCAACTCTATATGCAAAGAAGTGGATGATTTCACGGCTAAGTCATTGTGCTGGTGTTTCAGCAGTCTGGATTTGGTGCACAGCCCTTGGCAAATGCTGTCAGCAGAGAGGTGATTCTGTTGATTGACAGAGTCTATTCAGTGCTGATCTCTGCTGGACAGTATCTGAAGCGCTTTGCTTGGTAGGGTCACCTCTATCAACTTGGCTCTGACAAGAGAGGCTCGAGTCCTGTGCTGGGTTACATCAATTCCAAAATGCATGGCTCACGTAATGCACAATTAAAATTTTTGCTGGTCTGTATTTTGTAAATATATGATGTGAAAGCATGATGAAATTAAATCACAGGTTCTCAAACATCACTGGCACTCTGAAATACAGTCATTATATTGTTATGGATTGATGTGGATTATTGACACAAACAAAATGCTGTTAAATTGGATAGCTAGTGAAAAAGGAAAAAAGGGAGAAAAACCCAACCAAACTCATTGTATGTGCACCTATGCCACAAAATCCCTGCAGATATTACCTTGGTACAACTTCACTGGCTTCTGAGCAACTCAAAACTTCTTTAAAGGGACCACACACCCAACTCCCCAGAAAGTGGTCACAGTACCAAGTTTGACAGAGTTCAAGAAGCATTTGCACAATGCTCTCGTGTACATGGTGTGATTCTGTGGGCCATTCTGTACTGGGCCAGATGTTGTAGTCAATGATCTTGTGGGCCCCTTCCAACAGAGGATATTCTATCATTCTGTAATTCTGTGATTCCAGCCCCATTGCTGATTCTGCTTTTTTGAAATGCACAGTTAGCCCTGCATAGAGCAGGACGAGAGTGTGAAGATGACGTGATTGGAAAGGGAGAGAAGATAACACAGAAATTTGAGGAAAAGTAGTAGAGAGATGTGTGACAGCACTAAATGAACTGAGCTGGTGTCTTTCAACATGGATGCTGAGATGGAAAGTGATCTGAGATTCACTCAACTCATCAGCTTCTGACACCCATAGGATGCCCCACTCCTGCTTGTGCACTGCCTGCCATCTTCATGAACCTTCAGCCTTGTCTCCTGCTCCACCAGAGGCAAACTCTACACTCCAAATTGTCCCACTTAACTGTGAGCTATTCTTATCCTAAGTTTTCTCTCTGATCATTCCTGTATAGATAGAAGTGCTATTCCTTTAAGAAGACTGAATCTTGATATTTAATTCAATATTTTGAACTATCTTCTTTAAAGAGTCACTTCTTTGATCATATTCAGCAGCTATAATAAAGAGACCCCTCCTAGAACACTGGTTTACGGAAAATAAATATGTGTGCAGTCTCACATTTTCAAGTAATATAATCAATATTAATTGTTGTACTGCAAAGTAGGATTTATTCTTCATTGTGAATGGAATGGAATGTAATATGAGTTCCACTAAATCTTCTCTATTTCAGTACAATACAAGAAAAGCCAAATTAAACTACGGCTTTCAGAATTTCTGCAGATGGTATAAAAGTAATATAAAAAATCTTAGGGGGGGGGAAAAAAAGGCTGTTTCAAAAGTGTCAAAACTTAATTCAACATGTTTAGAGTGTCCTTGTAGAATAACACATTAAAAAGAAAACATAATCAATTGATTCATGAGATAGAGTTGGGATCATCAGGTTTACGCTTAGCTCTGACACCGTTTCTCTGACTTCTGATGAAACCAGTCCATTTGCCCATGACCCAGTCTCCCAGTCATAAAACAAGGAGCAGTTGTGTGCCTACAGAACCCAGCAGTTGTGAAGATCATTTCTACAAAATGCTTGGATAAACCCAGAGACATAAGAGTCCTGTAAGGTTGGCAGTAAGTTTTTTGCAGTTTGCCTGAATTGAGGAGAGACAAGATGATGTGAAGAACAGAGGTGTTGAAAACCTTTTTGAGGGCTGATTACATTCTGCTTTTTATGTTTATAGCACCTTCAAATTTGGAAGAATCTAAGGGATAGATTTTTAAAAAAATATCTGAAGTATATTTGTTAGTTGGGAAAAAAACTTTCCAAATGTTCAGATGTACTGACTTAGGGTTTCTTTTACTAAATCAGCAGCCTAAATCCAAGTGCTTGGAATATGCTTATTTCTCATCTCTATTTTCTACTACAGTCTTTCTCAAGTAACCATTCACTATGAAATTATTGATCTTTTATGAGACCAAGGTAAAACCTAAGATGGGGAACTAGGAGTTGCTATAGTAAAGAAATGTGAAGAGACAAAGAAAAGGAGAGAAAATAATAAAAAGAATGAGAAGAAAAGCACAAAGCGAAAGATGAAGAATAAAAAAGCTGTGATTTTGGAGGTGAAAATGTTTTTGAAAATTGGGGTAATTGATAAGATACATTTTCTATTCATTGGGATAGTGATTTACTTTTCATCTTTACACAAGGCTTTAATTGGCTACAGAGGATGACTGACTCTCAGTGGCAGCATGGTTAGTGTCAGTGTTATGTCACTCTGGTTCACTAACCCCAGTCCAGGAATGTTATTCACCCTTCCCTAAAAAAAAGTTTAAAATTACTGATAAATTATAATTAGTTCTATGAAACAATGAAATTTATTAAATTCCACCAGTTTCCACTTTAGAAGAACAAGATCCTGAATAGAATAATGAAAAATACGCCTGGGGAAAAATATCTCATAGAACAATGGAATCATAGAATGGTTTGGGTTGGGATGGATTTAAAGATAATGTATTTCCAATTCCCACCGCTGCCAATGGCAGGGACATCTCCTACTAGACCAAACCCCATCCTTGAAACCTCAAGTGTCAACACTTTGGAATTATAAGAGGCCTCAGTCTAGATTGAGATCTGAATCAACCCCAAATGATGATGATGTTTCTGAATATATTTATGTATTCCCTGTATTTACAATACCTTATTAATCTCTCTTCTGTATTTACAGTTAATCTTTCTTCTGTATTTACAGATGCAAGAGAAAAAATTAAGCCATTTTAATCTTGCAGTATAGTAGACAATTTTTAAATATAATTTTTCTTTTAAACAAAAATTAGCCTTTTTTTTCTTTAGAAAATTTCCATTTGCCCCTTTTGCATACCACCCAGGCACTTCTCTTGTAAATTTCAACTTAAAAAAAAGTAGAGATAGTAGTCTCTTCATGGAAATGACAGACATCAATGTTTAAATCTCTCTCTGCAGCAGCCTCATTAGATGGTGGGAAATTCACTCAGTCTCTCTCCTGGTGCATTATAACATGTTAGATGATGAGAGGTGAAGCCTAGGCAATTACATCCAGAAAAGATTCAGGCACCTAAATACCTTACACTGAATTTTAGTGCTGACATTCTTTTGAGCCGTTCAGAAATCAAATCAAATGACAAGCTGTTGACACTGCACAGAGCAGAGCAGCACAGGGACACCTGATCTGGAAAACTGCATGGAATCCAAGATTTCTCTGACTGTTTCAACATTGTGGCCTACCCACAGCAGTAAGTTTATTTCATACATAGAGTGCAGCCAGGAATGCATCCATGTGACCGACAGAACCAGAGCAGAAACTGGAATGAGAGCTACTTGCTTCCAGCAGGATTCTCTTGTCCCTGAGTCACATGACTTATCTATGGCCATTTGAAACTTCAATCCATAGAATCATGTAGAGCTCCAGAACCATAGAATTCCTGAGCTGGACCCTTGAGGATCACTGAGTTCAACTCCTGGCCCTGAAGAGAACTCCAAGAATCACACCATGTGGTTTCTTCCTGCCTGTTGGTGTACTTTCAGCAGGGAGCTGGAGCACATCCAGGCTGTACTCAGGGCACCCTACAGATCTGTGAATTGTGTTTTCAGCAAGGGAAGTCACCTAACCCAAGTCTCCCACTTGCTGAACCAGGATGAAGCTGGAAAACTTCATCCTTGCTTGTCATCCTTGCTTGTCCACTTGACCACAACAAAGAAATAACTGAGGCGTTAAAGTCTTGGAGACAGTTTTGGCACCAAATTTCAGTATCATATTAGCCAAGGCTAGCAGTGATACATACAAGAGGCAGGAGTTGAAATCTTACAGCATTTCTTTTCTTTTTTGGCTCCTGCAAGCCTCTTCTGGCTCGAAGTTGTGAAATTTATTATTATGGATTGAATTATGTCTGGCATAGTTTGAGATTTTTTTTTCCTGCATGACTTTTAAGATAGATAGGAGCTTTGAAAAGCCAATAGCCAAAAATAGCAAAATACGTAGCTAATTATTTTTAAAATTATATTATTAGTGGTACTTTGTCTTATTTTGCTGTTTATTTTTTACTTCAGTCCAAGTAATCACTGAGTGAAAGTATTGAATGATGCATAAAACCAGAGGAATTCTTCTGGAAAGCAAGAGTTTAATAGAGAGGAAAGAGAGAAAATAGAGACTAAATTTGATCCTTCCATGTGTTGGATAGAATTACTGTTCGCAGGAGAATGGGTCACTTCCTTTAAGCCTAATGACAATGGAGCAAGAGAAGTGCCTGACTAAATACGGTGATGAGGCAAGCTGTGTTGTTGGAGACTGAGTAAACACAAAACCAAAGCAAAGCTCTGTGAGGGCATCTTAGGAAAATCAAGTGATTAAGAAAACGGTTACCAGGAAAAAAGTACTATCAATAACTGCTACTCCTGAAAGCTGAAACAGAAAGGGACATGGGAGACATGTTCCTCTTCTATTAAACATATTAAAAGGGATTGCTATTGTGAACTGTGGCTGAATACAGTCTTGTCCTCTAACACAAATGTGCAGACTTGTGGAAGCTAAACTGAAATGGCAGCAGGCTTGTTATTACTTAAATGAGTAAAAAGTTTTTGCGATACTGCCCTTAAAGGAGCATGGAATATAAAGGAACACACAGTGAAGACTTGCTCTGAGCTGGATTGGAGTGCAACACTAAGCTGTGTTTAAGTGCTGAGTTAGGGATGTGCCATTGATCAACGCTGTTGCATGTAAACGTTTTTGCATGGCTCTGAGGATGGTGAAGGTGATTTCAGCTGGTTAATAGCCACATCAAAATTGGAGTGTGGGCCATTATAACATGCTCTTCATTGCTTACCTCTAGCAAGACAAATGATGCTCTTTTTCTTGATTTGCAAGTGATTTTTGATGACAAGAAATATTTGAGGCTGACAGAACTGAGACTTTCTTGCATCAAGATTCATCTAGCAGAGGGTAAAGGCAGGCTGACAAGGAAGTGTAAGGGGAATAGGGAATATTTTGAATCACTATTTGCAAAATTAGTATGAAGAATAAGGCTTTTTATGACAGAAAGTGATGGGGGCCTCTAGGGAGTATTTTTTAGAGTGTGGTCCTGTTTTACCCTTTGTCCTCACATGTTAATAGGAAGATACCATGTGAGATATCAAACTTCTTATGCTGGCTTTATGATAACTAAAAGGTTTTTTCCCTCCTGCCTCTTCTGAGAATATTTTTATAGAATTTAAATACTCCTAGAAAGAACTATGCCTTTAATTAAGTCAGGATCTGGACATGAGCTTAAAAATTCAATTATTTTAAAATATTGACATGCAACAGATGTAATTGAAGTGTTAACATTTTTACATGGGGTTGTGTGTTCAAGTGTTGTTAGTTTTCTGTAATCACTACTTATACTAGGAACTGCATTTAGAAAACTATTTGTTGTTTTGACTTCTCCCAACAAAATAATTAATAAATGTCACTAGATTTTATCAGGGCCAAAGAGGAGTTCTGAAAGTCACCCTCTTCAGGTATTCAAGTCTGACTTGTGAATGTCAAGCCATCCAAATTCATCAGTGTTTTGAAAATGTAACCTCGTGTAAAGCAAGTAATAGTTTTTAATTCCCACTTTTTATCACTCACTAAATTGCATCCTTTGTAGGAGAGGCAGGATGTAGCAAGACTAAAGCTAAGCTCTTCCACACTCTTCAAACATTGTGAGAGAGAATTAAACTGAAATCAGTTGTTCGGTCATTGAACCATAGGAAGACATTCAGCCTCGGGGGACTTTTTTTTCCCTGACTGCAGCCACATGAAATTTAAGTATCTTATCTAGTCAGAGGAGATAGAGAGAGAAATGTAACTCCATGGGACAGTATCTCATGTTGGACAGAGCTGGTTTGCTGTATGTAGCTATCTCTCTCCATTAGCCAGTTTGGATTAGATTATTTCTCTGATAAGTATTTCTAAACGCCTTGGATGTGTTGACTTGAGATGCTGCTGGGGGAGTAACATAAACTACCAGGCATAAGATTTGCCTCCCCTAACTTCAGATATCTGCAGTGTAGGTAACAGTATGTAAGCTGGTTGACTGAATCCCTCCAGAATGAGTCAAGAAAATCAGGATAAGATTCATCTTATTGATTTCAAAGTTTGCTTTAAAATTAAGTAATTCTGTTTCTGAAGGTGTGTTTCCTCTACATGAAGCCAGAGAAGTATAAAAGAAGCTCATATTGGCCAACTCAGATGAAGATATCCACACATTGTGGAAGTTTGTGTTTAGGCAAATATTCTTCCTCTGTAGCCATATCTGTATTCTCTAGATAACAGACTACAATAGCCTCTCTACTTTTAAATGCGGAATTTAAATAACTTGCAAACTGTGCTTGTTTTGGTGCTTCAATAAAGCTGTTATCTCTCATGCAAATGCTTTATCATGTAATTTTAAATTCATGCTATTTGTTCAATAAATTGTGACATATCCTCTTACTTAGAACCTGTGTCAATACTGAAGTACATGTAATGCCCAATACACAAGCCTAGCTGGGGTTTAACATACAAATTATGTGAATTCTGTAAGTCACCAATTTGTAAAATGCAATTTGACTAGGGCATTATTTAGCAATGAGAAATATTTTGAATGTGTGTAGCCAGTGTCTCAGAGATATTTCTTCCCTCCTTTCATGCCAGTCTGAATGAAGAAAGAGTCATGGCACTTCTTGTACACTGCCCAAAGTACAAAAACAGTACATGGCATCTGAATTCAGAATTGATTTTTCCTGCTACTGTCACAAGCTCCAGAGGTAAATCAAATGTCTATTTTATACAAAATCATGTCTAGTTGTTCTGCTTGACCAAGTCACCATGTAAACCAAGGCACTTGCTATCACCAGCATAACAACGGTGAAAAGCCACAAGAATGCTGTTTTCAATTTGGGTGACCTTTTGGCTCCACAAAGGTGATCTAACCATTGCTGAGGTCAATGGGGCCAAGTTTTGACCTTCTTTATCTTTCTCCCTGTCCCCTGCAAGTGGAGCACCCTAAATGAGTATGTTAATTATTGTTTGCTTACGGCTTTGGAGAGGCTGTGTACCTTCAAAGGGCTCATTAACAGTGGCAAACATCAGAGCTGCCTTAACTCCTCAGCCCAGGAAGCACAGCTGCTCTTCCTTCGGTCCATGGGCTGAAGTCTTTCCAGCATCATCTGGGTCACCCGAGTTGTTCAGTGGCTGCACTTCCATCTAATAAAATTCATGCTCCTCTAGCAGATACGTGTCAAAATCCTCCTGCCATCCTTATTTCAAATTTCAAATACATTTTAATCTCTTTTTTCTTCTTATGACTGTAATGGGAGAGAGGGATAAGATTAAAGTGAAAACTCAACCTATGTAGAAAAGGGGCACAAGCAAATAAAATTCTGTGGCAGGGAGTAATAATGATGGTAGTAAAATATATTTTTAGATGAACTTCAATTTTAAGTGTTAGACCTGGAGTATTAATATACTCCTCTGAATCCGTGTTCCTGAATCCTGGGAGCAAGGCTGTTTGCAGGAGGTGCTCAGGAAGCCCTTAGCTGGAGCAAGGCTAGTGAGAGTTGTAGAGTGTTCCAGCATTTCCCCCAGAACCTCCATCTCTTCTGATACCACAAAGGGTCTCATTGGGTGTTTGAGTGAAAAGTGCTGGGTTGGAGATGACAGAGTAAAAGAGAAAGAAAGAGAAAAAGAGCTTGCCAAGCTTAAGGGAGTGTATAAATATATTATAAAGCTCTGGAACACTCAATAATTAATCTTGAGCAAAGTCTCCCTTGAATCTTTTTTTTTTTCCTGTGGAAAGAACAATAAAACAAAGGCTTTGAAATTCTCTCACCCAGCTAAACTCAGTCACTAAAGCAAAAGGGAGTTTGTTTTAAACCTTGACACACATTACTTTATCTGCTATTTGCTCACATATTATAGAATCACAGAAAGGTTTAGGAAAGTGGACCCTATAAATCATCTATTTCCAACCCCCCACCATGGGCAGGGACACCTTCCACTGGACCAGGTTGCTCAAAGCCCCAACCTGGCCTTGAACATTTCCAGGGATGGTGCTGCCAGAGCTTCTCTGGGCAGCTTGTTCCAGCACCTCACCACCCTCATGGTAAGGAATTCTTCCTAATATCCAACCTGAACCTTCACTGTTTCTGTCTAAAGCCACTCCTCCTTATGCTCTTACTCCATGCCTTTGTCAAAAGTCCTTTTCCTGCTCTCTTGTATATGTCCTGCTGCTCTTTTGAAGTTTTTCTTAACTCTCTTAATAAGAGACCAACTTACCTCCTACCTTTAGTTTTCCCCTCACAGAGTGTTGTGCAGGTTTTAATCAGGATTTCTGGAGCAATCCCAAACACCACTTGTCCTTGTTTCCCCATGCAGTTCAGCCTCCTGCAGTGGCTCTCACTTTTAGCCATACGTGCAGCAGGTGATGTCTGTATCAGCCTTTTTTGCTATGGAACTACCTGGGTCATCTTGTTTTCTGTTCTCTGTCTTGAGTTTTGTCTTCTTCATGTAACTACAGGATGATAAGGCTGAAGGATGTGTCTTACTGTAGCCGTTCCGAAGGCAGATCCAGACAAGCCAGTGTGGTTATGTGACACTGGGAAGTTTGTCAGCCGTGATGCTGCAGTGAGATACTGGAATTCAGTGTCCCTGGGCTGGCACTGGCTCATCTTCTGTGGGTCCCTGCTGGCTGTCAGGAAATACAGGCTTGGGAATTTAGTTGGCTTTGTAGAGATTTGTCTTGTGCTGAAATACAGCCATCTCTTTCCAGGGACCTCTGATTTTTCCTCCTACGTTGTTTCTCAATATCATGTTTGCAAATGTGTATCTGCAGAAAAAGTCGCTGATAGATTAATCAAAAATACAGATAAAGGAGCAGTTCTGTGAAATGTCAGCACTCCCTCCTGAAAATAAGTGCCTCTTAACATTGGTCATGTTTATTATTTACTTTACACTATAAAAATGCCCTGAATTGGGTCCCTCTTATGTTCAGCAATGAGAATAAAACATAACCCTTGACCTGAAAAAAAGACAATTTTTGCAGGCTGAATAACCTAAAAGTCAAAAGAGTCAGAAATGAGCAGAAAAAGGAATGTTTTCAAATGTCACGTTAGATTTACAACGCTTGTACCTCTCATTCTTGCTCAGTCTTTGTTGAATCTGCCTTTCTTTTGTTTGTCCAGGGGTATGCTCTATTGTGTGTACTCGGATGATCCAGGGTTTGGAGGGAAGGCTGAAATCCATGGAGTAATTTTAAGACACAAATTCATGATGGTTAATGGAAAAGGAGACCTGGGCTTCAGCTATTACTCAGTTTTATTCTCAAGATGGCCCTGCTGTATGGCTGTATCAATGCCACATTTGCTAAATAAAAGCTTCTACATTTGAAGTGGTTTAAATACATCAATGCCCGAAGAAATTTAAAAAGACTGAAACAAAATAAAAAACGCAAACAGATTAAAATAACATAAATGAAATTGAGTAAGAATAAATAAAATGAAAGAAGTATAAAATAAGTAGGATAAAATCAATACAAAACAGCCTATTTTTGCCACCCAATACTCAGAGCAGGAGTTACCATTCTTCTCTTCCATCTCAAATTAGCTGGTGACAATACAAACATGATGCTATTCAGTATCTCATTAGAAATACTGAAACAAATAACTTTTTATTTTACTCACACAGCATGAATTTATACATAAAGCTTGCTAATAACTGAAGATTTTTTTTTTCTCTTAGTGATGTTAGCGCTGAATATAATCATTAACTTTATTTTCAGGCAATGGAAAAATAAGTTGAGGATAAGCTGATGCATTGCTTCATTCAAAATTAAGTATAGCATAATGGTATTTATTATTACCTGAGATATCACCGTAGTTGATTTTTCTGGAAGATCCTGTAGTAATAATCCTGGGTTTGCTGGGTTTATACCCTTTCACCTTCCCAACTATAAAACATCTCTAATGACTCTTAGAGTTCTTTTTGTGAAGCATTTATTATTATGTACTTGAGTATTTAGTGATGAGAAGCACTAATAAAAAAGGGGTAATAGGAACAGAACACAGGGCTTCAATTCAAATAATTTCAGAGAAAAAAATAAAAATATTGCCATTGACTGCTTTACAACTAATTGTTCAGGAAATATATCCAGTTGAAAAAAATTAAATCTCTGAGTTGAAAATTCAACCTTAATAAATATGATTTTGTCAGACTGAGAGTATTGGGGTTTTTTCTCATAGAGATAGCATGGTCAGCCCTGTAAAATGTGCAACATTGTTCAAAATGGTTTCTTTACATCATGTAATGTTGCAAGAGGCATCTTGACTCCACTAATTATTCAGGACAGAAAAATAAGGAATTGTCAAAAATAAGGAGAGGCAGAATAATGTGTACTGCTTGTAATGAAAGCTTTTTACCAAGCTTTTTAGGGATTAGGAATTGTCATTTTAGTTGTGTCTTTTTCTGAATACATTTACTGTGCTGAATAAATAATAAAATAATTACAAAAACCGAGCATCTGAAACATGAAGGAGAGCAGAAATAATGAGGAAAGAAAAGGAGGGATTCTTTTGTTATTCAGTTAGATTTATTACCTCATGGGTATTGTGATCTTTTTAGGAGTTTCCTATATGCAAAGTAAAGTGTAAATCTTTGATTTAGGCCACCAAAAGATTATTTTTCTAGCCCTGTGTATTCAGCTGAATGAATGAGTTAAATCAATGTGTTTGTCAAATTGCATTTGTACCTAATGAGAGAGAAAGTTCATCATGTTTGGGAGAGAGCAGAGGATGTAGACTCCAAAACATGATGGAAAAAGGAAGAATTATGTTCTACTCTGCTCCATACCCAGCCTTTATCACTGCACGATCTGAGTGCTTTCCAGTAGAGCATTTAAGCACTATGACTAACAACTGTCACATCAAGAACTGTTCTCCTTGTCACTTTTCCCATCACCACTCCCCTTGAAAAGTGGGAGCTTGATATGCAGAAGACAGTTTAATTTTGGTAGGTTTGGGAAGGTATGTTGTGTCTCTTTTCCTTTCTTCTTTCTTTCTTTCTTTCTTTCTTTCTTTCTTTCTTTCTTTCTTTCTTTCTTTCTTTCTTTCTTTCTTTCTTTATTTCTTTCTTTCTTTCTTTCTTTTTCTTTCTCTTATGCACAGCCAGCTGTCTGTTTCAGTTGGAAACAGATTATTAGGTCTGCAGTAGTCCTGCAGAAGTTTTTTAAACTCTCATACACTCATCAGGTACTAAAGGTAAAAGGTTTCTCCGTGAACTTTGAGGGAAATCAATAGACCTGGGGTCTGATCCAAAACTCTATGGGGCAGTGCTAACCACAATTGAATCACAGAAGCATTACAATCCTGAAAATCCTATTGGCAAAGTCATGCATGGAATCTGGGGAGATCCCAAGGATGGGTCCAAACTTTGACATTCATACTTAGTCCTAAAGTCCCATACCAGTGAGGAGGAGTTTTGCTGCAGTAGGAACAGACTGAGGATTTCACAATTTATCTTTGCTAATGATAACACTGATAAAGTTTTGTAGATGTGATTCTGTTTTACTCTGTTCTCCACAGATGACAGTGCTGATGTTGATGTGAACTGCATTGGCATTCATGAATTTCTTATTCATTTTAATGCTCGGATAACTGGGAGCAGGACCAGGACATCTGGGTTTTAGATTTTCCCTGAAATGCGGTTGCTGCAATTTGTGTTAGTGATTTTTAAAAGAGAACAAAATATATTCAGTCAGGCTGTAAAAGATAAAATTATCAATTCCAGTCCAGTGATTTTTTAGCCTTCTTTTATTTCAGAATTAACATCTTGAGTTGGAGATATTCCTCTCTAAGAGATGTCACCTGTTTGTATTTCACTTGATTTCTCACCCTTTCCTTTTGCAGATCTGTTAGAACATTTCTACTGACCCTATTGTGGTTTGTGGACTGATTTTGAAAATCAGTTAGACATCTAAGTGGAGATTTGTTCAGAGATTTCACAGGCAACAGATTCACTGTAATAATTCCATTGAAATTTCTGTGGTATTTAATTTTTTTAAAAAATTTGTACCTTCAAAGTGATGGCTTCATTTGAAGACCTGAACTTTCAGATATTCATAAAAGGAAATTTAAAAATATGACCCCAGTGCAGCCTTTTAATATCTTGTTGAAATTTTCATGAGAGAAATTAAGGATTCTAGAATAGCCAGAGTTTTAGAATCTTTCAGATACTGCAGGCATTTGGATCAGTTATAAAGAGGAGAATGCAGCTTCCCCTCTCCTCTTCCAGGACTATCAGGAAGGTTTGGGAATGAATAAGACAGAAGGAGTAGGTCACAGTATTGGCAGAGAAAAAGAGGCATGTGCTGGATACAGACAGGACTCCAGGGCATATCCCCCCATGGTTCTGGTCCTCCAGCTCCTTTCAGGATATGTGACTTAGTAAAACTGATGGCAGGTTTAAAATGTGTTACAGTGAAGAATGGAAAACTGATTGACGTACTGAATGATGGAGACTCAGGACTGGTGGAGGGAGGAGAGCTATAGAGTGAGCTGGCAGATAGTAGGCTAGAGAAGCACATAATTATTTCTCATTGGGCATTTTGGTTTGGGTGGGGAGGGGGAAAGGTGGCTACACCAGCTGGCAGCTTTTTGTGATTTAGTCCCAGCTGGTTCTTCTAGTGAGGCTCCCAAAGAGACTGGAAAGCTGGCCCTGCTCACTCGAAACTGTTGTGAGCTGGCTGATATGCTCAAAGTCAAAAGAGGCTGTTCAAAAAGCAAAATTTTGAAGGTTAACACAGAAAATTTTAATAACTTCCAGGCTAAATCTCACAGCTCTGGCAGCTCAGCTCATCAGTTCTGGAATTCTTGAGACTGATATTCTTCCTGCCCTGGAAAAGCTTAAATACATACTACGGTGCAATGAATAAAGCCCTGCAAACATTATACCATGTATAGGCTTAAAAATGTCTGTGAGTCTTTGTAGAAATGATGTCTTACACTCTAATGTCTTTAACAGAGGTGCCAAAAGTTCAAATGAGATAATTTACTTATATGTTTATATTGACAGAAAATGGAAGAAAAAGAATTTAAATCATATTTTAAATAATATTTTTCCACTATTTTAGTTGTTACATTGTCCCTGACCATGGTAAGGGCATTGGTCCTAGATATCTTTAAGATCCCTTCCAACCCAAACCATGTTATGATTTTATGATTATTTTATATGTAGAACTTTCTGTCCATGGTTGTGTCGTATTCTTGTGACATGAATGTAGCAGAATAAGGGTTTATTCTTCTTTGAGAAAGTAGTAACCATGTTCCATTGCCTGTGTGATGCCAATCAACAAGCAACTTTCCAGTCTGTCTCCTGTCGCTTCCACTTCACTTTTAGTCCCCCTTAACCCTATCCAAGCTGCTGCAAATAAAGCCATCGTCATTTCTGCCTGGTAGTGGCTAACCCCTTTCTTTTCCCTCATTTTTTCACCTTTATAATCATCTGCAGGATCTGCAGGATCTGGTTGCTTTACACTGATTTGAAGCATGAGCCCACATAACCCTCCCTGGCAACATCTCACTTCAGTGCATGTTATTTCATGTGTTCTCTCTTGCATCTTGTTTCACTCTGGTCTCAGAGCAAGTTTCAAGCATTGCATCTCCCTCTCCTCTTTCATTTGTTTGTTTTCTGGCTTGCTGCCCTTCTGAAACAATCACCCTCCCCCTTAGCAATCCTCCCTCAGAAACTGTTGGTGTGCTAATAATTCACTAGTGCAAAAAGTGACTATATTATAATATATATTATATCTCTTATATATTGCATCATTAATGACAGGAAACAAAAACCAAAATATGCTATTATGTACTTATTTATTATATATGTTATAAATTGAAGTTTAAAAAATGCTATGGATGACAGCATAATTAAATCAAGCCAGGGATCTCTCGTTTCCCTTACCCTTTCCTCTCCCATTTCTCCAAGACATTTCTCATTCAGCCCTGCTCCTTCATGGCAAGGCAGAACTCTGTATAAGATCAATACCAGGATGCTGCAGGAGGACAATCAAAAATACAGTGTCAAGCCCTAAGCTCTAGAATTTGGAAACTGATCTGTAAGGACACTCCTTTTTACATCCTAGGAAAATTCTGAGGGTGCCTTCTCACTTAAAGAGCCCAGATTCCTGTTGAATAAGAGTCATTGCTTGTCCATCTGTTTGCTTTTTTTTTAATTAGTAAGACTGACAAGAAGCTGCCTGCCACATTTTTTGTTGAATTCATTCTATTTATCATGGGTTGGCTGCAAAGCAACTCCCTGCTTCAGTCAGATGGAGAGACCTGGCAGATGGGACATCTTTCAAGTCATTTTTACATGTGTCTGTGAGTATATGTGGCCAGAATAACCTTCACTGTGTCACTTTTAGTTAAACACTTTTTTTTCCACCTTTGACTGTAATATATTGAAAATAATACAACTTAAAAAGATTCTGCAAATACAAATTAATTTTCATAGCCTTGATGCCTTTTAAATATGTCATCAAAGTTTATTTTGCTAGCAATAAAACCATAAAATGTGATAATTTATGGAAGCAACAGCATCAGTGTATGAAATTAAGGAATACGTGGTGAATGGTATCAACAAGAGAACCAAGTTGTAGCAAACATCCCAATTTTTATTATTTGGAACCCTGTCAGGCTCTGCCCTAAGGCTCTGACACAGCAGCTGTAGCTACCCGGTAATGCTGAGAATGGCCAGTCTGCCCAGAGGCTTTTGTTTAAATTCCCCTCTATTGGTAGATTTTTTTCCTTTATGCAAGACTTTTGTTCCAATGAAGTTTTCCACTTGACTCTACCTAGTTTTATGTCCTTGATGAGGAATATAGGGTGGTTTGCAATTTTATCTTTCCCCATTCTCCTTTAGTGACAGCCTAGACTCCTCTAAATTACACACAGTCCTTCCAGGCAGCTGACAGAAGCAGAAGGATCCTTTGGATAGCTACAAAATACATAAATGTGCTGTTGTAGGCATGTACACATCTGCTCACAGTGCCACAGCAGGTCTGTACATGCCTCTTCTATGTAAAGGAATAAATATAGTAATTACTTGTAAAATACATAGCAGGTATCAAAGCAGAACACCTTTTCCATTCAGAGCCAACTCTGAAAGAATACAAACACAAATCAGTTTATTTGACTGAGCAGAAAGCTGATAGGTCATCATTTTTTTTGAACTGCAGAAAAAGTAAAAGTCAGAGATAAAGATTGTATCACTTTGAATTGCTGAGAGGAATATTGTTGTAGCTGGCCCGGAAATCCCAGGGTGATTTGTCGACTGGAAAGTCAAAATCTTTTGTGCTCTTTTCACCTTGTAAAATAATACAGTATTTCACTTAAATGTGGCAGCTTATGGCTGAAAGAAAAAAAAATATTAGCATATCTTCATTTTTAGAAATGTTTCCAATGGATCTATCCAAAGCTTGTTTGGAGTATTTGAAACTCCTATAGCAGGTTCTACATACACAATATCAGTAATTTTTTTGCTATGCTGTTCTTAAAAGATATTCATCACTGTCAAATCTGGTTTAAACAAAGCAAAACATGGAAACAAAAATCTAATCAAATTAATTACTGAGGATAAAATAAAGTAGATAAGGACTTTTTGTATAGTATACCTACTATGCCGCAACAAAATAATTTATTCATACTTAGAGAGTTGTATAAGATTTTGTCTGAGCATGTTCCTTTTATCCAACAACAGAAAGGACCATATATTACTACTTGTGAAACTTGGTTTTCTCCATGGGTGAATGGGGTAGCAGATTATTTTAAGATTACTAATAATCAGATACAGATAAAAAATAAGAAGCAAAAAATTAAATTATCTACATATACATATATATATTTATACACTTGTGCATACACATACACATACATAATAGAAATATTTATTTGCTTTTTGTCTTCCAAACAAATAGCAGAGAAAAACAAGGTTTTACTTGAAATATTTCTGATAATACTTAAAACTCCATAACTGCAAACATCCAAAGTTGTTGAGAGTAGCTGTCATGCTAGGAGAAAATTTTAGCTACATTTACATTGAGTCAAGGACTTTGCAGGTTCTCACATCATCCCATCTGTGAGGACTCTGCAGGGGGGTACAAGCAGATGGGAGGAGACTCAGGTGGGGCAACTGACTCCAGCTAGCTAAAGGGATGTGATGATAGTGGTAGATGATCTACAATGGAGTCACCATCCCCAGAGGGACTTAAAAGACCTGTAAATGTGGCACTTGGGGACATAGTTTAGTGGTGAGCTTGGCAGTGCTGGATTAACCATTGGACTCATTGATCTGACAAGTCCTTTTCAACCTAGCAATTATATGATTCTAAAGCTGGATTTGTTTGGGGTACCTCAGTCCATAAGTGTAATGGTATTACAAAACTGACATAACGTTTTTGCTTTCAAAAGTTCATTCCATAAATGTAGATTGAGATGCACTTTCTTCAAGACTACAAAAACAAGCTAAATGTAGCAGATAATTGACATATTTCTAATCACCACTTTTTAGAGATTAAAGATGAAAATGTTGTTATTTGAAAATATGTTATCTGCTATGGTTAAACAATAAATTTTCAAGATGTATTAATCTTTGTTGATCTTAAATGGATGATGATTAAAAAAAGTCATCATCAACACATCAGGCAGTTTTCTGAATAGATATATTCTTCTAGTGTGGGCTGAATCATTAAGTACAAACCATTCTGCATTCAAGCAGAAGAAAAAGAATGGGAATTGTAACTTTTACAGATACAAAGCAATTGTGAATGAGACTCCATATGATCCTCTGCTCTCACTTTCCAGCAAGGCAGTGTGGAGACATGGGGCAGTCATCTGCCATGTGGGGAGTGGGAGGACTGTGGGACATGGGAGAACTCTAGCAAAGGCACCAGGACAGGCAACTGCTGCTGCACACAAGAGAACAAAGGTGGTGTTAGGATGAGGTACAAGCCCCTTAGCTTTTGCCCAGTGCAGAAGTCTCTCCCCCATTGCAGGAGAATCAGGGACAGATCAGAAACAGCTGTTTTCTTGGATTACTACCTGGATGTGTCTGGAGGTCTGGGGTCAAGGACTTGGAGAAAATCCAGTTTAGTGTTCAGGAGTAGATGGACTGCCAGAGCTTCGGGGGCAAGAAGGACATGCTCAATAACTTCCAGCTACATCCTTCAGTGACATAGCTGTCCACAGAGGACCTCACACTCTGGTAGTTCTCTTCAATTTCATGTTATCCAGTAGCACAGTGCTTACTCAGTAACTTCTGTTTCAATTTTACAACCTTTGCCTGCGTATATGTTTTGCTTTTCAAATGGATGTGCTGTAGCTCAATCTTTAATTAAACAGTCTAACTGATGAAGGGTTACCATGATATCTAGATACATTCTCTGAGCACCGAATCATGCTACTGATTCAATCTGAATTTCTCTAGTTTCTGCTTCCAAACATGGTTTGGTACAATTTGTTTGGTTTTTTTCATTCTAAATAAGTTCTTTATAACTACCCCAAAGGAGGTTCAAACAAGATGGGCGTCAGTTTCTTCTTCCAATAAAGAAGAAATAGATCAAGAGGAAAAGTCCCTAATTTGTCCCAGGAGAGGTTTAAGTTGGATATTAGGGAAAACTTCCTCACCAAAATGTTCCTCAGGAACTGGACCAAGTCTGCCGAGGGACATTGTAAAGTCACCAGCCCTGGTGGTCATTTAAATGATGTCTATGTGTGGCACCTGGGGACATGTCTTAGAGGTGGGCTTGGCAACAGGCAGGGATGGGTTAGTGGATGGACTTGGTCATCTTAAAGGTCTTTTCCAACTTAAATGTTTCTAGGATTCTGTGAGATTGAAGATCAACTCACAGTCAGAAAGCTCTTCCTTCTCTCAATGCATGTAACCTATGACCGTGTCAGCTCTGCATTAACTACCAGTATACTACACAGATTGGGAAGCTCTGATTCCCCTTTAAAGGTATATTTCTCTAGCCTAGATTATCCCTTTAAGATAATTCCTAAAATCTTTCTTAATAAATATTTTTTTGGAACTGGGATTGCTAGAAACAGTCCAGGCAAAAAACTTCACAAGTCTCATCATTAATGACTGATTTTATTTGCATTCTTTGTTATAGCAACTCATAATTTGTACTGGGTTTTTTTTTCCAGTTGATCCACAAAAAATCTTTAGATCTTCCCATAGCCTATCCCTGCCTTTGGTTTCCATGTGCCAGGATTTTGTATTAGTCTGAATTAAAATGCAGTTTTTATTAAATTAATAGCTCTTAACAAAATACTGACAGGGGTCAGGATACCTGAGATACTCCCTTTCTCCTAGTCTGCTTAATTTTGTCCCTAATGAAACTGAGTGGGAGATGAGTTTTAATGGCTTTTAGTAACTGTTTAAATTAATTTCATTTTGTTCAAATGAATGCTAAACTTCATTTCCTCTCCCAAAGATAATGTTGTCACTCTGTTGAGTCTAAAACTTGGTTTGATAGTAGATAACCTTGATTATTTGTTTAAAATAGTTTAATATCACTCTGAGCAACAGTCAACCTGCATGAAAAATAATGTTCGATTGCTATAATGTCAGGAAAGCAAACTGAGCTGGCCTCCTCATTGATAATTTGGAGGAAAAAGTAAAACAAACAAAAAACCCACACAAGAAGACTTGCAGCTTGCCATAAATTTGTCATTTGTACTGTTTGAATGTTGCATTTCTTTTCCTTTCACAAAAGCATAAGTGTGATCTGTTAAAACTTCACTCAAACTTCCTTTGAAACATATTTATCTTTTGAGGAAGGATTTTCTTTGCCATAAAAATGTTATCCAGAGGAAACATACATTCACCAAATTTACAAGGTGATATGGTTAGCATAGATTTTATTACCAGAGGTCTTGCCAAGGGCCATACATTCTCTCCCTGATGACATGATTTCCTCTTTGTTCAGCACGCTCCAGACCATTCCTCCTTCTGGTCTCTCTGTAGCCCGTTTCTCGTGCTGTTGGGCTGCTGTGGTAGCTCCCATTTTAGGCAATATAAAGCCTGTCACAAGCCATGTGCTCAGTGCTTTCCTGCTCTATGGAGTGGCTGTTCATGCTGGCATCTGAGTCTAGAGGGATGTCAGGGTTTTTTTCTCCTCTGTGTATCCTGGTTTCTGCATAGCTAGGGTTTTCAGAAAAAAATCTCATCTTTGCTCACTCTGCAGCCAGTCCTTGCCTTCAGGCACACAGGAAGGTTATGATGATGCTCCAGTTCCTAGAAGACCAGGACAGGCACTATGGCTGGTCATCAATTACAGTCTTCTCCTATGTGTTAAGTAGCAGAAGGTTTCACCAGCACATGCAGGACTTTTTTCTGGGAGTGCTTGGAGGGTGTAGATGCTGTGATGGATCCAGTTGGACATGTAGGTAGTGTAGAGTGGGGTTAAGGACTTTCCAGTTTTAAAGAATCGCACCTGCAGGAGACCACACCAGGTTCAGAGCAGAGACAATGGCATGTCCCTGGTGTAGACACAGCAGTAAGTCTGTCTTTTTTGACTGACATGAAACAGAGAGAGGTCCCTGCTAACTTGGTGTGGGGTGTGTTACCTTTTCAGACTGATTGCTTAATCATCACTCCTTGCTTGGGGACTGCTTCCATACAAACCAAACAGATGGACTGATTTGGGATCCATCTGGAGACAGCTATCTCTTTTTTCCTATAAAATATTGTTTAAAGAAGCTTGCAATTTATTTTTCAGTTCTCACTTACTACTTTTTCATGCCTGACCATTTTTTTCTTCCCCATGCATTCAGCTTCACATCTGGAAAGAGCTGCCTGAATACATCACACGCATTATCCAGCACCTCCACAAAGAACAAACAGAAGGCCAACTACTAGAAGGGGGAGGATGCATACAAAATGAGCTCAGCATATTCCTATATTGTAATTAAAACTATTAAAATATTTCTGTATCCAACACCAGCATTCCATGTCATTTGCAGCAGCTTCAGAGTCAGAAGAAAATTTGAGGCTTTACTTACAGATGGCCAGGAAACAGTACCTTCTCAAGGCCATAAAGGCCTTATTGCCAGCAACATGTTTTCTCCTGCTCTCAGTGTTTTTCTGAACTGTATAAAAAAGGATCAATGATGAGAAAGGTTGTGTATCTTTAGTAGTCATTGACTCCTGTTGAACCAAGAGAGCCCTTGGATCATTGTAGGATTTGGTCACTCACTGATCAGTAAGTATCAGTAAGATAACAACCACCTCTTCTTAGAATTGGTGATTTTTCTTGAAGTGTTGGCCCTCCAGTCAAAAAAACCCAAAACTAACAACAATGACAAAACCCAAACTCAAACGATGGAAAAATAAAGATCATTAATACAAATGGAAAGATATATTGAACTAGATTTCTTTCCTCTGAGTCCTCATTATTCATCATTTAACCATCTGGATAGGAATGCACAAATAATGGATAATAGGAAGGCAAAAGATGAGGATTATTGTGGCACTTTTTCACTGAACAGGTCAGAAGATTAGATAGTGTGCAACTTACTGTTCAAAAGATATCAAATTCAACTTCATGCATGAAAGACAGACTTTCTATTAATGGACAATACGACATAAACCTCTAAAACATGATCTAAAGGTATGTATGTAGATGGGATCTTATCAAAAAGCCACTCCTCTTTTTTTTGCTGAATCCAGTAGCAGGGTATAGTCCCTGGTAGGTCCTAATTACATGGTTTTGCTCTGAAGATTTAATAGGGAAAGAATTGGGAAACAGGACTGTTTTTGAAAACCTCTTGTCTTGGAAAGATTCAGGTCAGAGGCTTTGAAATGCAATAAAGATAAAAAACTGGAGCCTTGAACTTACAGAACCAACTGAAAATTTCTCAAGGCATTATCCAGGTTCATCTCCCAGGACTAGGAAATCTCAGTTTCCTGTCTTGTCAACTCCTAATACATAATCCATGAAAAAAGTTAGTTAAAACTATAAAAACCAAATTCTGTTCTATTGGATTGTTCCACCCATTTTCTTTCATCTTTTACCTGTTATAAATTCTGATATTTTAGAAATGTTCACTTTTACTTTTTCCTTTCTAATTCCATCTTATTTATACCCTGTGCAGTGGCTAAATACTCCTTTTCCTCTTCTTTTTCACACATTTTGAACATTTGTTATTGATTAGCATATCTTCGTCCTTCATCAAGATCCCTTTAAAACCTCTGCAAAACTGAAAACTTCCCATAAAATTCACCAAGAGCCAACTTCGAGTTTAGTCATCACTTTCCCAAGTTATTCAGAGGCTGTTTCCTCACAGATTAGAACTCCTACTTCTTTAATTGTTTGAGCCAATGCCTCTGAAGTGAGTCCAGCTCTGTGATTATGAGGTGTTTCCACCGAGCAGCTTTGCAGAGGTTGTGTCACCAGCATTAGGCACAAAGGAGAGGTTGTAACCACCTTGTGCAGAAGCACGGTGGTGACTCCTTTTCTGCACTCTGGAACAAAGTCTTAATAGGGTTTTGGGGGTAGTTGGGTTTTGTTTGATTTTTTTCCTCCTTTATGTATCAATTGTAAATTTATGTTTAATTTACAGGCTAGAAATGAGCAAAAGACACAAGCACATTTTCAGCAGCTGTAACCTGCCATCTAAGGTGATAATATTTCATTTCAGTGGTAGTTGTTTTGCTTCAAAGTGTCATTTGAGCTGCTGGATTAGAACTGCAGGTTGCCCTCAGCTTTCTGGTCATCATTTTGAGAATCTGGCTGAAGCACTTCACGGGGTGAAGATCACCAATTTCTGCCCCATGGTGATGCTTGTATCTGCTTGTCTGGTTTTTCATAGATGTTTGACCCACTATTTGACCTAGGTGACTAGTACAGATCATGTCTAAAATAAATACTTCATAAATTTTAAGGGCAGAAGGGAACATTATGCTCATCTAACCTGACATCCTACAAGTAAAGGCCATGGAGTTTGACAGGTCGCTTCCATCTTCCAGTTTAGCTGAAATATGTATTTTAGAAAGTTTGTATCAGAGATTTGCAGTTGTAAGAAGTCTGCCTTATCTCCAGATAAGTTATCCCAAAGACTAATTGCCCTAACTGTCCCCTCCAAAAAAATTAAAATTAAAAAATTATGCAGCCTATCCAGAGTCAATTAATTCAGCTTTAGAGTCCAGTCATTAGATCTTCTTGTTGCTTGATCTATTAGATTGTTATAATAAATCTCTTACCCGTGTAAGCAACTGCACTTGCAAAGAAAATGACGAACTCAGAAGCTTAGATATATTATCTACAGATTTTTTTAAGGAAGAAAAAGGAGATTTAAACTGCAGGGAAAGGAGTAAATATTAATTTGTTGATCTGTTTGTGGAAAATGCATTTTCCCCATAAGACTATTAAAATGATTGGATAAATTGCTCATCATAAATAATTGGAGAAGGCTGACTAATGGACCAAATTGCCCTTGGCATTTCTGTCTTCCTACTCCTTTTCGAAGATATTACTTCAGAACTTTGGGGGGCTATTTATGGTGCTTTGTTGTTTTGGTTTTTTTTTTAATTTTCCCTCAGATACAATTTGATTCCATTATGATTTCCAGTGAAAGTGTTTTTGTTCTGAAAAGAAACTGTGAAAGAGAAAAAGAAAACAAGTGTTAATTTCTGTTCACATAAACTAATGGCATCCGTGATAAGTAAATTGGAATAGAAAGTAATTCATAAGTACAGCAGGGGTCTGGTTTTCTGTCACTGTAGAATGTAATTAAAATGGAGCTTCCATAGATGTCAATCTGGAGTAATCAGAATGTTCCATCTGTTACTGCATCCATCTTGACTGGTTCCAGAGCTGTGGTATCTAGCTTCTTCCAAGACAACTGTTTCCTGACTAAAGCAAGCTGCCCAAGCAGTGGCCATTTCAGTTCAAATGTGGGTTACACCAAAATTATCATTTACCTTGAGATGGATGTCAGGGTCTTTCCTGCACTAAATGGGTTGAGTTTGTGCTGAGTGTATTTTCTTACAGTACAGTTTCATAGTTTGTTTTAACTCTGTAAAGCCCCTCATGTTTTGGCACAGAGCAGAATTGTCAGCCTCCAAACTCCATGCCAGCATCCTGTGCACAGTCTGCCAAAAGGCAAATGACTGCTTGAAGACCAGCAAAGTGATGCAGATGCTGATCCAACTTCGTGATTCCTTTGTGCAGGAGGGAGGATTGCTTTGGGTTCTCTAGCTCAAACACATGCCTTACAACCCTGGATGGAAACATAAATATGTGCTCCACTAATCAGAATGCCTAATTAGTTATGAGCCTCCATCCATTTGTGCACTGGGCAAAGAGGGCAAGAGTGAGCAGCCTGTCCTCAAGACCCCAGAATTGCACTTAAAATAGCAGGATACAAACCCATCAGGAGCTCAGGGACAGGCTGAGGATTGCTGGAGAGCCTTGTGGCACAGAAGCCATCAAGATCATTTAGAGAACATAAAGACTCAGCTCCGATGCTATAATAAGATTAGCTGTCTGTAGTTTAGACAATCCTGCAATGAATCATTAACAACCCTTAGATAAAGCAGTGTTAATTTGATCCCATCATGTTTGCCACCTTTCACCAGATCATGCAATTAGCATGGGATGAAGCACCTGGAAAGAATCTTTGATGAAAGCCTTATGAAAATTCTTAATGGGTGGGATTTAAACCAAATGGATTATAAGCCTTTATTAGCAGCTCACCTGTAAATCCTGATAACTTCCCTTTCTGTGAGTTTCCAGTGTAATATTTGCACACCCTGATTATAAATTTTGAGAAAATAGCTTATAACTGTGGTTAAAATGCAGCATTAAAGTATTTAAACAGTCTCCTTATTAGCATTGGAACTACAGACAAAACATATTATAGTTGGCTAATAAATTTATTTTTATGTAATGGAAATGCCATCAAAGCATAGTTAATCTGAATTGAATTAGATTATAATTGGAGCTCTTGTGCACGAGGAATGAAAATGATTCCTTATTGTTGCAAACTGACAATGCAGCATTTGTTACTCCCTCCTCACTGGCCTTCCAAGTGGCAGCTGTAATATAAGTGTGCATATCTCGTGAGTTGTGCATACAATATTCCTGTGTCTCTGAGCATGGAGCTCAGCAGTAAGACAGAGGAAAATGGATCGTTCTGGATGCAATTCATTACACCTTGACCCCACTCATTTATAGGTAAATGTATTTGAGAAATAATCCTGTACTTATGTGTACTTGCTTTTTGTCCTCCCTTCCAGCTGCATGTTCTAGTGTGAGTGGTGTGAATCTGAGTTCTCAGGCCTCAGAGAAAGAGTTAAAATCCTCCTTTACGATGTTAAAGGAAACAAAAAGTTATGGCAGCCACGTGAAGTCCTGTGCGACCCTATCACAGCCCTTTTTGTACCTGAAGTCTGTAAGAAAGATGGGGACAAACTTTTAGCAGGGACTGCTACAACAGGACAAGGGCTAAAGGCTTTTATCAACAAGAGGGTAAATTTAGATTAGCTATAAAGAAGGCATTTTTTTACAGAGAAGATGGTGGTACACTGGCACAGGTTACCCAGAGAGAGGGTAGATGCCCTCCCATCCCTCGAAACATTCAAAGTCAGGCTGGAGGAGGCAACCTGATCAAGTTGAAGATTTCCCTACTCATTGCAGAGTGCTTGGACTCAATTTCCTTTAAAGGTCCAATGGTTCTAAGGCTGAGTGTCAAATATTGTAGACCAGGGTTTACCCATATATATCCACTTGCTGACTGCTCACCCAAATATCTGGTGTAATTTTCCTAAGATTTTATATGTGAAATTTACCTCTCTAGAGAACACATAAAGTGATGCTCATGTCAGGAGTTCTGTGTCTTTCCATCATCTGCAGGACATCAAGAAAGTATTTACACACAGTTCTAATGTGCACAGATCTGCTCTTTACACTGCTGCACTGGTGGATTTGCTGGAGAGAGGGGATGCCATGAGGGCAGGGATGTGCAGTGCTTTGCTAACAGGGAATTTTTCACATTTGTATACATTGAGGACAGACATGTGTGTGTGTCATCAACCACATGGCCCAAGGTCCTGTGTGCACTCTGGTCTCTGCTTTAGGAGAACTGATGGTAGCAGCAAGAAGAAACCCAAAGCAAATACTAAAAAGAGTAGATGTCCCCATTCAGGAAACAAGCACACCTACCACAATGTCATGTAGGCACATCATCAAGGAAACAGTGTTAGGATTGCTGTGCACATACCCTGTCACTAATACAACTCTTCCTCTAATGTGGGTATGAGGTCTGGGAAAAGAGGAGACCTGCAAGAGTGATTATCTTTTTTCCTTCTTTTCTTTTGCTCTTGTTTCCCTATGCTAAACCAAAACAAATGAGCAAAATGCACTTCACCCACTCATAAAACCAATCAGTACTGTAAGCAAAGAGAAAGCAGGATATTAATAAAGTACAACTCAGCTGAAAGCAAAGGGAGCATCCTCTGTAAGTCTGTCTGATTTGTGTCATTTATCCCAAATTTACAATGTGGTAATTTCTTGTTGCTTATAAACCATTAAAATTTGCAGCACAGTAAGTAGCTAATGTAATTTTGCCTGCAAGTGGTATAATATCTTGGATCCGCAGGGAAACCAGAATACTCGTGTCTTATCATTGCCTTCTGTGGTAGGTAAAAGTGCCCAGTGCTACTGGGCAGAGGCCCAGTGTGAGTTAGTTGAAGTTCATTACTGACAACCTGGGGCTCAGTTCCACTTATCTGCAAGTTCTCATTTAGCTTGAATCATCACAGTATCAGAGAATCTTCCAGAAAAACACGTTAAGCAATCAGATTAGTACCCAGCACATCTGGTTTTATCTCTCTTTTCTCTTTGTCTCTCTAACAGAGCACAGAGCAAAGAGGCACTTTACAGAGAAAGATGACATTGCTACCAAAAAAGAAATGCATCCCAAGCCAGCCCGGACAAATGTTATTAATTTTTCAAAGTCAAACACTGAAAAATATAGAGAATCCAAAATGAAGGTTGCCTGTGAAGTGTTTATTGTCTCTTTTATTTAGTATTCATTAAATACAGAAGTTTCGTTGGTAGAGTTTTATATTTTTTTTACTCCCTATTTCATGCAGCACCATAGATGGAGAATGATTCATTGTTTTTATCTTTACTGTTTTAATCTTTAAATGTGTATATAATTATAAAAAAACATATTATGCATGTGTATATAATTTTCACCTTTTTTGTGGCTAATAAGCTACAAGCAAAGAATTTGATTTACTTAGGTTCCTTTTAGAGGTGTTCAGCAATTTTTCCTTTTGTCCTTGAGGAAAGTTAATTAACTGATATTTATATCTTTCGATAAGATAAGGGGGAGGCGTTAGCTCCCATTTTCCCTTGCAGGGCTGGTGTTTCAAAGCATAACACCATATAATAGGGTCCAGATTCATCCTTTCTACTTTTGGCAGTCCCTGTTTGCTCTTGCCATCACCAATCCCAGCCCTCTTTCAGTTTTCTGCTTTATTTTGTTCTGGGTTGCCTTCTTCCTATTTTGCATTTTGGCCTTACAGCTTTGATGGTGTCATGTGGTCAAGAACAACATAGTTCCTGACTCTAACCTGGAGTAACTGAGGATAATTATTACAACAGAAAGTCTGGCTTTACCCTGCAGACCTGTTTTGGGAACACTTAGTCAATTTATCCCATCATGTTGAAAACCTACAAAGAAGCAAAAACTGGGCAATGACAGAAAAAGTAAGATTAAAATAAGGGTCAAATACTCCTTTTCCCACTAAGAACAAAAGAAGATACATGAACTTTAACTGAAGCAGAATGGATCTATGGAAAACTACCATGCAAGTCCTATCTCCAGCTTGCTCACAAGCTGCACAGCTGCCCAAAGCAAGAGAATGGTTCAAAACCTCATGAAAACAAGTTCTCCATGTGTCACCCTCCCATTCACAGCTATAGGCTATAGGTCCTCTGGCTATAGGGCTTCACACCACTCAGCTGCAAAGTCTGTACTGACAGACATAAATGTTATCCAAAACCTTTAAAACACAATTAGATCTCCTAAATATATTTCAAATCCTTCCTGTTGCAAAGATTTGGAGTAAAAGAGTCATAAGAAAACCTGAAGCATGTGAGAAGAAAATTGTGCTGGTAAGGAGGCAGGCAGAACTTCATGTTGTACATCTGTTTTGTTTCTCAGAGATAAATCAACACTAGCAGAGAAGAAACCCAGCCACTTTAACCTTCATTTTGTCCAGCCACTGAAAAGCTAGGCATTTCTGGGAATGGTGAACCCTAGTTTGGTCCCAGCCACAAGCATAAACAGTGTCTGTGTCTGGAAGAATCTTTGGAAGGAAGCTTCAATTTAATGATGATTCTGTCCCTGGAACTTCCTGCAGCACAGAGTTTACCCATGCAGTGCATACTTCTGACAAAATATGTTCAACCTCCTGTGGGATATGGGTCAGAGAGAACTGCTCATGTGGCAGCAGCCCCACACCTGCAGCCCTGTGGGGTTGCACCAAAAAGGATGTTAAGATGGACTAGTTCAGTGAGCATTAGCAAAGCATGCCTCATACATCCCTTTGATAAGCTAGTGAGGGTGGGAAGGTCCAAGAAACATCAAACCTCTCTGTGGCCTTCATTTCTCAGTGTCTCCATTTAACCGCCTACTCACACTACTACTGTCTGTCTTGTCTAATTTAGAGTGTAAATTCTTCAGGGCAGGGACTGTGTCTCACTGTTTGTTTGCATGGTGAGGTCCTGATCCTGATTGGCAGCTCTGAGTACACTACAAATCTATTTTAATATAACCCCAAATTGAAAATTCTGTATCTCAGAGCCTTAGGGAATGTGGGACTATATTCAGGGAAAGCAGAAGCTCTGAAAAAATACTGAAAGGTCACTGCAGACAATGTACTGAATATGAACTGTGAATGTGGAGTTGATGGCTAAGAGACAAGGCTAATTTTGCTCTTGGTCAAATTTAAACAGGACAATGGAGGCATCATTAACCATGCATTATTTTACTGAGGGAAGCTGGGGCTGGCATGAGTATCCATTTCTCATGTCTATCCTTCCAAAAAGTTGTTGAGAAAATACAAAGGATATTCAGAAGGAGATAAATTTTTTTTAAAGGCTGGAAACCTCATCAAACTTCAATTGCTTAAATGAGGCATCCAAGAGAGAGTTGTATTTGCCCTAGAATAGTTAAATAGATACTGAGACAGACACATTCAGGGCATATTTACACTTGAATTTAGCTAAATTGTCTTCTGGAGGAGCCTCCACTGATTAAGTAGGGATGCTTAGGCAAGTAGGTACAGGTAGTTGCCCAATTTTGGTACCATCAATCTTCCCACACCAAGAAAGAATAATTTTGATACTGAGTGTATTTGGCTTGTAGAAAGATGGTTAAGAGGAGATTGCTGACACTGTAAGCACCTACACAGGAAGACAGTTTTCCATAGGATGGGGCTCTTTCACCCCTCAGACAAAGGTATAACAAGTTCCACTCACTGGAAGTCAAAGCCAGACAGATTCAAACTAAAGATAAAGTGCAAATTTTAGCAGGAAGAGTAATGAACCTTGGGAACAATTTACAAGGGAGGTGTTATATTTTCCATTACTTGAAGGCTCTAAATCAAGATGTGGTGTCTTGCTAAAAGATAGGCTGTAGTTTATCCATTAGTCATGAAGTTACAGAAATTGCTAGGTGATATGTAGGTTACACTAGATGGTCATAAAAGCATTGTCTAGTGATAAAATGCACTAATCTAAATAATGATACTAAATGTTCCATCTTAACAGATTGATTTCGCATATTCTGTACCATCTCAAAGTTACTCAGTTAAAATTTACTGCACTTTTATTGTCTGATGCAAGTGGACAAGGCACATGGCTTCCTCAGCAGCCCAACAACAGGTATATATTCATGCCTCCTACAGGCTGTTTATAGCCCAATCCATCAACTCCTGAACTCGCCATTTCTCAGTGTGAAGGCTGCAATATTGTCCATTGATATACATATACACACATTCATACATACATCAGGGGTGCCTCATGGAGTTTTTTAAGAAGCACATTTAGGCTCCTGAGAATGTTTTTTCAGAACTGAGGTCCCTGGAGAAACTGCCTGTTTCACAGAGGGCTGTAATTCTTCTCGACTGCACTCTCCACTCTTGATGGAGCCTATGAAGGCAAACAGTTCAAAGAGGGAAAGACTGAAGCTGAGGAACACGAGGAACGTGGTTTCCTGAGCTTTTTTAGTTGACATGGCTAAAGGAATAGGAATTACTTGCCATCTTTTCCTCTTCTACTGCTGCAAGATCAATATCTGTAGATGGTTTTCATTGTACAGTGTCATGGTTTAACCCCAAATGGCAACTCAGTCTCACTCAGCTCCTCACTCACATCCCAGCAGGGATGGGGGAGAGAATCAGAAGAGCAAAAGTGAGAAAATCCATGAGCTGAGATAAAGACAGCTTCATAGAGCAAGCAAAAGCTGTAGATGCAAGCAAAAGCCGTACACACAAGCAAAATCGGCCAAGGAATTCATCCCCCACTTCCCATAGGGCAGAATGGTCTTCAGCCATCTCCAGAACAGCAGCGCTCCATCATATTGTAACAGTGACTGGGAAAGACAAATGCCATCATTCCAGATGTCTTCTCTATCTTCTTTCCCCAGCTCAACATGCTGAGTGCGATGTCATTTGGCCTGGGATATCCCTTAGGCCACCTGAGGTCAGCTGTCCCAGCTACATCTGCTCCCAACTCCTCGGCACCCCCAGCCCCTTGCTGGTGGATTGGGGTTGGGGAGCAGAAAAGGCCTTGGCTCTGTGGAACTCTGCTCAGCAGTAACAAAACCATCCCTCTGTTATCAACATTGTTTCCAGCACAAATCCAAAACACAGTCTCATGCCAACTACTTTGAAGAAAATTAACTCCATCCCAGCCAAAACCAGTACACCCAGGTGGTTTCAGAGTAGTCCACTGTAGTTAGAGAAGTTGGTGTTTACTCTGGAAGGAACCTGTTCTAGGTGGATAGCATGGTGTGCTGCTCAGCACTGAGGATGTCAAAGTACATTAGTCTGTGATTTGAGGGACTAAACTTTATTTTGCTATGCATGCAGGACAGCTGTCAATCATACATGCCTGATAGGTATGCAAGGTGTTCAGATAGGAAGAAGTCAGTGCCAACTATGAAATGAGAACAGGATTTCAAGTGCCAGGATACTCTGAATATTCATTACTGCGGTTTTGGATTTGGTTTTGTTTTTTAAGAAAATGATGAATTTGAAGAAAATTGAGCAAATAATTGCTGTCTGTGACAGCAGCAATTAATGTGCTAATAAGGGAAGGTCTCTGAAGCTCTTATTTTCCAGTTACTAAAAAATTTCAGATATTTAGCCCACTGCTGCATGTTGTCAGTGATCAGCCTGTAGGAAAAAGTTGATTTGGGAGCATAAACACTCTGAAAATGAAAACTAATCCACAAAGAAAAGTTTCCTGGAAATCCCTATTATTAATCCAAAAGGACACTAAGGGAAGGAAGTCTGTAGGTTTAATTCACTAACCTGAATACCAAGAGATGTGGACCTCATGGCAGCTTCATATCCATCCCACCTCGGTGTGCCAAATCAACCTCTTGTTGCCCTCAGTTCCTGTGAATAGCACTGTTTTCCTCTACCCTCTTTTGCCCTCTCTGTAGTCTAAATCCAGTTGTGCTGTCCATCATTGCTCTAAGGCTATATATTACTCAGGCTTCTTCAACCTCAGATGTTGCACATCACATTTATGAAAAATTATAGGAAAGGGTGCTGCTATCCATGCAAATGGAAACTTAAACTCTACAACTAGCAGAAAATGGGCTTGGGTTTACACTCCGGGAGGGAAAAAAGGCTTCTCTCCATGGAGAGAGTGAAAACAATTAGCAGTCACCATAATTTTCATCTCTGTATCACAAAAGTACTTTATGAAGGCTGATAAGTACCATTAACCCCATTTTACAGATGGGTGGGAAACAGCATCATGCAGCTGCAAAGTGAGTTGCTCAAGGCCATAGAGTAACTCAGCAGAAGTTATGCAAATAGAAACCAGGTCTCTTGATGCCAAGCCTTATTCCTTGGCCCACACAGATTCTACACAGGAGACCTGACCTAATTCCAACATCCGTGAAAGTGGCATCTTCCTTTGCAACAAGCCTAAGCAGGTATATGGAATGGATGAATGACCCCGCTTCTCCACTGCTCACCATTCTTGTGCAATAATTGCTCTGCAGACATTTTTGTGAGCTTGATGAATGTTTTATTTACATGGAAATGTCTCAGCTAACACCCACAGTAAACACAAGGCTGTAGTCAAAACGTTAGTGCATCTATTATCACATAGAGTGGGCTGAAAGATATGCCTGTGTCTGCTGTGAGCAGCCCTGTTCTATTAGCACTGTGGTGCTTCACTGTCCATAGGGAGACAAGCCCTGCACTTTCACGTGATGCTGGCCATGATTTAAGGGCTCTCACTCTCTGTGGCTGCTTACTTCTCTACTGTGTATTTGAAACCAATTTTGAATTATGTTTGCAAGTAGGACTCTGAGGAGGATACCCATTGGTGGGGTGGTACATAGTAAATCATAAATCTGGGTTTGGCAGTGGTTTGGAGGTATCGCAAATACCTGGTGTGTGGGTTCCTGTTGCAGGCTTTGCTCAGCCAGAGACGTATCATGATCATGACAATGGTGGGCAGGGAGCTGAGAAGCTGTTTCTAGTCCTGTCTTTGCTGTCATGTCTGCATTAATCATGTATGGTTGGATCCACCCAGCTTCATTCAGGTGTTTCACTGAAGAGCCTGATTTCATAGTCTCAGGGCTCTTCTGCAACTGATAGACCCGTAAGATCTCAGTCTCCCATTGGAGCTGCCTATGTTGATTGACCAAAAAAAAAAAAAAAGCAAACACTACATTCACAGTTAGCTGCTCCTTACAGCTAATTGATTTGGTGCAATTCCAGTTTTCAATGTTTTAGTTTTTGACTGCACAGTGTAAGATTGCCAGCTCTCTCTCATTAAATGTAAAGATCATCAACCAGTTTCACAAGCTGAATACTCACAAACTAAGGTCATTGGGACTATGATCTTTGGGGGATTTCCCTGTGTTTTGCACATGTAAAATGGGTATACCTAATTCAGTGGAGATCAGCAGCACAAAGTGAAGGCTGCATTACTGATCTATTTGTTCTACCCCTGATTCATATTAACAACATTTCTGTAGGATATCAAGGAGGCCAATAGTAGCTTGTTTAATTATGACCAATGTCATATGCTTGAAGTGACCGAAGGACACTCAAAGTGTTTAGGATTAAAGGCATAGTGCTTTACTGCATTGGCAAATACCAGCAAAAAATGGATGCACAGAAAGCTGCTGCCAAAATACAAGTTCATGATGGATGAAAAGTGCAATGGAAAAACTAAGCAAAATATTATCATTTGTTATTACTGCCACAGTGTAATGTGGCCATTTTTTACAGCTGAATATGTCATTTTTTTAAAATTCTTTTCCCTCCTTGCAACTTTGAGGAAGCTATAGCTGATCTGCTGGCTGTGAATCTGTCTGTGTACGTTCAAGCCTGTGAATAGCCAGTACAAGCACTGATTTGCATGAAAAAATACGATGGAAGCCTTTTATATTTAATGTAGGAGATAAAGGAAGAGGCTGCTTTGTCAGCAGTCTGAAGTCTTCTGGAATTTGGTTATTCAAGTCAACTTGTAAACACATTTTCCAAGGCAAAAAAAGCCCCAAACCATTCACAAATAAAGTATTACCTTGTCTTTTGATAGCCTGAGGTGGGGATAAGATGTGGGGATGGTCTAACATGATTTGAAAAAAAAATTCTTACTAATGAGAAATCATCTACATGACTCATTTCTAGTCTTTCTGATTTTTATTTGTGGATTATATTTTCCACTGACTAATACCTATTTGTCTCACTCCTTCTTATTTTAACACTATTAACACATCCAGTAACTGTGCTGATATTTCAGAAAATATTATCCTTTACAAAATTCTAGTGCTTAAGAATATTTTAGTATTTTATTAGTGCAATATTTGAGTAATCTAATTTACCTCAGTATCAAAATGTATGATCCCAGACTTTGGTTACCAGTTATAAATGCGTGTGATGTAGAAGAACCTAAATTTGCCAGAAGCAGAAGAGTGTTTCTGTACATAATGGGACAAAGGGGAGATGAAAAGGAAACCGCTGGGTCAATCTTCGGTACATTTTAAATGGTTATACACTAATGTAAGCTGTATGGGGAATAAGCCAGAGGAACTGGGAATCTTAATACATAATTAGAATTATGTCTTAATTGGCTTAGCAGAGGTTTGCTAGGCTAATTCACGTGACTGGAATATTGATGTAAAAAGGTATGGCTTGTCCAGAGAGGACAGTGGAAAAGAGAGAAGACGTGGTTTATAGACCGAGGACGTATCATTGGCTCTGAGAGACAGAATTCAGTGTGAGACTTGAAGAAACCTTCTTGCTGAAATAGAAAGGAAGCCAAAGGAGTGATGGGATGGGCTGGTGTAGACAACCATCAGATAGGCAAGTGAGAAAATGCCTTTAATAGCTACCAGAATAGCTACCAGAATATTTCAACCCCTGGGGATTTTTGTCTGTGAGGCACATTGACACCAACCGCAGTCAGGACAGAAACATTGCAAGAAGAGCAAAGTCCTTGGTTGCTCTGGAAGCTGCCTTTTGTCTCTAAAAATAGGGATGGCTGATGTGGAAAAAAATTCTTTGTAGGTACTCTTCTAACCAATAGATAAAAATTGGTTGAGAAAATGAAGTAGAAAGATGCATAGAAGTTGATGAACATCCTGATTATTTTGAAGATAGAGAGAAAGAGAAAATGAAAAGAAAAGAGCATTTAGGAAAAGTTATATTAATAAAGTCAACTGATTGGTAGAAGAGATCTCAGGGGAAGCAAATCTAGGCGGAAAGAGTTCCAAAAAGCTGACTAAGAGAGCTCTGGGGCTCAAATCGTCATGTGGAAGGTGTAGGAAGGTTAATAAGAGTTTGTCTGATGCATGATCATCTCCATTCTATGAAATTTGGGAAACAGAGTGAAAGAGGATGGAAAATAGGTTGATTCAGTGGGAACCAATATAACCAGAAGCACACAGAGACAAAGAAAGGACAAAATGTTACGCAAAGAATTTACAACAATATAAAAGCATATTGGGCAAGTGCATTAGAAATAAGAGGAGGAAGAGAAGAGCATGAAGAAATAACCCAGCAAAACATGTTTATTTTCAACTTCAGTAAGCTAATTTGTTTACCATGCGGTCCTTCAAACTGTTGTACTGGCACAAGTGAGCAGTAAGGGAAAGGAAAGAGGGGTGGGAAAGAGAAAGGAGGAGGGGCAAGCTGCCTAAAGCAGTTCTGTCACTAAAGGAAATATAAGTGCAGGACCATTACTCACTGGACAAAGAAAGAACTTAACTGATGATGAGGCTGAAGCATTCAATGCCTTTTTTCTTTATTCTTCCCTAGAAAGTTTAACTGTGATTGGATGACTAATAAAATCCATACCAGGGTCAAAAGAGTGAGAAACTTATAATGAAACAAGGAAGGTATGGTAAGCAATGGTTTGTACCAGTTAGATGTTTTCAAAACAGCAGATTATATCATATATTTAAGAAATAAAATGTTTTGCTAAGAGTTGTCTTTGATTATTTGGGGCCATGATAAGGTACCAGTGTCAACCCCTCTTCCTTGACATCAGTAGGGCTCTGAGACAAAACTGGGCTTTAAATGAAACTACAATAGAAGTAGATATGCTAAAAGCATTTTCTGTTTGTGAAAAGAGGTTCCACATGAAGGTTGGCAGTGGTCAGTTTTTGGTCTGATTCTGTTCATTGTTTCACTGAGGACTGCGAGGATGTAATAAGCACCATTTCTTAGTACTGTAGATCATACCTAAAAAGGAAAGCTTGCAAACAAGTAGAAACAGTGCTATGTTTGTAGAATTCAAATTCATCTTTTTATATACTCTGAAGATACTTCTGCCTGTGTCTTTGAAAAGCATCAAGTTGGATCTAAACTTCCTACTCCAGACTACAGTGAAAAAAAAAACAGAAATCACATTGAGATCATGGTGGATGAAAAGCTGGACATGACCCAGTAATATGCTTTCACAGCCCAGAAAGTCAATAGTAGCTTGAGTTGTGTCAAAAAAAGCATGACCAGCAGGGCGAGGGAGGTGGCTGTACTCCTCTGCTCTGGTGAGACCCCACCTGTAATGCTGCATCCAGCTCTAGGGCCCCCAACATATGAAGGATATGGACCTGCTGGAGCAAGTCCAGAGGAGGCCACAAAGATGTTCAGAGGGCTGGAACACCTCTGCTGTGGAGGCAGGCTAAGAGAGTTAAGGTTGTGCAGCCTAGAAAAAAGCTCTGGAGAGCCCTTAGAGCCTTCTCGAAGACTTAGAGGGCACTTATAAGAGGATGAGGATGAATGTTTTAGCAATAGGACAGAGTGTATTGATTTTAATCTAAAACAAGGTAGATTTAAATTAGCTGTAAGGAAGACGTACTTCACTGAGGGTGGTGAAACACTGGCACAGGTTGCCCAGGTAGGTGGTAGATGTACCACCCCAGGAAACAAGCATTTTTGTATCACACTGTATTTTCACTTGTTTATGTCCAAGTCCTTTACAAAAAAAGACAAGTATTACTGAGTATGGACAGAACAGGGTACCCTACTAAAAAAGCAAAACCGGATTAAAGAAGCCTGCACCAAAATGCAAGACTCTTAAATCCTAAAGTACTTGAATACACCCCTGCTTCTGCCAGGATAAAATATCTCTCAGAATAATTGCTTCTTGGATTTATCTCAGGGAGGAAAGGCTCATCTAGCACATCCTGAGTCTGCAAAACTGCCTAAGAAGTGGTGTGTGTTTTCTGGTACATGCTGCTTTCAGGAGGATCCCTGAATAATATCCAAACTATCCTTCGTGAAATACTTGGCAAATATGGTTCCAAACCTGACAAGAAGCCAAAAATTAAGATTTTTTTCTCTTCTTCTTTTTTCCAACATGCTGTGCTCTGCTGCTGCGCTCTGGTGATTTGAGCCAAGTGACTTGATCTGTTTTCTGATGATAAAGTTTGCCTAGCTCTCTAAGTAGCAGTAGAGTGAGGGATGATGGGAGAGAGGAGGGAGTGATTGTAAAGGTGAATAGCTCTGCATTGCACAGCAGCCAAGCCTAGTTGAAATTCACAGTCATTGAGCTAGGCAGTACAGGAGTCACCTGGCAAGTGCATTATGGTGTGGAGTCCTTTTTGTCCAGAAGCACATATGCCCCCATTCACAGCACGTTAGCAGGCAGGCGTGGAGCAGCAGTGTGAATTCAACCTTTCTCGAGCCAACCTGGCTTGCCAACACTATGCAAACGTCATTCCTGAAAGGCCACTGCCCCTCTGTGCCCATACACAATCCAGCCGTCCAGTTTGAAAAAGCCAAAACATTTTCTGGGAGAATGTTTCCATCTGCAAGGGTAACCACTGACGCTTTCATTAAGGCTCATGGAAAAGGATAAACCGTTGAAAGTGAGGGGAAACTCATTGAAAGGCAATTATGGCTGGAAAGGTCATTTCCTCTCATGTACACCTGCCATATCTTTGTATATTTGTGTGCAATATCACTTACCATAAGGAAAGGGGAGAAGCAAGACACAGATATCTATGAATATATCTACCCTCGATAGAAGATTAGGAGCAGAAGGACCTGGCAAACTGCCAAACAGTTGATCCTCAGGTAATTTCTAGCCCAGTTTTACTAAAAGGCTTCCACAAAGCAAAAAATCTTGAGTCCGAGTGAATTTGCATATATCTGAGATAGATTTGACTCTCTAAACCATAGCACTCTTGGCCCTGCTTAAAGCTCTGTTTTCAATGTAGCTGTTGCAGAAGCTGAGTAACACACTGCTCCTGTGAGACTGCTGCAAATCCCAGAAGCTGGCAGCTTTCACAGCACACTGCAATATTTCTGTTGCGTTTTTTCTGAAGTTTTGGCCTATGATTAATTGGTTTAATTTTTTTTTAGTAAAGTTCAATTTCTGCTTTACAGGCACCATTAGTATTTGAGTGTCTGCTTCTGTGGTGATGGATGCCAGGTAGAGTTGGGTGGGTTTGGAAATGGTTTTCCTGTCCCTACAAAACTGTTCAGGTTTAAAGAAATAAAATTGATCTAAAGTCAAACTGAACTATCTGAAGAATTGGAGGAAAGAGGGGGAGAGACGGGAAAGTACATGTATGTGCTATTCCATTAGTAATTATTTGGTTCAGAAAAGCCACTGCGGACATTAAGATTTTCCTGGGTCTCCCTAAGGCATGTCTCTCTCCCTCATCTTCAGGTGCCCAAGCTCTTTGGGTGAATAAATGCATGTTTATTGGAGCAAGGACTTCAATGTGCAAATTTCTCACATCCCAAATTAGATTTTAAGCATGGGACTAAAAAGCTTGTCTCTTTTCTGGCCGAATGAATATTTCATTATTTATACAGCTGCAAGAGGACTTGCTGGTCATCAAATAGCCAGGCTTTTATGAGTGAGTGACTTTCTGCTTCACAACCACATAGCCGCAGCCAGAAACGTTTTTCTCACAAAAGTTTAGGCTGAAGTTGATATGTCTTTTCTGTTACTGGTACTAGTTTCAGCAAACCAATATTTTCACATGAAACACAGAAAAGCAGACTTCATTAAAAATTGCAGGCTAGCAGTTTTGCTAAGCAGCTGGTCCCATAGAAATCCATGGCCACCACGGTTTTGATTGTCAGTGTGCTAAAATGTGGATTATCTGGAAGTACTACAAACATTCACAGAGCTCCCAATATCAAAATCTAGCTGCCCTGAGGCACTTTAGTATTGCTGATCTAGAAAAACCCGAAGTGGATTATATGTGGCAGGCCTATGGTTTGGCAGAGCTAGCTCCATGAGCTAAACCCTGTTCATCAAAGAGAAGAGCATTTACTCTTTAATTGCAAAAAGTGATTTGAGAATGTAACATTTCATAATTGTCTAGAATCTTCAACTGGCAAGATGGCTGGGTAAAAATATCTTTTATTTTAAGTACATTGTTGTACTCCAGTGATAAAATGTTAAAAATGCAAGATGGCAGACATTTCAAAGGGAGTTTTCAGAAAAGAGAACTGAGGGCTGCTATTCACACCTGTGCTAAGTTCTTTTTTCTGTTCAAAACCACATGATCTGAACTGCAGTGGGATTGCTCATTATTTATCTATTTATTTACTTCTCATGGGATTCTCAAAGCTTTTATTTTCACAAGATGATTGACTTAGCACAGTTGACTGCAAAGTTCTAACTGCAGAGTCTTTGCATTGCATTAGCACCTAGAGACATCAGTTGAGATCAGGAGCGTATGTGCATACAAGGCTATAGTGACAGGCAAGGCTTGCCTGATGAGCCTAGGATTTATTTCAGCCAAAAATGCAAGAAGTTGTTTTGATACTGCTTTTTAAGGTGGGGAAATAGCAGGCCCAAGGTCAAACAGAAAGACATCATAATAGAAATCAAATCAAGGTTTCTGTATTTAACTTAGGAGATAAGTATTTATTTTCATTTCTGATTCATCAATAAGCAATAGATAGAAAAGTATAGATGGAAAAAAACCCTTCCTTCCCTTCCCTTCCCTTCCCTTCCCTTCCCTTCCCTT